>WBNO01008836.1:0-28064 GCA_013400575.1 Peucedramus taeniatus
CAAGGCTGTTCTTTGGGGTGGGGGGGTGGGGGGAATTAAAAACTAATTAGAAACAAAGCACGTTAAAGTCAACAATTTTTTTCAGGCCTTCATATGCATCCTGTTCAATACCAAGCACCCTGTTAGTGTCTAAACCAAGATTCACAGACTGCAAGAGTACAACTAGAGGAATGATGTATTATGTACAAACCCTCTTCTGAATTGAGACAAACACTACAGAAGATCTAGGCCTGTCTTTCCTATCTACAACAGGAGATACAAAATAAACATACTTTGGTTCTCCAAACAACAAAGAATATGTCAGGACTATAAAATAAAGGTAATACAGGATCTTAACAGACATACAAAATCTTCACAGATATTTTAAAAACACACAAAATTAGGTTAGGGAAATTAACATGGTCAATTCAGGAAAAAAAAACTAAAAAACAAAACAAACTGAAAATAACCAAATAAAACCCAGCAATTTTGGCAGCAATTTTGGGGGGAAAATTAAACTAAGAAATTATTGTTTTATTTGTCTCTTTCCCTGTCAGTACTTAAGGAAATGAAAAAGCATTTGACTTTCAGGAATAAGTTTGTCTTCACACTTTTGGCATTACCTATGTGCTGCTTTTCAGACAATGCTGCCCAAGAGATTAAGAGTACACAAACCCAAACTCCTAGGCTACTACAAACTTGTAGTCAAATCTTACCAAGGTTACTGTCTCTATCCACAGAGCAAAGGCCATTCATATCTACATATGTATTTATTTTCATGACTACATAATGTCCTAGAGCCTCAGATAAAAACGCCCTACAGAAGTATCTCATGCTCCCATTAACAGATAATTCTCTTTCTAGCATGGCTTACATGTGACAAATGCAACCCCGTACATACCTAACAGGTAAGCACAGTATCACCAGAAGGCCACAGTACTTACAAATGAATCATGTAAACAAAATACCACTGTCATTCTCAAGGAAACAGACTTTCAAGACATAAAACAAATATTGGAAAGTTGCAAATATGAGTTTTTCCCAAACTACACAATTTAAAATCTCTCTGAAGTATCAAGAATATGTTTAATCAGAAAGTAATTAACAGTAGAACCACATAAATCAGTCAAAAGCTAAACGGAGGAATGAGTCTTTAGAACAAAGCTTTGACTGGAGTTTTCTAATCTTCATAAGCCACATAAATTTAACACTGGAGACCAACAGGGGAAGAAAAGAGAGATAATTTTATCTCTGATGAAGCTCTAAATTGAACAGTACTTAACATCCAAAAAGTACCCATCTGCAACCTGCACATGGAATCACCACAGTTCTCTAATTTGTCTTTATCTGAAGTCACACAGCCTCCTGGCACTTCCTATATAGTTCAGCAACCATGATTCACTAGCAAAAATTAACCACGGTTTATGTTTGGAGTGGTACCTGATTGGAGTGTTGTCATCTGCATTTCTGGTTCCAGCAGGGTCATGTCAATCCTTTTCTCAACAAGTTACAAGCCCTTAAAGACCTCTCTTTATATAGACATACATATGTTTAAAAAAAAAGATAATCCAAGAGGACCTCTCAACTTTAATCTCATTCAAAACTTGCAAGACATTCTCATCCTTATATTAGAAAACTATGCCTAGTGAGAAAACTCAAGTCTTTCAATATGCAGTTCTTTGCTTATTCACTACAGGCAAGCTGGAACAGCCCAAGATCAAATTACTGCTAGGAGAAAAATGAATACTCCAAAGGGAGAGCAAGATGTGAAGTTTGCAGAAGTAAGGTCCGCCCCTTGATGCTCTGTAAGTTGAAGGGAGGGGGGAGGAAGGGGTCAGAGACAGCAGAACCAGCAGTTTTTCCCCTTTTATAAGAGGATGACGTCTTGGGTAGACTTGCAATCCCCTAAGGGTTCTGCTGATGAGGCAATTTCGTTCCAAGGACGAGACACAGTGTTAACATAAACATGCAGACACCCTCAGCTTTGAAACAACATGGCCAAAGTCATATACATCCTGCTGACAGATCAGTCACTTTTCTTCAATCTTTGCCAATCCTTTTTTTCAATAATTAAACTACTACCCTAATCAACACCCCATGCCGATCACTAAACCTGAACAACACCAACAGATGGTAGTGTCTGTTTCTTTAAAACAAAAAACCTGCCCTTTGTCATTCAGACCTTTCCCACCATCAATCACTCCCTCCACCTAGCAGACAATGGGTTAAAAAAATTCAGTCTTGTTTCCCACATCCACATGATCAGTTTCAGATTGTTTGGGATAGCGGACAAAAATTCTACAGTCAAGTATTTATTGAGTAAAAGATAAAAATAGAATTAAGTCTTTCTTCACTAGATGATTCTAGCTCCCAACAGAAAGGAAATTCAGTCTTGGTCTCTAAAGAGTCTCTAGTCATTTGCCCAACAGATAATTTAATTATCTTAACAAACTAATTCTAACACTTCTGTCCCCAGAGCATCATTCATTTATTCCCCATCTTTCCACAAGGCTCATCAGCATTTCTCTTTAGGTCATCTAACTAAGTAACTGCACATATTTGTACCAAGCCCTAAAACATATTGAGCTGTGCACATCTAAGATACAGACAAATTTTTAGATTTAAATCCCTTTTTAGCAAGTCAGAATCCCTCTCCTGCCACAACAGTTGCATAAAAATGAGTAGCTAGATGTGCAAAACTGCTTAAGCCCTATTTTCTGACCTCTTTAATGTGAAATGACTTCAGGACTTCTCTACCACTCAGATATAAGAACTCCCCAACAGCTGCTCAACTGCTGAGGAAAGAGCATGGCAGGTTTTAGCAGCATATCTTCCTTCCCACACACAAACACACCTGGAGCTTTAAAGGAGGCAGGAAAAACTCATTTAGCAGCTCTATCTAAACAATGCAGGAAAATCCCTTAAAGTGATGATATTGTAGTATTTATCTGGTTTTCACACTCTGTACATCAGCAGTGTGTTGTAAAAGAAGCTCCTTTGGGTTTCTCTCAAACTCAAAGGTCACCTCTGCAGTTCTACATCTGCAGCCAGAGTATGCAAAAATTGCAGGCCTAAAACGTTCCTTCTTGCTATGCAATCTTCATGAAAATGAACTGCAGCAGTGCAGAGCATCCTGAGCATTCAGAGACACTAGTGACAGAAATAACTCACCACTTACTCTGAATATTCACAGGCATCATAAATAAAGGAAACATGCATTTTTAGCAGAAGGTATGCTTGTTTTTGTTGTGATACATGGAAATATAAGAGGAAGCAGTATGACCCAAGCCGAAAGAAATCTTTCCTACAGTTTCCAGGAACATCACTTAACTCTCTGAAGTATGCACGTGTGCACTGTCGGTGACCATGAAGAGGCAGGTGAAATTTAAAGCATTAAGCAGAATGTTACTCATTTGACCAGCAAGGATAATGAAGACTGCACTACCAGACGTCTTCCAACAGATTCCTTCATTATACTTTGTGGCAATATATTGATCGTGGCAGGGGCAGAGCTACAGCTCCAGAAGCGGCTGATAGTATTCCAATAAAAATGAGTTCTAGAAAGCCACACATTACAGAAGCAGCAGAGGTCCCAAAGCTAGGATTCAGCTGGCTAAGCACTAACAGCAAATGACTATTGTGAAATAGTGCAATCTTTCCTTGGTGAAGCGGCCACTTTCTGCTTAAGTAGAACACATTGAGAATCCTGCTGAATGGCATTCCCCCTTTAAAGAGCCAGGATTCATTTTCCCATTACTGTCCTTAACACTCAAAACAGCAAAACCAGCAACAGAAGTCTGTACACAGACAGAACAGCTGCCCAGATCTGGGCCTGACTTATTTAGCAAGAAATTTAAATTCATGAAAAAGGAATGTTTTTTAAACAACTATCAAATTGTATGTCTAACGTTCATCCAGCAGCCCTGAACCTTGAAACCTCTAAGGCAAACTGAAGAGAGAAACTAGAAAGGAAAATCAGAAGGGAGAGTAATATGAGCCAGTGATTGTAGGTGATTGTAGAAGGGTGTTGGTCTTGTTAACTTGATAAGGAACAAAAACTTTTTTGAGAGCTAACTTGTTAAAGCCACTACATTAAAGCTGCCTCTGGCATTATTCTTTCCAGCTCAACTATTCCCCCATCACTATTTAAAAGTTTGTTTAAAATATTTCAAGGAGATTACCACTTCTCAGTTGTTTGGTAGCTCCCATCAGTAACAGGCCAGTAATTTCCGTCATGCTCTGGATCTCATAGCTCTATCAGAAACTTTCAGACAGCATGCTAAATTTATAGTCTCCTGGGACACAAAGTCTCGTAACACAAATCTATCCAAGACAGACTGGTTGTTTTTGTTCTAACAACCATTCCCCTTACTCTCACACAAGAGAAAACAGCAAGCCTCACTGGAATGTGTGTGAAGGACAGATCAGAGAAAACTATCTATTTCCTGTCTCGGTCCTTTTGCTACAATACAGACTTGATCTTCTTCAAACCTAAGTTCTGGATGAGGCAGTAACCACCACTTGGTAATTAAACATAACTATAAGTCTCCAGAAGGCAAATACATACTAAAACAAAACAAAACAAAACAAACAAACAAACAAAACAAAAAACAAAAAACAAAAAAAAAAAAATAAAAAAAAAAAATTATCCCCAGACCTCAAAAACTGAGAAAACAATTTCAGAATACTCTTATCTCTTTAGAGCCCTTTCTCAGGAAAAAAATACCATACTTGTTTACAAGTAATCATGCCTACCTTCTCAAATGAGTTCAAGAGTCACATAATTTACTTTTTTAAATGACAGTTTATGACATGATTTTAAGAAAACATTATTTTTGTTTTTAAAATCAGAATAACAGGAAGACAATAATAAAATTTGCAAACCTCTCATAATAAGTTATATTTTAAATACTTGAATCTAACTCTATTAAGTGTAATGACAATTCAAAATGGGAAAGGGATAGCAGAGGAGGGAGACAGGAATGTATAACCTTATAAAAGAATTATAGGAGCAAATCACCTACACAATTATTTAAAATAAAATAAGGTGCCCTAATACTCATGTATTTTAATAGTAAATGGGCATAAGAACACTGGTACTTAATTAGGTCTTTAGAACCATTTTAAAAGTTCAGCTCTGCAATTTCTGAGTATAATCACCAACATCTTACATAGCAACTATTTATCCCATGCTTTGTACAGCACTAACAGGAGTACCCTCCCATACCTAAAGCACATGCTTTTTATATGACTTGAGTCATACTGAAATTCCACACATTCCAACTAGAATCTCTTCCCCTAACACATATAGTACTGTGTAGAAGGCAAGCATCCCAGATCAAGTAAACCCCAAACACTGGCAAGCTGGTGCAAGTTCTGTCCAAACAAGTAATCATAAAATGCAACAGTTCACTGGAAAGAATGTTACCTCATCTTAAACAACCCCACAGTGAGAAGAAACCAGGAGTCACCCTGGACAAAGAGAACTCTCAATTCATCTGGGGAAAACAGGTCAAGAGAGAGGGTTGGGTTTATAAGTCAGTAGAGCAATTATTGTGATTTCAAATGAAAGTTTAGAAGAGGATTTTTTTTTTTTTTTTTAAGAAATTATCAAACTACCTAAGATATGTATATTTATCACCTGAGGGGTTTTCTTTTTTTTTTTTTTCCTTTTTGTAAATGTATTCATCGGGGACCTGCTCTAATCTTGCCCTAAGGACTGGGATAAGTTATCTTAGTATCTTAGTACAGGTGACTGAGAAAAATCAAGATATACTGAAGAGTTTCAGATGACTCTGTAATGGCCTTTTTCTGGCTTGTGTGGAAACAAATGAGTCAGTCACAGGTAATCTCTCATAGTTAAAGAAAGTTGAGGCCTTGATGAACATGGGTAGAAGAGGAGAAGGAATGTAAATTTGGGGAAGAAAACTCACTCTGAAGCACAAATTAAATAACTATACCTTAAACGTCCCATTAAGCTTGATGTCTGAACAGAACCTAATAATTGTGTCAAAATAGTTTACTAACAACTTATCACATAAGGTTTCCTTCCACTGAAGTGACAAAAAAATCTGTGTTCAAATGCTTCATACTGGAATTCTATATCCTTAATAACTTTTATTGCACTTTATTGTGTAACTTAACAGCAGCTGTTCAGTCAAGTTGTTCATGGTCTTTACACCCATGTGTCCAGGTGTACCTATCCTCCAGAAGAATGTATAACTGTGGTAAGGGAGAATATGAAGAGAAGCCTGGATGTTAAACAAACCAAAACCAACAAGAAAACCCCCAGAAATTGCGTCTGGCTGCTCTTCAGCTCTAAGAGAAGGAAAAAAAAATTTAAAGGAATTTGCTGTCCTAGGGCATATGCCAGCATGTGTATAGAAGACTGCCAGTTTTCCCATGGGACACATAATTCCATGATGTTTCACAAGCCAAAGAAATTTCTATTTTAACTCAGCTAATAGTTTATGTTCCAGAACCACAGTCTGTCACAACAAACACAGTACAAAACCCATGTAGTACTTTTCTACAGATACCTACAGATAAGCCAAGTCTGTTTAGCAAAAGCCACAGAAAGAGTTAATCTGCTAGAAACTCTCAGCATTAGTAGTTAGTTCAGCTGTGAGTCAGCAGTGCCTGTCTAGAACTGCAAACAGGAGACCCTTTGACACAGATAGGCAGCTTCCAGCAAGTCTCTTACTTTCCATCTCCTTCCCTCCCACTGCCACTCAGCTTGAATCTTCCTCATACCTTGAATTTGGCTTTGAATTTGTCACAGAAGCAGTTTCACTGCACAAGATATGTTCTACAACCACTTTGGACTGCTCAAATGTTTAAGCAGATTGCCATCTCAACTGGCAGATCATCTCTGAACTTTTTTAACATGCTTAAAACCGAGGACACAACAAAGATACACCATATTTAGGAACGGAGTTTTAACAAGCTCAACAGCTTTCAACAGCTGTGCAACCTCCACCCCAAGATAACTGATAAGTTCCCATTTGAAGGAAGACATTTATTAACTCAAAATGCATCAGCTAAATTTCTTAACAGCTCACTAAATTTCTTAGCAGCCCACTAAACCAAGTAACCATATTTCAATAGCACTTCTCATTCCCATAATATTTTAATGAATGTACACACAAACAACACATAACAAAATACTGCAGCCTAGGACAAGAGAGCATTGTGTACCTCCAAAGATAAGGAATATTCAGATAATCTAGCTCAGGGACTTTGGACTTTATGCCTCGCCTGAAAAACTGCCCCTCCAGCAGTAAAATTCCCACTATTGTGCTAAGCCCTGATAAAGAATCAGCTCTGAAGAGGCCCACCTAATGAGTCATTTCCGGGAATATCCTAATTTTCTTTGGCAAAAGATATGGGCAGAGGTGTTTCTTTTCAAATACTTTAATAGTGCAACTCTATTTTACCTGTTCCAGTCAAGCAGATTTGCAGCCCACAATGATATCACTTCAAAGCTGAGTCCATAAAAATAACATTACTTGGATAGAGGAAAACCATCTATTTCTGTTAAATATTCATGAAATGCCAATTTTTAAACTTATCTAAACAACTGAATCCTGTAAAGACTTTCATTTCTGTGCCAGAATATCCTTTCCTCTGACTATAACAATACCATTTAAAGGGCTGCCACAAGCTTCACTTTTCTGAAAGGTACTCTTATCTGTTCCCAGCACTAGTATCCTTTTCCCAGTGGCATCAAAAATAAACTGCTTCTTCCCACTTCAGGATCCTTGATCATGCCTTAATGGCTAAGAGAAGAACTCTGCTTCCAGACAAATCAAAATGTCACCTCCATGTCACCAGCTGTCAGGTGCTGGAAACAAACGCTCATACACTTTTTCCATGCTCCAGCTCTCTATCAGTTTCACTGCTATCTCGATTAAACACCATGTGAAATCTCTCCTTACTTTCATAAAATGCCCCAGTCTACCACTAGCTGAGATTTGCTGAGATCACAGCCTACCTTGCTGATTGGCATTCCAATTTTCTTCTATTTACCATCATCACCTTTATCTCCATCTGTTGTTTTTTATCTTAGAAGACTGCAAACATTAAGGACTAAAAGTTTTTTCTTCTTTTATTGCCATTTCTTTCTTCTCCATTTTTTGTAAATATAACTATGATCTCATAATGATGGTATAACGCATATGAATGAGGAAACTCTTTTTAACCTCCTAAAAACCCAACACTTTGGATTTAAGTTAATCAATTCTTCCAAATTGCAAAATATTGATACACCATTCAGAGAAAGGCATGGTCATTTTCTAGATATAAAGACCCAGCCATGTTAAGTGAGGTACCCCTTCAATCTAAATTACTGTCCTTCAGGGCACATATTCTAAATCACATTACCATAAGCATTATATTTTGGCTATAAAGCCACACTGAAGCTCCCCAGCATTTCTCATGTGCTGTGTCATGCAACTCCATAATGTCCATCCATCACTAAGTCACACAGGACTCAACCATGTTAAAATCCACAGTACCCTGCAGGTGACAGCATGAATTCAGACTGCAGCAAGAACCTCATACTGCCAAGAGTTACCAAAACATACCCCAGAAGATGGAGTGAAGGGAGATCACCAAAAGGAATTCACAAACAGAAGTCACTGCTTATCAAATGGTTTCATCACTCTCTCACAGGATGAGACTGAACATGCAAAGGCTTTCATGGCAGCCTGGTGATCCTGAGCTTCAGACAGTTAACAGCCTTTCAAAGCCAAGAATTCTGGTCACTGAGTAGCCTTGTATTTTGCCACTGTATTGCAATGCACTATACAGTCGCCCATAAGATACCCGTAAGTTGATAAACAAACACAGGCCATTCTCACTCTAGGATCAGAAGGCCTACTGAGACACTTCATTTTTAACTCTGGGTCTTGCTTCTCCTTCCAGGAAGTCTGAAAGAACTTTTCAGACATTTGCAGTGAGAAAGCTACTCACCCTAGGTAAGCGCAGACCAAGGTGACAAAGAAAAATCTACAGATGGCTAACACTTCCTGTGACTGACTGTTTCAGTTTTGCACAACCCAGACACCACAAAGTACAGGAAAGCTGTTTCTGGTATTCACCTAAAATAATAATATAAAGCATTTATCACTGGAGCTCTGTGGAATTTCCACAACCACTAACATCAATCCTTCCAACTGAACAGTGTAAATACATTTTGTGAACTCTGGATCATTAGTTTTTCCTACAAAAAAACCATAGTAAGAAGCAATAAAAAGCAGATCTGCTATCAGAACATCTACCATGACACCACCACTTGGTGAGGACACACTACATGAGACATGAGCACACTGTACAACTTACCATTCTTCCTTTCACTGAGTGGGGGGAGGTTGGGGTTCCGGCCATGATGGAGGCTGAGGGTCAGCTCGGGCTGCAGGGAGAGCTCCTGCAGCTCATTGGCAACAGCTTCGCTCTGTGGGCTGGGGGCCGCTGAAAGGGACACCAGCACTGGCTCATCGTCATTTTCGCCAGCCCCTCCTCCGTCCAGCCCATTTCCAGCAATGACGGAAGGGGGCAGGCACACCACGCCGGAGAAATCCACTTTGGCTTTCGTGATGGCAACCTGCAAGACAAAACAGCAAAAAATAGAACATAAACCTCACATGAGAGTCTTAGCCATATGTCCAGTTCATCATGGTGTCCTCCACGCTACAGAGAAACAAGCTGAGTTTGTGCAATCATCATCAGTTGAAATCCAATTAAACTTGCTCAACTCAGCAGTTTAAAAACTTGGATAAACCTCCACAGCATCACCACAGAAACCACTGATGAAACTACAGATTATTATAATTTTCTTAGAAAGTATGAGAACATTCTCAATTTTTGGTATTTTAGGAACCCAGTCTTGAGAAGAACAGATTGATTCACTTCAGTGAAGTCAGCCTATTTGGAACCTTGCTGAACTCTTGACCATCCTTTAAATCAACAACAGTGTTTTAAAAACAGTCTATTTGAAATCCAGTCAGGTAAAGTAATCCTTCATAATAAACCTGGAAGGACAGCTGAGTACAACAAATGAGGATTTTCAGATAAAAATCAACTGCATGTCAAAAAATAATTCTCTTGCTCCATTCTGTCCTCCCCATTCACAATCAGTGAAAGTGAATAAAAGAAAAATATTCCACAATAACAAAAAACCTTTCCTGTCTTAAACCTCAGCTACAGTAACCAAAATGTGCAACATATAAAGGGCTTTAACAAAATAAGTAGTTTTAAAATGTTTTATTATATTTCCATAATTAAGTATTCCAAAGCCACTTCTATGTTCAAATTACAATTATTTTCTGTTCAGTAGTTTAAACAGAAACAAACCGGCTGTAAGTCTCCAGTGAAATGGTTACTGTGTCAACATTTAAACAATAATGGACATTATACAAAAGCAATCATATTTAGTTTTGATTAATGAGGACGGAAGTCTCCCGTTTCTTAGCATATTGCTGTTTCAACTTGGAAGACTCAGCTGCACTGTTGTAATTTAGCAAGTAAAAGGTACTTGCAGATGCTAACCTTCAACTTCAAAAAGATCCAGGTAAAGCAAAGTCAAAACCATCACGATGATCCTCCAGAAACCAATCAAAAAGCATAAACTGGAAACAAGGATTTTAGAAAATACAGATTTTATTAAGTATTCCCAACTTAACACTCATAACTAACCTGAACGAGTGTGACAACATCAACACATCAATAGCTGACAAAGGAGCTCAAATAGTCACTTTCTCCACTCGCATACTTCAGTTGATAAGCAGCATTTGTTCTGTAATATCCAGAACAAAGTTATAAGTGGTACAAAAATTTGTTTCAAAAATTTTTTCAGTGTATATTTAAGACAACAATACGAATTCACTGGTAATGAAAATGTGTTATTTCATCCATGTTGTCAGACATTCATTCCCAGGACCCTATGTCATGATACGAAGAGAAGCAAAGAAAAGAAGGGTGGAGGAAAAAATAGAAAACAACAAAAACCACCAACTGAAGTTTGTGCTTGTTAAAACAAAACAAATGAGACTGAGCCAAACCTTACTGCCATATGAAGTATTTGCTTTTACTTCACTTAAAATCTGACTAGAGAGTGCCTACTCCTTCCTTGATATTTTTCCTGTCCAAAGCAAACATGAAATAATATCTATTTGAAAGCAAATTATTATGGTAATCTGAAAAGAGAAAAAATTGGTATCATGCCCTTTTCTTAATAGACAGATAGAGATAGATAGAGAAATATAGATAGAGAAAACCTGAAAACACACACCCTTAAACCACAGACTTAAAGAATAGAGTTTGGTACAACACAACAACCTTTGCAAAGGCTGGAAAGAGTTAAAACACAACCAATAATAGTTGGCCTCAGGCCCTGTCCCTGCAGGATGGGAGACCTGTGGAAAGGGGCTAAATGGCAGAGTAATTGCCCAGTTAGGAGGCTGGCTGGCAAGGGCTGCTGTCACCACCTTGGAGGAGCCAAAGCTAATCTGCTTTATGGAAGGAGATGTACTGGAGACATTACACCTTGCCCAGTTCCACACGGTGGTCAGATCATGTGGAAGCACAAGTGCAGCCAGGCCTGAAATCACAAACAGGTGACAGACATATCTAACACTCATCCCACAAGGATAGGGAATGGCAGAATTCTCAACCTTCCCTTGATTCCCTCCTCAATCTACCCTGGAACAGCAAGATTTTCTTCCTCATCTCAGAAGGGAAGAAAAATCCTTGACATGTTTCAAATATGCAAATCTGCTTCAACTAGGTAAACAGCAAATATCCTTAAGAACTTCAAACTTACTGGATTTTCTTTTCAAGAGGAATTTATAACCTGCACGATGAACTAGGAAAATCACATTTCACACACCACTTTAACAAGAGTGTTGTAAAACAGAATCTATTTCCCTAATCAGTATACTGACATTAGCCCGACTACTGACACTGTATCACTTATGGAAAAGCACAGTACCAAGCCACAGTAAAAGCAATCCAGTAGAGCCAGCTACAGCTGGCAACAGCTGTAACAGCTCCAACAACAAGGAGCAAGAGACCCATGCTCACACACCCTTTTGCTATGTGACCTTGAGCAACACCACACCAAAGGGTGCTAATTGGTACTGAGACTATAAACCAGACTTTCTCCATTCAACTGTCCAATGAAACTTCATCACAGCAACTGGACTATGTAGAATTGCAACTGGAGCTGCACATTTCCCAACTCATGCAGAAAAAGACACAGATGGAAGGTATCTTAATCCTAGTTGGCATGTCAGTCAGTGTTTGTCCCACATCAAAAGGAATACAGCTTAAGCAAACCTTGGCTTGACACTCATTCTTGCTTGGCCACTATGCCCTTAATTGTGCTGAAGTGCTTGCTTGTAGAGCCATACTGTGAACTGTATCATAAAGCTGATTCAGCTGAAATGCAATTTTTCATCTGGATCAATTCCTCCATACAAGGAGCAGTTGAACCAGCATGGTACAGTGGAACAGCACCACAAAATACAAATAAAAAAAAATAAATAAATTTAAAAAAAAAAAAAAACAAAAAAAAAAAAACCAACCTCAGTCAGTCTGGACAACAATTCTGTTAGTCCAAGTAGGGCTGCAGCTCAAAGGAAACAAAACTGGGATGAACCATTATGAACAATTAAAATGCATTTGGTAAGCTTGTCTTCTTCCTCCACATCACCTCCCACTTCAGGCCAGCACAAGACTCTGCAATGACACACAATAAACCAGGTAAAAGCCAGTCTTCTGGTTCACACTCCAGCTAAGTTGGGTCCCTAGTGCAGTTCCCTGTGCAGCATCACCAGCGTTTGTGCCAGCACTTCACAAGGACAGAACCAGCTGATACCATCAATATATCCAAACATCCAGCCTCTTCCTAAGGGAAAGAGAACTTTTTTTCAGATCAGTGCCAAGTTTTGGTATGGAACACATCTCCACAATTAAAAAAAGAAAAAAGGCATCCAGTCCTCAAGATTACAATAAAAGCTATAATTGGATGAATTTGATTTAAATATGTTCAATTAAAAGTCTGACAAGGGCAGAGAGGGATTTGAAAGATGCTTTGAGGATTTATAAACATTCATGCTACAGTATTTGGAAGTCCTGTGAAAGACATGGAATCCTCTTCTGCAAACCAATATAAAGCTGTTTCTAGACTTCCCAGACAGTTATACCACTCTATAACTATCATTGTAGAATGATCAATCAGATAGTGACACACATTAATATCTAGAACCTAATTAAAATTTTACAATGTTTGTTTTCCTGTCATTTCCAACCAGACTAGAAACTTTCCCATAAAGAAATGTGCCGTGCCATGATTAAGTGAGTCATCCAGAAGCTGATAGAAGTATTAAGAGCTAGTATTTCTTATCCTCTATAAGGGTCTCAGAATAAGTACCCTTAAGGATTTGTATCTGTTGCCTTACCAGGCAAAAGCTTTCTATCACTGCATTTTTCTACTTTTAGCCCAGCTGCTTCTGGGACAAGACTGGCTGTGATACCACAGATGTTCTACAGCAGCAACATCAGCTTAAGCAGCCTTTAAGTCCTCCACTGTCCAGCTGCTCATTTCTGTCCCTACGCTGCCCCTTCTTTGACTGGGGAGTCTATTTAGCTGAAAACCAGACATTTTATTTTTCCTGCGTAGTCAATAAAATCAGTTGCCATTGCCAACTACACACATAGCTGTGTCACCATAGTGCATGTGTCCATATCCAACACAAATGTTGGATAGATTAAATAATTTAATAATGCCTTAAGATGACTGCTACCAAAAGTAGCCATCCTGATTTCTTTTTTACTTCTCTGTGCCTTATTCTCCCTCAGGATAACCAAGTTTTTGTGTGACTGGTTGGCAAGCCAGATCAGCAACAGATGCAGATTAAAACTAGCTGTGTGTGTGTGACCAGGTCGAACTGAACACAGATGAGTTCCTTCATCTCATTCAGCCTGTGCTGGCTGACAGGAGGTGAGGAATGAGCAGGCTGGACTGCTCCTTTTGTTGGCAGTGCCAGTTTAGTGTCAAACCAGAGGATGTGGTTGTACGATACAGCTAAGTTGGTCTAAGCTGGCTCTTGCCAAAAGGGGAGGTCTTGCATGCATGCCTTTGTTGCTTCCCTGTGACAACATTGGTGGTTGTCTGCCCTTATGATGGGATGATTAATGGAGCGAAAATGACAGGAAACTAACCCTAATTCCTTCTCCCACTCCCAGTTTACCTTTCACTAGTTTACTGTTGGTCAGAGAGGTTTCCATATTATATGTGTCTATTTTGTTTCCCTCTCACCTCACGGGCTCTGAGCTATCCTTCAGCGATCCTGGATGAGCAGCTTTAAGAGAAATTTCTCTAAGTAATTTTGTCATATGGTAAATGTAAAGCAGAATACTGTTTTTACCAATGACTGAGCTAATCAGGTTTCCTGTGTGTTTACTGTGATATGATGTTGCAATGGCAAGAGGATGCACTTAAACAGCTACCATGTAAAACAAGTTTCAGAGCAGTATAGTCTTTGTAGTTTGCAGGTTTGATAAAGGGAATAATTTTCAGAAAATTCTTTATGGCTGTGGTTCTTAATCTTATACCTTGTGCAAAACTGACTCTGTCTTGTCTATCTGAAATTGAAGTGTTTAAATGCCTTCAGAAGTTAAAAATGGATAAAGATTAGTTATCATTTACAAGCAATGTCCACTGTTTCTCTTGAGCAGATCTGTTTCCTCACAGGTGTTCATGCTTGTATTGTTGTGACAGTGGTTTTGTCCTTTATAGCAACATAACTTAAAAACTCCTGGCTCCTGAGAGCATGTATTGCCCCTGTATGATTTTGGAAATATTCTCATGGTATAATTAAGATCTTGATAGTCAGTATTTCAATGAACCAAGGACTATCACCCTTCCCGTCCATGAAAACTCAATAACCAGAGTAAAACAGAGGAATTTTAACTTAAAATTAAAATATAAAAGAAATTTTAAAATAAGTGAATAAAAATCAGAGAAGTACAGGGAAAAGAACACAAAACACATGCAATTTCCAAATCAAGAAAGGACACCTCTCTAAACAGCTTTCCCTTGTTTGCATTATCGGACCAAGTTGCCAGGGCAATAGCAATTTCCTACTGATTTAAGAATTGCTAAGCAACCTCCAGCACCTAACAGCAACAGCATGTGTGTGCAGCTGGGCTATTTTGAGTAGACAGGGTGTTTTTTTTTATTTTAAACTTATGAGTAGCCTTTTGTTAAATTATCATGCCAGCTGAGATCAGCCAGCCAAGAGGCAATCTTGGGGCAAAGTGGCTTTAAGTGGACAAATCTTTGAAATGAGTAAGAAGACTGGAAGAGAACGCCATGACATGCCCAAAGGCAACTATATCCCCCAAGTCATCACAAACTAAAAGAATAGCCCAGGAGAAGCAGGTGGAAGCAGAGGTACTACATTAGCTTGAGAAGTTACAACAATCAGAACAAGATATATCTTCAGATACCAAAGTCACCAACAGGAAGATCTACAAAGGTGTATTAAAAAAAAGATGTTTCATTTCCTGTCAGTCAGCTTAACTTAGGCACACAACTGTTGGCAGAATTATTTCTCCAGTTAATTGAGAGCCAACATGATGACACTGTCCATAAAGAACAGACAATAGAGTCAGCAGCAAGGCAAACATGACAGACTGCATCCTGGAAGAGGTACAGTCTTGAGGACTGCTTCAGGAACCACCTAAGTTAAGAAACTAAACTATGCAGACCACTAAAAAGAGGCCACCTTAGATTATGAAGTTTTATTTTAACACACACATTCCACATGCATTTGACTTCTGCAAAATGAATCTGTCATCAGCCTCCTTCACTTCCACAGTAATTGGGTGCAGGGATGGACAGAGGGGCAAAAGCAGCCCAAAAAGTAACCAAATTCAATCTGGATTAGAACCAGTGATTCAGAAGTGTAAATTGTCCATTTTGTCATGATCACAAGCCACTACACTGCAAAGCCTGTATTATAAAGGCAAAGACTGCAACACATGGGAATGAAGACACTGGTAAAACACAGATGAGTACAACTTTATCTGAGCTAAAGAGCCCAAATCCATTTATGTGCTGTACTAGTAACACTTCAATAACAGAGGATATCTTTGAATCTTCACTGGCTCTCTCTGCTACCACTTCCAGCAAATCTAGCAGTACAAGAGTCAAAATACACTTGGGCCAGCAAGAAATGTTATCAGACAAAAGGCATGAGCAGCTGTATAGAGATGTGAGGACTTGAGGGAGAAAAGATGCACGTGTAGTGCAAAGCAATCAACTGCATCATTTGTGCTGTAGACAAACACAGCCTTGCACATGGTTTTAACAACCACTCATCAATTATGGTACTTCTCAAGTGTTGTGTTGTGTTTTATATGCCTTCTTATAATTGTTCTGTACCCTGGTTTCTCCCAGTTCTCCCCTATGTCAGCGGTTCTGCCCATCCTGCCTCCTCCCTCAACCCCTCCCTGATGTCCTGTCCATCACTCAGCAGCCCATCCCTTCCCCCTAGAAACTTCTGTTACCGGGCGTCGAGTGACTGCTGGTTCAGGAACCGGGGTTCCTCCCACAGCTTACCCCCATTGGTCTCCCCAGAGCCCCATCTTCCCAATGTCCATACCCCCATGTTTCCCCATTGGCTCCCTTTGTTCCCTCCTCCTTTTATAAGGTGCTTTCGGACCCGGGGCTTTGTCTGTGGAGCGAGGTCATGCTGGGCTCAGGGTCACTGCCCTTAATAAACCTGCATTGATACCACCACCCAAAGTCCACTCCTTCTTCCACCGTCGTACCTTTGCCTCACCCGCCAAGGCGAGAGCCTGAGCCGCCCTCCTGACTCCCCTGGAGATCGGGAGAGTGTCCCCCGCTGTAGCTGTGCCACAGCCAGCCGGGACGCTCTGAGGGTTACTCGGAGAAGCACAGATACACTCAAGCCCTAAATATTTCCTTCATAAAATATTAACATTTGCTTCACTCCATCCAGCAGTGATAGAAAGTTTTTCAGAGGTCTTGAAAAATCACCATTAAACATTAATTTCTCAAAGCCACAAATAGCAAGCAAAGAAATGTAGTTTGACATTCCAGCTATTTTTTAAGAAATATTTTTCATTCTTCAATATGTATTTGGAGGAACTTTGCAGCTTTTAAGCCCATGGAACTTTGGGTACACAGAGAACTGATAATACCAAAGCTAGTTTTGAGATTAGCAATTATATTTAGAACAAGCAATCCTTGCTGAAAAAAAAATGAACTCTCCACCAATTTCTGAAGTTCTTACTTTTGTTCAAAGTATGAATGAGGACAACATCCTTCAATTTCAGAGGATGTTAAGCCTCAAACTCATGAAGTCCTTTATAGGCACCTAATTCTCTCATACCTCTCAGTGTGTTGAATGAATGATCTAGTTTGTGAGACTAAAGATGATAGCTACTGAAGAAATAACAGTTTTTGCTGGAGTTCAAAGAATAAAAGAGCAAAAAAAAGTCATGTTCAGGTGTCACGTGTCAGTGGGTACCTTAATGTATTTTAGGCCTTGGTCAAAACAGAGTTCAACATCATGATTAAAAGAAGAATTCAGCCTACTGCTAGCAAGCTGTTGGTTCCTGCTGCTCTCCTTTTGTCTGATCTAATGATTGTGCACCCATGGGGTGACTCAGGTCAGCCAAACCAGCAGACGATTCACTCTGCAAAATATCAGAAACCATTTTTTCCCGGATCAGTCGTCTGGCTGGCCGTGCCCTGTGGCTGCACAATCACCAGCTCTGATGCAAAGGAAGAAGCAGGAGTGCAAGGCTGTGCAGAGGTTTGACCTGCCTTTGCAAGAGCAGCACACTGAAAGATCAGCTTAACTGTAATGTCAAAGAGCACACTCAAATATCTAGCAGCGGTGCCAACTTAGGCAGCCTGCTACACATTCCCACTCATACCTTCCTCATTGTGAGACCAGCATAAATCTCACAGAGACAATATGTACTGGACAAGATGAAAAATAATCTAGAGAAGAACACTTCTTTCCAGAAGGATGTGTTCCCCAGAGTGGCTTACCATGGCCACAAAAACAGCTATGCCAGCAAAACAGAGGGAGCTGAGAAAGGGAGCAAGCTGTTTGAGCCTGCACTGCTGCCAAAGAAATGCATGATGAACTGCAGTGTGTTTAGAACAGGACTGCCTACTTTCCATCACCTTCTGACTGGCTGGCTTCCTTGCAATCACTGTCTGAGGCATCTTTTAAAAGTTCCTTCATGTTAAAGGCAAGGCATTCCTCCTCATCCCATAGGAGCAAGTAGTGGAAGCAACGGATTCAGCCAGCAGCAAAGGCATGTGGCAGTGGATGCCAACAATCGATGGAAGCAGGGAGGCTACAGCAAACTAGAAAAGGGAATGCTGATGATCTGCAGCCAGATGTGAGCTTTGACTTGGAAATTCACAGCTGAAAAACTATGAAGGAACTCTTGCTGAATATGGATTTAGAGCAGACTAGGATAAGAAAGTCATTGGACAAGAAAAGCATAGGAAGTAAGGCCTCAGAAGAAACAATACACTCAGACAGAAGAATTGAAATTTGGGTCTAGAACTGAATGACACTGGGCATAATAAAATGGTAACTTAGGCAAGGCAGGAAAGACAGCTCAGGGAACAAATCTAGACTAAAATAAAAGAAAATAAAAATTTTAATTTATAAATTTTTAATAGAAAAGGAAGAATTAAAACAAAGATAAAGTAGTTAAATTTCAGTCAGTTCAGTTCCTGGCACAAGCACTCATTGCAGCACAAAGCAGCAGGCAAAACTGCAAAACTTTAGAATCGTAAGGATTTTTTGGCAACTTACTTTTGTGTGTCTGAGGAAGTAGTTTTACAATTTACCTATCAAGCAGTGACTCTGCAGCCATAGAGCAAGTCAATTCAGCCTGCTATTCTGATGGAAAGCTACACCTTGAAACATGCTTGTTTTCCCATTGTGATAGCAATCTGAACCCTGCAACCATAGATTCCTCAGATCTCATTAAAAACAAACAAAAAACCAAATAAAAAAACCCTAAACCAACAAAGGAAAAAGAAACAGGGAGCAAGACCCATTGAAAAATGACAGTTTTCAGTCACCTCATGTGAAGTACAGTGTGAAACCAAAGCCTGCAACAGAATCTACAAGAAGTTTTCTGACTCCAGAGACATTTAGTCATGAAATTGGCAATTTCACAGTATGAAATTGTCTACAAAAATTAAACCAATCTGAATTGGTTTTGTCTCTCCTCCCCATCAACAGACACTGGGTGTGGAATTCATATTTCTTTGCATTTATTGGCATCTTCTAATGCAGCTACCCAGCATGACATTCATTAAGTGGAAGGCCCAGCAATTGATTTACTACTCTGTTCCCTTTTACCCTTACAACAGCTGGCTTTCCATCCTTGGATTTCCCCACTACTGAAAACTGGTAAGAATTTCCTTCAGTGATTCATAGAAAAGTTAAGATCATTATTATTGCCTTGTTTAAGCTGACCAGTTTACTGAAAAGAAGTAGCAAGTACTCCGTAACATGGAAATATAAACAATGTGAGTAAAGAACATGGTGTAGGAATGGGGGAATCAGAATTGATTCTGCTCTTTGCCAATTCAAAGGATACCAAATTCAACTGCTTCTTTCTTTGAAACAAGTCTTACTAATTGCTCAGCAGCATAAAAAAGTGCACACGTGCTGTTTATACTCTTGACGCTATAAAGTCCTTGTTGCACAGCTGTCACACTAATATAAATTAAAAATATTTTATCTATAAACAATACTATCCCTCACTTTTAGTGAATACAAGCAATTTTCAAGTCAAAACCCAAGAACAAAAGGTGCAGACTAAAGAAAGAAAAAAGAACACAACACACACCTTACTCACAGTTCCCACAGACAAATCCAGCTCACTTCCATGCCAGCAGCTCTCTCCCCAGTCACTGAAAGAGAAAACAGGACACAAATACTCAGAGATTTAAAAACAAACAACCAAAAACCCCCAAACACAGCCCATTTTCTCCTTTAAGAGTAAGGTGCAAGGTCCTTTATCTGGGATTCTTTTTAAATAGAATCTTTAATTAATTTGGTACACACTACAGAAGTTGGATCAAAATACCATCAAGACTGTCACGCTGGTATACACACACCATGCTACTTGCAGAGCAGAACTTTTATTTTAGGACTGCTGCTTTGTCAGTTCCGCAGAATGCATTGAGATCTACTAAGGCAGAATATTCATCAAATCATATACTCAAATTTCTAGCCCCTGTACTGAAATAATTTTTAAACATTGGATAGTAGAACTTGGAGACTCATAACTAGTTTATGACACCAGGTTATCCATCCACATAAAAACAGGGAAAAGATAAAAAAGTACATTACAGAGATCTGTCAAGACAGCAACAGAAATCCCATTTTGGAGGAGGGAGAAAAGAACCATCCCATGCACCTTTAAAACTCATAAATGTACTGAAGTAACACTCCATTTTCTTTGGCAATACAGTTCTAAAAGGCATACCCAGCAGCACCTAACTAGAAAATAATTACTTTGGAGGCTGTGGAAGACTGTTGTTTCAAATGGCAATAAAAAGGGTCAGAAGTTGCCATACATTTACTCCTACTTCCTTAGCCACCTTTAAAAAAAAACACATCAAAGTTTCCATTCCATTTCCTCCTCCGAGTTTTTCGGACTTTAGGGCTTCCTAGATATCAGAAGCACAGAACTGCACTCAAGATGCCATGAAATTTTGTCAAGAAGATAAAATAAAAAAGCAGCCATCTCCCCAAATACAAACTTCAGACCAGATGGACTTTGGACATGAGTATTAACATAATTCCACTGAAAAGGAAAAAAAAATAAATTAAAAAATAGTATCAGCTACCTACTACTTCAACGTCAGAAGGAGTAAGATCAGTTAGACTGATTAGTCTCAAAGCTTGAATAATAAGCATAACACAAAATGTGAGTTTTCTGATCCCCAACAAATAAAATAATTTTATTCTGTTTACACTGTTTAGAAGGAGCTAAAAGTAATGAATTGCCCATCTGCTTGGTCTATTCTCCTCCACTTAACTCCACTAATTTGAAGGAGAAGGGATTTACAATACTGGTACCAAAGGGAAAAAAAAACCCAACAAGTAAGGACACCACTACTTCAGAAAATTCCCTTACAGAAAATGTTCCTATTCTTCTCTGAATAAAATGTGCCAGCACACATTAATCATGGCTCTATCACAGAATCAAGGAGTCATTCTGCCACCTCTCACAGTATTTGTCATCAAGTCAATATTTAAAATTACTTACAATGACTTAATTAATTTAATGTAATAACCCATAATAAGTAATTATTTTTCTTTAATAAAGCAGTCAAACTGAAACAACTGTAATTATAAGATAATAATGACGTAAGACTACACAATGAAGTATATACTTACAATGTGCTTTTTACAGAATTGCAGATCTTTGATTTCCTAACAGGCAAGGCAAAAAGGCCTCAAGAAATCAAGGAAAGTCTTCCACAAAGACAGCAATCAATGAACCACTGTTAAGAGTTTGCTATTCCAACATGATGAACAAGGTACCTGAGAATCTAACAAAACAATTTTGCTGGAACATTCTTCTTGACAGCATTAAGCACATAACATCACAATTTAGTTGTGATGATGTTGGTTCTTTAAATCACAAATTTTAAGTGAGTGAAATTTATTCATATAGTCAATCTTGACTTCAGTGCAAGTTTTTGGCACAGTTTGGTTTTGAGTGGTATTCTTATTTTTAGTTTGCTGTTGGCTTGGGTTTTGGGGTTTTTTTTTACTATTTTTGGAGAGTCAGGTATCCCTGAAGCCACTTTTCACAACAGGGGAGTGTGGAAAAGTTAGAAATGCATTTTATTTTAAGATTTCTGCTGGCCAATCACTAATTTCCAGTAATCTTGGTTCACTGAACATTATCTTCCAATTTAGGATTGCAACAGCACTGATAAAGCTGAACAATCACCATGCTGCTCCATTTAGCTTCCAGCATTTAAGATCCATGTTCTCCATGTTCTCAGAGTCTCAGTTTAGTCAAGACAGGTCCAACAGTGAGTTTTTTCTTGATCTGCCTGTCCTGGTACAGGGAATCTGCTCATCTTCTACAGAAGTAAAACCCCATAACCAGTCAAAATAATCTCTGTATTTTCTTCAGTGCATTTTTTTCCTTGCCTTAGCTTATTTACCTCTCCTGACTTTCCAACACTTCCATCAGCCTTCTCAGGTGCCTAGAGAGATCCTTGTTCTCCCACTCAAAACTCATCCTCCCAGACACCAGACATTTTTCTTACTTTCTCTACTAAGAACTAAAATTTTATTCCAGATACTCTGGCCAATAAAAGGTCAACTTTAAAACTTTTAGTCCCATTTGCCAACAAAGTTCCTGCTCAGCCTGAGACAGTTAAAGTATTGCATCCTGCAATTCACTGCTTGGTCATCTGAAACCCAAATAGGAGATAACTGGCTTGCAATAGGCATGAACAGCCATCAGGTTTTTTTTCTAATATGTGTGTGTTATTAAGCTAAAAAAATGCTGCAGGTATAACATATTCCTATCAGTATTCTTATTCACTCACTTCATGGAATTTCAATCCAGCTTCAAGACGAAACAGCAGAAAACCCAGACACACCCTGCCTTCAAAATTAACAAGTCAAACTTCACAAATATTTAGCAGAACAGCCTTACAATCATAATGAAAGACAAGCTCTTTACTGTTCCTTCTATGCTGCAGTGAGTGAGCAAAGATTAATCTGATAACTGAAACATTTTCTGGCAAAATTCCACAGTTAAACAGCATTTGCTATTCTTTGCCCACAGCACAATCAAAACATTCCTCCAACACTCCTTTTTCCTCTCACTACAGTCAATGCAGGCAGAACTCTACTGTCCTAGATTTTCTGAAGAAAAAATAGTGTCATCTCTAAGAAATGCAGAAGTCTCATCTTGCTGATAAACTTCCCTATCCAATGGAAAAGTATGTATGTCAGTGTTTACATGTTCAAGCCAAATGGCTGCTATTCCAGTGATTAAAATGGCTTACTGCCTTCGCTGGTGACTTGGGAGTTTCAGCATGCCTGAACACCACAGAAACTCACTGACATGACTCGTAACTCTGATCAGAACAGGGCAATGCAGAATTCATATCCCACCCTTCCAACACCCAGACTATCTCAGATGGAGGCTTTAAAAAGATTCAGGCTCAAGTGATCTGCTCCTGTAAATCATATCCAACAGAACATATGAGAGCGAATTTAGAGACAGTTATATTAGGCCTAACATTAACCCTAACCCTACCAGTCACTCAGAGAAAGCTCTCATCTGGATGCAGGTCCATCTTACACAGTGGAATAGAAATTAAGTTACAATGTGGACTGTAATCACATTCTGCTGGGAAACTTCTTATATTTCTGTAAAGATCACAAGGGAGGGCAAAAATGTTTTGCTTTTTTTTTTAATCATTCAAATAGAGTCTTTCAATGTTTTTTTCCAAGTTTCTGCCTGGAGGAAAAGCTTCCTTGTAATTGACAGAAAGTGAATCCTGTCTCATGTTTGCTCAGAGCTGTACCATACACATATAAACAATTGCAGAGCGAATGAGTTAATCATAACATGGCTAGGGTTGTGTGTAAAGGATGATCTCATCTGAGTACACCTAAACAGGGTGTCAACCATATGGATCAGTTGTGCAATGAAGATATATCCTCAGTGCTCCACTAAACCACGGGAAGGGGAAGACTCAAGGAACCACACATCCCCTCCCTGGTGTGTCTATAACTAGTTGTAATTGCCATATAGTACAGGAAACATTAATTTGAGGTTGAAACAATCTGTGATGTAGACTATCCCAGACCAAAATTGATTTCACAAAACTAGGCATATCATTTCAGTCTCTTGTTCCCCTAACTTGAAGATACTCTGAAGATGATGTGTAGTCAGCACACTGATTTGCCTCACTAGAAGATAGCAAAATAGGGAAGTTTCTGCACTGCTTTATGCCAGGGCCCCTGCACTGTGGTACATACACATTTCAATATGCACCCATGACAAGCAGAGACAACAGCAGCAGCAACTCCTGACCCCGTCCAGGAGAAAGTTTTTCTTTCAGTGCCAAAAAGGCAGCCCCCAGTGATAAGCTGTTAACAAATAACATGCTGGCACATGCAGCAGCAGCAGCTACCATGCTTCCTCTGCTGTATTCCACAAAAATTCTGCTTTTCTGCATCAGCAGGGCCCAAACAAGCTGAAAAAGGGAGCACCAGTTAATTAAGAAGGATAAGCAGAAGTAGTCAACACTCTGGTTTGTAGTAGGAGAGCAAAAGCAGATGGATGGCATGAGGTTAAAGTGCAGAAATCTTCAATTAAAAGCTCAGGCTTTAGCTTTCAAGATTTAAAAATACTTGAGGCTCTGTGTTAAATCTCATCTTCTTGCAGAGATGTTATCAATATGGCTGTGTGCCTAAATCCAAAATATTTCTTCACACAAGAATAATGATGCTGCATACACACACACATAAGAAAATGGGGAAGAGAAATGGAAAGGAATGCTGCACAAACTAAATTCATTACATCAATTTCTGAAATATAAACCTAACTAATTTAAACAATTACATTACCTCACTAAGTGACAAATTCTAAGATTTATCTGTGTGGAAAATAAGTGTCTTGAATAAGAAATAGGAAAGGATCAAAGGAAGTGAAATACTATTAGCAGCCTTGTTTCTTCACATCTGAAAACAGAGTATCAGACTGCGGGCAGATTCCTGCACAAGCTGCATGCACTGCCTGCCTTCTGCAAGGACAACCCACTTGTAAAAATCTGAAGGCTCTGAGTGACCAGTGTGGCACATCTAAGTCTGGCCATGAAAACTGTCCTCAGCCCAATGCCATTTATTTCCCCGGAAGAAGCCACTTAACAGTGTTTGCACTCCAGAAAGCATTCAAAGGTTGGGAGGTAAAACATATATATTAACCACACACACAGCATCCCTGAAAAACTGAACAGAGTGTTTGACAAAGAAATTAGTTTCTGAATTCACACAAACTCATCCATTTCATCTAACACCCACACTTAAAAGAATAATCACAGGAACATTTTTAAACTATAGTTCCTTTTAGCTGTAGCTCTTGCCAACCCACTCCTCCATTCCAGTTATGCATTCCTGCAGCTCTCCCCCATTTTTTATTTGGGGGGGGTCTGAGGGGGAGAGGAATAGAACACGCCCAGACTAAAAACCAGGTCTCTAACCTGGCCTAGCATGCAGCTCCACAGACTCCACATCACTGCTGAGGTGACAGCACATGGTGGGGAGGGGGAAAAAAGGCAAATGGGAATATGAGCTGTTTAAGACAGCCTCACCACTAAAAGAAATGTCTGTGTAACCACATCCTCTGTTTGCAGTCTAGTTCAGTTCAGCAAATATGTCCAACAGGAAATAATTAGATTTGGCTTCCCCAGAGTAGGTGTCTGACAGTTTGAGACCACTGAACAATTGCTTTTTCTGCTTCCTCTCCAACAGTTTCTCAGGAAAAGACATTGACCCTCAGAAAGAAAAGAAAAAAAAAAGAGGGAAAAAAAAAAACAAACAAAACAAAACAAAACCAAAAAAAAATTAAAAAAAAAAAAAAACAGATTTGTTACAAATTAACAACAACAAATTAACAGATTTGTTAATTATTACCGCTTTTCACATGGAGGAAATCAACTGTACTCCTGAAAAGGAATCTTAATCGAATACTGAGTTATCAGTAAGTAAACAGATATTGAAATAGTCCAATTGTATTATTTACAACACAGAAAGGACAGCTGAGTATAGAGAGTAAAGGCAGAAGAGTGCTGGAGTTGCTATAAATTGAGCTTTTGAGGTAAAAAGCATACAAGGAGACACCCTGCACATTCCAAATGAGTGCAACAATTAATCATGTGATAATGTTTTGACACATCATAAGAATTCATCTGCTTTCTGCTCCAACATCCAAATCTTTCTGGTTCTGATATTTCTCTCTCTAGTATAGCTGCTGTTTTCACCACCAAATACCATACAGGAATTTAATCATGGCTCAATAGTGAAGGAAATTCAGCAGGGATTGCTATTATAGTTGTTATTATTATTATTATCATTATATTAAATTAAAGGGTACTTCTATTGCTTGAACGTACATTTCACCTGGAGGGTCAAGGATGAAAGTCTGTGAAAAATGCTGCTGTTTTGCCATGCCAGTAGAAGTCAGCATTAAAAAAAAAACACAAGCAGGCAAGCACTCCTCTTCAAACCTAAGAGTTTCCCATTATTTCATATTCAAGAGGAGGAAAAATTAAAGACTGCTTTTGGAAAAATGCCACATTCTCTTAGTTCTACGCCAAAATGTCTTTTGTACTCCCTTTCTTTGCATTTTATTTCACGATCTGCTTGTTGCCTGAAGATCTGGGAGCCTTCTCCCACACAATGATAGGAGTGGATGGCCTTAATTAAACAGAAATTAAAGCTGCTTCCACAACTGTTGGAACCAGTGAACACAGCACTGCTCACATTTTGTACAGAACAGTGTGATGCTCACAAAGCTGTAACTGGCAATATTTCACTCTTTTCCAGAAATCAAATTTGGTTTCTAAATTATAAGGGAGGAAGGGGTGGAAAGGGCTCAGTAAGCCAATATCTGGTAATTAAGAAGGGCAAATTCGCCTACTTGTGGAAAGCTTAAGGCATTTGCTTTTAGCCCCAAGTCTTTTTTTCCTTTCAGCAGAAAGCACGAATCTAAAGAACAAAGAAGGAGTTCACAGTCAGCTTCAGATCACACACTTATTTTAAATTCTATTATTAGATCCTATTTAATCACAATTATTAGATCACTCATTAAATCACTGCAGCAAATGGGAACAACTGGTGTCTCTGTCATTTCATATTCAGTAATGACTGAAATATTTTTGGAAATACTTATGATGATCTAAAGGCATTACACTTCTACCAGTTCAACAGTAGGGATTTTACAGAAAACCAGTGAGGAGTTTTGTGCAAGCAGCAGATATATTTTAAAATCAGTGGTGGAAGTTCATTTATATTTTTATCGAAAAACCAACACACAAGTAAAAAACACATTTCCAATAAGTCAGCTATGCCACAACTAGCCCTGATGTCAAACACAAATTTAAAATAAAGACAGAATGTTGGGATATACACATCCAGCTCAGAATAGCTACTTTTTCTATTTTCCAAATATTCAGAGCTGTGTCTTCAAATCCTACCAAGAAATAAAAAGCACATTTTTGGTTCCAAGATACAGAAAAGAAGCTACAGGCTTAAACAGACACATTTTTAATGTCTTCAAAATGTATTTCCTGTGGATGGTAGGTTAAAATGCTTGTTTTCACAGCACTGGCCCTGATGCTGTCTGGACAAACGATGCCAGAAAGGGACTGCTATAAGCAGCAGCAAATCTGCAACCCTTTATTCAGCTCACTCAAGGCTCATTTTGTAAAACAGAACCACACAGAACCGTATGAACACAAAGTTTGCGTGGCGCAGCATAAAGCTACACAGACCCAGATCATAAAGGTCTCAGGAGGATTATTTCCACTAACACACATACAGAATTGTCAGTTTTTATCCGTGATCGGGGGAGATGCGAAATGACTGTCCTGTTCGATGCAAGATTTCACAGTCACAGACAGGAACACAAACGACTGGGACACGCGGATCTTACCTCAAATGAGCACCCAGCCATAGTATGGGCAAGCATCTTCCCAGCGGGGCAATGGACCCGCTCAAGGGAGCCCGGTGGGGCGGCAGGACACGGCGGCGGCTGCTGCCCAAACCATGCTAGCCCCTGCCAGCACTGCCCGGCCTCGAACGGCGGAACGAGCCCCCAGCACCACCGCCAGCGAGCCGCTGAACGCCCGGGACCCTTCTCAGGAGCAGAGCGCTCCGAGCACCGGGGACACAGCGCGAGGGCTCCGGAGGGGGCGCAGCTGCCCCGCGCCCGCGGGGAGCGGCCGTGCCCAGCCCGGGGAG
>WBNO01008836.1:28202-77161 GCA_013400575.1 Peucedramus taeniatus
GGTGCCTGCTGGGCGGGGAGGGGCGGGGCCTCGCCCTTAAGGGCGCAGCTCCGCCCTTGTGGGCGCCGTGACGTGGGGGATGAGTTGGTAACCATGGAACTGCCCGTGCGTGCTGGCACTTCCGAAAGTTTCAGGTTTAATAATGAGTCAGGAATATTTACCTTCCTTTCTCCCATGTTTTTGCCCAGCACCGCCCTCCCCTAATCCTTGGGATGGGAACGGGGGGTTCCCGGCAGAGGCTGGATGTTAAGTGCTGGAATCTAAGAGCAGCAGCGTGGCGATTGTTCAGCTTTATCGCCGGCCTGTCGCAATGTTAAATCAGGAGACAATATTCAGTGAAGCATGTTTACTAGAAATTAGGGATTGGCCAGCAGAAATCCTCAAACGAAATGCATTTGTAACTTGTCCACACTTTGGTGTGTGAAAGGCGGTGTCAGGGGCACCTGAGTCTGAAAATCCCAGAGCAGCTGCAGTGTGGACTGTGCTGCTCTCACTGCCTGGCCTGTGGCTGAACCGGAGGATGCCTGGCAGGGTGGTCTGGTCCTTCTCTTGGGGAAGCACAAAGCTTCTTTATGTGGTACCAAGCCAGGAAAACAAATGGTGCAAGTGAGTGGAATGTCCTTAAGGAAAACTTGGGTGAACTGCGGTGGGGTTGCACAGAAAAAAAAGGAATGATGGCAACCCTGAAGAGCAGGGCAGAGGACCATAGCTGGAGTGTTATAATATCATTATAAATAATCATGTTATAATATCATTATAAGTAATTGTTGGGGGTTGGATCTGTTTCTTTTGTGTTTGTGGAATTTTTTCCTGGTGGTTTTGCTAGGTAACTAATTGCTGGGTACTTATGGGTGCTTGACTGAAACAAAAGGGGACAGCAGGTTGCTCCTGGGGAACAGCAGTGAACAGGGCAGTTCGGTCCCAGGACACCGCTCCAAAAGGACGTGGGAGTACCAGAAGCCCTGCTTGTTTTTCCTGCCACTGGATTTTTCTCCAGAGGAAGACTGGACTCACCTCGTCACCACTGGACTTTCCTACAGGACTATTCCCACTTCACAGAACTGCATCTACTACTCAAGGAGGGTTTCATCTGGACTGCTTTCAATACCCTGACACCCAGGGTGTCAGGTCACATCCCTGACTCTGTCAGGGTATTTTCTGAGGAGTTTTTTTTTTGTTTGTTTGTTTTTGTTTTGTTTTGTTTTGCTTGTCTCTTAGTGCTATTACATTTGTATTTTTCTTTGCTTTGCCTGATATTCCTAGTAAAGGACTGTTATTCCCACTCCCAAATCTTTGCCTGAGAGCCTCCAATTGCAAAATTCTAATAATCTGAGGGAGGGGGTTGACATTCTCTATTCAAAGGGAGATTCCAGCTTTTTGCTGGCAGGTACCTGTCTTTTAAACCAAGACAGATTTTGGCACCCAACCTGCGGCTCAAACCCACGACCCTGAGATTAAGACTCTCATGCTCTACCGACTGAGCTAGCCAAAATCTGTCTTGGTTTGAAAGACAGGTACCTGCCAGCAAAAAGCTGGAATCTCCCTTTGAATAGAGAATGTCAACCCCCTCCCTCAGATTATTAGAATTTTGCAATTGGAGGCTCTCAGGCAAAGATTTGGGAGTGGGAATAACAGTCCTTTACTAGGAATATTAGACAAAGCAAAGAAAAATACAAATGTAATAGCACTAAGAGACAAGCAAAACAAAACAAAACAAAAACAAACAAACAAAAAAAAAACTCCTCAGAAAATACCCTGACAGAGTCAGGGATGTGACCTGACACCCTGGGTGTCAGGGTATTGAAAGCAGTCCAGATGAAACCCTCCTTGAGTAGTAGATGCAGTTCTGTGAAGTGGGAATAGTCCTGTAGGAAAGTCCAGTGGTGACGAGGTGAGTCCAGTCTTCCTCTGGAGAAAAATCCAGTGGCAGGAAAAACAAGCAGGGCTTCTGGTACTCCCACGTCCTTTTGGAGCGGTGTCCTGGGACCGAACTGCCCTGTTCACTGCTGTTCCCCAGGAGCAACCTGCTGTCCCCTTTTGTTTCAGTCAAGCACCCATAAGTACCCAGCAATTAGTTACCTAGCAAAACCACCAGGAAAAAATTCCACAAACACAAAAGAAACAGATCCAACCCCCAACAATAGTCAGGGCACTTCACCTGCAGTGATGTTCTCACCCCTGCTTACTGTACCTCAGAAAGACAGGAGTCATGACAGAGACTGCAACAATGCTCTGTGAAGGACTGGCTCGCCCTGGGAAGCTGAAAAAGTTAGGATCGCCTTTCAAAACAAAGAAAAGAATGAGATATGCAATAACAAGTGATATAAAAAAGACATCATGGGCCTTTCCTTATTCTCTCCTACAGGCAGAGAACTGGAGGACATGATATAACTGCAAAGCAATGTATGTGAAGTAGTTACAAAAAAATGTTTGTGCCGTGTACAATTAATCTGTGAACTTCATGATAAGAAGCTTGATGGTACAAGTATGTTAAGAAGAACCCAAATTCTTTGCCAGTTACTGCCAGTCAGCCACTATCTTGCCCTGGTTTTCAATCCTGACATTTACAGCTTTTTGCTTTTCCTTCCCAAAGATCCAGTTCAGCTTTGGCTACACACATAAAGCTCTGAAGTAACATAATTCTTCTTCCTGCTGTTTGACAGGGTTAGCCCTCCAGAGGTAGTTTAGTGGAAGAATAGAATCAAAAACACAAAACATTCCCATGCATAATGGTATTTCTGGGAGTTTCAGGTTTAATGACAAGTCAGGAATATTTACCTTCCTTTCCCCCATGGTTTCTAACAGCTCTTTAGGGGTCTGAGACAAATACTCCAAGAGAATGAGAAAGCATGGATGTCTTCCTGTTCTGCATTGCCAATTTTAGTAACAATGGTGCGTGGCTCCTTCTTGAAATCATTTGCTTAGGAGACTTTGTAGTAGATCTGTTTACAGAACAGGGGAGGATGGATGATGCGTGCAAGGGCTTATCACAAACTGATGGTAAAACTCACAGCTCTGCCCATATTTCCAGTTCACTAGCTGAAGTCCTACTCACTGTATCTTCCTTCAAACAGATGAACATTTAAGAGATGGAACTGATTTACACACTCTGCCTGTTACAAATTGTTTTCAGTAAGTACTACTATGCTTTTCTAAGTTTTCAAGGGTATTTACAGGCATTGATAAATATACAGTAGGGGAAACCATAAAGAAATAATTCCACTTGTCCATAAAATCCTTCTGTCTTCACCAGGACTAGGGACAAGTGAAGAACACGTATTACATGCAAGCCTTATTTTTGGTTTAGTTTTGAAGGCCTCGTTATTTTCAGTAGCTTGCAGTTTCCTTAAGACTCATAATGAATTAACTAAATTCCCATTTTACTAACAAATGCATAAGAATATCTGCAGCATTACTAAAGGCAGCAAATCAAGTCTATTAAATTACTTCCATTGGATTTAATGTCAGATGAAAGCTTACACTGAACAATGAAGGCACCAGTGCAGTATAACAGGACACAGTAGAATTCAATACAGTTACAGTGAGACTGTGTATGTGCAGTTCTGAACTTTATTGCATAATTACAATATCAAGTTACTTCTGGGTGCCTACCATGAACAAGCTTGGGATCTTATGCAGAAATATTTGATTTTCCTGACCTGATGTCTTAGTCATCATTGACTTAGCATTACATTCACTTCTGCGTTTGGATTTCCTTTCTCTTTAAAGAAAAGCAAGTAAGAAGAGAGTAAGCAAGCAAGCAAGAAAAGCAAGAATGGGGGTGGAAAATCAAAAGAGAACAAAGCAAAGGGAGTCCCTAAGAGTGTTTCTGAAGATAAAGTTCTTAAAATGGTTCAATGTAGTGCTTAACATTAAAGGCTGAATGGCCTTCAGCCATCTAAAGATGACTCTGCTTAAAACCACAAACTATTACAGAAACCCTTATGACCAAACAACTCAGAACATGCCTAACAGTGCCTTGGCATTAGGCTGATGGACAAATCATCTCCTGATGGAGAAAGAACCTTGTTGGCACAGATAACTGGTCCAGCTTCATTTTTGGGGGAGTAATGAATTCTGCCATCTTGGCTTCTGACTGGCAACGTGCATCTTAGCAAGATCCATGTTTTCCAGTGGTTTGCCCAGACCACAGCAGCAGGTGCTTACATGTGTCTGTACCCACAAGCAAGAGTGTGCAGGGACTTCCCAGGGCTCTGGGGAAGATCCTTCCAGAGGCAGCTGGCCAAACAGGGATGATTGCCAGCCCTGGGCTCAGCAGAGCCTGCACACCAGCTGCTGTGGCCAGGCTCCTGCAGAACCTGTGCTCAAGGGAAGCCACCCCTGCAGCGCCTCTGCCCCAGCACCTCTGGTGAGCACTTGCATGTAGACAGGTTCTGCTGAGCCATAATTGCCTGGATCAGGGCTGCAGGAGCCCTTACAGCAGACCAAGCCCTGTCCATCACTTGATCAGCTCAGCTTCTCTGTCTGACCTTGAGCCAGAGCCTACAATTCCCTCACAGGCTGCAGGGCAGAGGTTGAGAAGGAGGGTGTGTTGGACAACGTTGGGCAGGGAAAGGAATAGGAGGATGCAAAAGTACTGGAGTTCAGGCTCATGTTTGGGCATGCAGGAGGAGGAGCAGGCTGTGGACACTGAGGATTGGGCCCCTAAAGGAAAGCAGAGGGCAATGAGTGATCCAGCTCTGAGCAGGCAGCTGCTGCAACCCATGGTGGTGCCACAGTCCTGCTGTGTTGGGAGCTCTTGTGAGAGCTTTAAATGGAGCAGTTGACTTCAGGGTGGCATTGTGAAACTAGGAGGAGATGGTGTGTTCTCAGCCTTATTTAATCAAGTCCTAACAAGCAAGAGACAACTGAAAAAGTGCCTAACAAGATTCATTGCCTTCAATGAGGCCAGTTCCTTTCACTTTTTAAACTGTACCCTGCCCTTACATGGTTTCCTTCTTTGTTTCCATGACCTGCACATCAGCAGTTGATTTCTGTCCTAAAATCCCTACAGTTTAAGTGTCTCTTGAGAAAGGAGTTGGGCAAGGACTTAAACCTCTTAGAGAGGTAGTTCAAATGACTGTTCAAAAAGTTAGACACATTAATTTTCCTGTCTTACTAAGGATTTTCTGTTTTGAAATGGGTCAGCCGTTTCAGTTTGGTAAACACCAACGTATTTCTATTAATCTAAGTTTTCCTGGGCAAGAGATCTACCTTCCTGTGTGCCCTTTACCCAAAAAGAGGATTTTGCCTGCTCAGCTGCTCAAAGAAAGAGTAACATATGGAGAAAACAGAGTAGAGGAAACTGAAATCCTTTTAAAATGTCCTCTAGGCACGAGATATCAAGCACGAGAATTTGCAATAAAGAAATTGTTTGGGGAAGTGCAAGTACTCATTAAAAAGTGTGTGGACAAGTATCAGAGTCCAGGGTTAATAATTACTTTCTTCTATCAAAGAATACATTTATCATTAACTTGAGGCTGTGACTTCCTAGTTGTGACCCACATAGATTGAAAAGCATTTACTGTAGTAAATAAAACATTTTACAAACTCATTGGTTCAAAAGTGCAGGGATAAAGCTACATTGTGGTTTATGAGAAGAGGTGAAGGTTGGCCATTGTCTTTTGGCTCAAAAGGACTGGAACAGACACCAACTCGTTTCTAGGGCTTTGTAGTATTCCCTGCTTCCCTTAGATGGAGCCAAACTCACATCGTCAGGCTGCCTGTGACACCAGTAGTGCATGCAACTAGCCCAAATCAGAGGAGAGCTATGCAGCAGAAGAGATTGTCATGGGTCCCTAAGCCCCATTTCCTGCCCATTTCCCTACACTGACTTACCAATCCTGGTTCATTGCTTCCCAGGTCTGTTTCCACAGTGCCAGACAGTGACACACAAATGCACTAATCTCACACTGACCTTCCCTTTCAGCTTGAGGGGAAATGTTTTTTCAGATGTTACAAATATTACCTTTCTAACTCCACATTATACCACAGCTTTTGCTACTGGTCCATTCATCTGCACATTTAATGGATAAGGCAATAGAAAGCACCTTTTGGAGGCTTTTTCCTTCCATGTCACACTGTGATCTTGGGCAGAATTCTGGTCTAACAGTTCTTGTGACTCTGGCCTCCCACTGCAAAATGTTTGGGATCTATATGATTGCAGTGCAATGACTTGTAATAGAGAGTAGGAACTTCAGAGAACAGAGAGGAGGACTCCAGAGTCTCTTCCACCTGTGAAGGGATCGCTAAATTACAGCAATTTAATCAAAAAGCTGCATAAGGAAGACAGACACAACTATCAGCAAAACAAGGACAAGGGAGTTACAGGGTAAGGAGTGAGCATTTCCAGTCTTTGGGAGTAAGAAACCATAGTTACTCTCCTGACAGCAACTTAACATTCTTTCCTCAATTCAGAAGCCATGAAAGGCATCTTCACATTTGTGTTTAGAGGAGTGCAAAGCCACTCATGTCCCAGAGTAAGGGGCAAGAGTAAATATTTCCCCACTGATTTTACTTACCTGGCAACAGATGTCACTACACTGGATTTGAAAGTGCTGTGGAAACATCTGAGGCGACTTAAACAGTGCCCTTTTTCTAGCCTTTTATTTTTAAGCAAAACCACAGAACACATAATTTTCTCAAAAGACCGTTACATTTAAAGGGTCTGGCTTGTTATTCTGCCATTCAGTGTTCAGACTAAATCATGATGAATTGAAACATGGAGACTGTGTGTTGGTAATATCCCAGTCATATAATTGTGCAACTCAATGGAGAAAAGATCTGCATACAGTTTTATATCCCTGTCATCCTACACCTACCATGGCATTTGCAGAAATCATTTTATCCCTTTCACAGAGGCATATGGAGTGCAGCAAGAAGCTGTCACAACCAAACAGTTGAGAAACCTGAGGAAGGTTTTCTGGTGCCAGACCAGTCTTTTGGATGGAGCCTCCTTTTCCAGAGCTTGCTGGAAGGAGGAGATGCTGGAGTCCACTCTGGTTTGGCACAGCCTCATCAGTGCTGTATTACTTCCCAGCTGGTGTTCTGACTCCAAGGTCTGCTCTCGAAGGAGTTGTGTTCTCCATCTTTCACTGCCAGAGAAGGTGCAGCTGGAGGATTTGGAAAGATGAGATTTGATCCCTACACAACCCTGCAGGTTCCCCAGAGTGGTGAGTAATCAGCATGGGGAGAGGAAGTGTGTGACACTCTCATCTTTACTTCGTTTAGATGTTTCCCATGAAGCAACAAGAGGATCTTTGGATTTCTCTTTGCAAAGCCCAGGTCTGATTTCAGCTGCGATGTCACCCTGCAAGAGCTGACTCATCCAGCAGGGCTACAGTTCCAAGGAATACATGCAGAGGCTGGGAAAGTTCAGAGCTATTTTCAGAGCTTGGGGGAGTTGCACTGTGGGGTCCCACTCTCTGGAAGAGGTGCTGGACAGAGAGTGTGCTGTCCAAGAGGCTCAGTCAGTAAAACTGGACACTGCCATGACCTCACAGGATTCAAAGCAAACAGACTGCAAAGGCAGAAAATAGTAGAGGAAAATAATCACCATCCACTGGGAAAGAGTTCCTGTGGCATTTTGATCTGATCAATCACCTTTGCATGGTTTAGCTGCATTAAATGGTCTTGGGAGCAGGATTTTGGCAGTGCCCAGACAAAGATGGACCAAGGGGAAATTGTGCAATATAATGGCAGAGTATGCTGATATTCACCAAAATGAGTGCAGCCTCATCTTCTGCCTCCATTTATCTTCATCTGTTTACCTCAACCCAAGTAACACACCTGGTATTTCCAAAATTCTCCACAGTCTGGGTAAGGCTTGTTAACAAAGCATTCAGCCTTCCAGCCTTAATAACAAGATTTATAATTGTGATAAGAAACATTTTAAAATATTATTTTATATATATATATATATAAAAAATAGTGGGGGGAAAAGCTCTGGAGAGAAATTAAAATATTCTGATTTATGCTTGAGAAAAGAGGGATCAAATGGAGGGAAAAAATAAATGAATGTGTGTGTAATGCTGTCTGGGGAACACAGCAGCAGCCTCTCTCAGACAGGCCTGATGTTCCTACAAAATAGCCAACCCATGAATGAGTGTTCCAGATGAACAAAGAGGCACAAACACAGGAAGTAGGAATGAAATTCAAGTGGAGCTGCTTTCCACTTTCCCCTGCCCCTGCTGCAGCACAGCGCTGAAACTGGGCAGATGAATTTGCTCCCAAAGAAAGATATCCTTGTGTGGCAGAGTTGCCTGTCAGACACCAAAAACTCTTCCAGCTGCTGGCAAGAGTGCTGTAGCAAGAGTGACGGGCTCCTGGCCAGGGCTCTCGTGATGGAGCCCACGCAAATCAGGGAAGCGCCCGGGGGCGGTTTGTTAGCACTGGGACTGCTCAGCATCTTGGATACCAGCACTCCTCTACTCCTCCTGCTCCCAGGGAGCCATTTGTCAGAGCTAAATGTCTGGCTAAAGGGGCTGATGATAAAGCATTCTCACAGAGCTGATTTCTGCAGAAATGTGCGTGACGCCAGTATGTAATGTCAGGAGGCAGCTTTGCCTGAAATATCAGGGCCATCTCATTTCATAAAAAAGGATACTGGAGAAAGGGTGTAGGTTGGAATTGAAGGAAAGATATGATTAAAAGGAGGAGGATATTGCTATGCTGAAGCCCCCTGCAATTATTTAGTTTACAGGGAGACATTCAGAAAAGGGAACATAATGGAAAAGCAAAAAATACTGGATCCTGTAAAGGTGTTTTACAGTGCCCTGATTGCTCCTATACTGAATGAGGACTCAGTGAACCCAAAAAGGATGCCTTTTGAAGTGGGTAACAGGAGACATGTTTATTACAGAATAAAGTTGGGTGTGTACAGGAAATGTATTATTTACTACTGAATAATGTTATGTGTGAGACTTTTGCAGACCATCATTGAGAACAAGAATCAGTTTAAATCTTAAGTAGGATTAGAGAGGGGAAAAAAGAGGATAATCAGAGGTTGTTACTTTTGTTCTCTCATTCATGCTTTTGACGGATAGAATCCTACTAGCTTCAGGGCATAGAGCAACCTCAGAAAGCCCATGACTAGAAATAACTTCTTTTGTAGGCAAATTATCCTATTCTTCTCTTGAACTTTTCTAGGAATAATCTTCTGCTGGTTTCTGTCACAGATAGGACAGTAGCCTGCAGGGGTAATTTTTTCAGTATGTTTTTTACTACTGGGGTGTGTTAGTAAAGGTATGAGCTGGAATTTCAAAGACTGTTTTCAGGCCGCTTTCATTGGCAGAAGAGCACCATGTGACAGATGAAGATACAGATCAAGTGACTGACACATTTTTTTCAACCTCTTGATTCTCTCCCAAACATAAAATAAATATATTAAATCTGTATTTTGTGACTATGCTTCTTTTTTTCATAGTAACCTAGTCTTCAGAGAATCTCCTAGGTTAATATTATCCAGCTTTGTATCTTGAGCACCATCTATTTCCTGGACATTGTCTGCATATCTATTATTTTTCTGCTGTAGAGAAGAAATCCAACCTCCTCTGCTGCCACCATGTTCCAGACATCTAAATCTTTGAAATCTGTCAGTGTGTGGGCAATGGGCTCTGGCATGTTTAGAGACCTTGTGTTTGCTCCCCCTGCTGTGGATGTCAGCATTTCTCCAGCACGCCTGTTCTCATTGCTGCATACACAGACTGATGTTTAGTCACCGTTTACCAATTTTCTCCCTAAGACATTGCAAGTCCCTTCTTGCTGACTTGATAATTTGCCTTCTGTGGGCACATTACCCTGGTCTGGCTCCACAGCAGGCTTATCCTGATGATGCCAGAGTTTGTGACAGTCACTGTCCCTACTCTGGCTGTGTCCTGTAGTGAGCTGCACTTATCACATGCAAATACTCCGGAAGATCAAGTCTCTTCTGCCCCAGCAAAGTGCCCAGCTGAGGGTGAAGTGAGCTACATGATTGCTCTAGGTCTGGTCTCCTCTATCTGCTGGGCATGGTGTCACTTACTGCCATGGGTACACTGATCCTCATCTGCTCTTGCACCTGAAATGTGCACTTCATCCTGGGCTGTGCACTGAGCTGGCTCATCTCTCTCTGTACTTGGTGGGTTGTGAGAGCTGTCACTGGGTCTCTCTGTCAGGTCAGCGGCCCAAGACAGGCAGGGACTGACTGCACATTTGCCAAGAGGCAGATAGCAAGCCAAAAACTAAAAGTATTTGATCTAAAGGAGATATAAAGGGACCTAAACAGATGCCTAGAGTCCAGAAAGACTTCAAAAGGATGTTTGATTTTTCCCTGGTGATTCCATGCTTTAAAATGTTGAAACAAAATCAATATATAATTTGGTCAAATGACAAGAATATATAGAGAAGAGAATGATGATAATAACTCAATAACTCACAAAGCTTTGGAGAATATAAATGTCAAGGAAGGAGTAGTTATGGTGGTACTAGTGTGATAGCCAGGAGGACCTAAGTGAATTTGAGAAAAGGAAAATTTTGGCTCACTACAAGGAACAAAAATATAAACTAAATAAAGCAACCTAAAATAAGTAACTGCACAAAGCCTAAGAAACCAAACAAACCCTTTCCTCCAAGCAGTTATTTTGGAAGAGGAAAAATACCAGATACTACACTGAGTTCTTTGCGAGCTTCACTCTTGTTGAGGGTTTTTGTATGGAAGCCACTTTAAAAAGTTATGGTGATGGTGGCTGCCTAAAATGGAAAGAGCCAACAATAATCACTGTTTGATATGAACAATCCCGAAAAGGGAGAGGATGAAATCCCTCAGAAGCAGTAAATTAAAACTGAGCAGAAACCTGGCATGTAGAGTAAATGACGCATACAGTGAATGGCACAATCTTCTGTTGGGCACTGCACATAGAGGACAGACACATCATGATTTTCCGTGTCTAAAATAAAAAGCCTATAAAAAGTACTTCTTCCCGTTATGGAGACAAATACATTTGACAAGAGTGATTTGTCTTCTTATTACAGAATTGATGCTTTCTTTCTTTTTTTCTTTTTTTTTTGGTGTCCTTTCCCTGGTGAGCTTTAAGTGCAGAGAAAACAAAGGTGTCTGGTCTGGCACAGATGAGGGCTCTGAAACTGGGACAATATCCCTGCTTTTCACATTGACAGTGCTCTCTCTTCACTGCAGTGTCGCTGGGGTTTAGAGGATGTGATAAAGCATGTTCAGTCCAAGTGGGGGAAATGTTAAAACTTCACACGTAAATAGACATGGTCTTTAAATTTAGGAACTGTGTTCAAAAATTGTAGCAGGAGCAAAACCAAATGTTTGAAGACATGGAAATTTAAAGTCAGGCTAATGGTCAAAACCAGAGATCAAACTTGCTCTTCCCAGACAGACTTTTCTATTTTATCCATGAAGGGTTGTGGTTGGTTTTGGTTTTGTTTTTTGGTGGTTTTTTTTTGTTTGTTTGTTTGTTTGGTTTTTTTTTTGTTTGTTTGTTTGTTTTTAATGAAGCCTAGAAATATCTGTATATCGATGGCTGTGCTCTGATGGATGAGTAGAAGAACCAGGCTGGTCACTAGATCAGTGGGACAGATGCTGCAAAGGAGAGCATCCTCTTCAGCTTCATGAAGCACTGACTCCTGCGCCAGCAGGGAGGCAAACAGCTGCTGCAGCGTGTTCACAGTCCATTAACCACTGGCATTTTCAGTGCATACCAAACCCCAGATCAAATAACTCTGCTGTTAGATCACGCTAAAGTGCTCCACTGCTTATTTCTCTCTCTCACATCCCAGTTACCAGGCTGCAGGGGCACCGGTGAAAGTGGCATGTGGAAGCTTCAACTATATAAACTTTGGTTCTTGAAACAAACAAACGTGCAATGAATGAGCACTCCTTGTTCCCTTGTTCTGTGTTTATGCTTTGGTGAAGAAGGCATAGGGTTCCTGCTGTAAAGTGGGATGACAAATTTAAAAGCACACGGGCACAGTGCCAGGCAGCAAGTCCCTGCATCATTCAGGGGTCAGGCTGTGCAGAGCCACCACTCTTCTCCTTCCTGCCACCCTGGTTCCTTGGATGAAAGCACCCAGCCCAGGCATCCAGCTCGGTACTCGCCTCTCTGCTGGCTTCTGGCCCGGGATGGCTGATGGTCGCTGGTAGGAAGGAGGCAGGAGACAGGAACGTGCTGCCATCATGGCACTCTCCATTCCCCTCCATGGTTTTGAGCTCTTGGGCATTTTGTTTCAAGGGCAGCACTCTCCGGATGTTTTCATTCTCGTGTACACGTAGATCCGACTCTCTGCCAAGTGATGTGCCTTTTTTTATCTGGGAAAATCCTTGGTGTGCTTTACGAGCTGGACATACGAGGCCCAGGAACTACCAGCACGTACAAACGCCTGCAGTCTTTCTTCAGACAGAGGCTGCGGGCCGGATTTTTGCCATCCCCCGAGAGAGCAGAAATCCGTGCTCGCAGGGGCGGCCGGGCGCTGCTCCCGGCAGCAGCTCTGGCTGGCCCCGGGCCAGAGCCCGCAGCCCCGGGCGAGGGAGACGTGCTGGGCTGCTCTGCTCTGTCTGCCCCGCACAGCAGCCCCGGGCTGGCAGCACTGCTGCCCTGCTGGAGAGGCTCTGGACTGCCTCACTGCTGTGGGGTGCGGGAATGAACTGCACTGACCTCGCCCACGGTTCAATCTCCTCTCTTGTTTTGCCACCTAATCATGCCATGCGTCCCTCCCAAGCGCCATCCTTCTCTATTTTCAGATCCTGTTTATTAACCTTTTCTCCCAGATATCTACCACTGACTTTTCCCCTATAGGTCCTGATTTTTGTATTAACCCTTTCACCTGCTCTACTAATGTGCACCCAAATCCCACACTTGAACACAAATACCAGAACCCCTGAACATACTAGGGACAATGTCTCCCTAACATTATTATCATTACTAATAGAACAGCATGTAATAACTACAATAATATATAAAACAAGTAAAATAATGCCAGTTACACACTAGTATCCTACAACACGGAGGAACAATTCCCAGGAATGCTGTATTCCGTTCAAGAATAGCACATACTTAGGGGACATAGCCTGCCTGTGCTGAAGGAAATGTAGGAACCAAAACAGCATCGCTCTTTGTTTTTATTTAATGGCTTCTAATCTCAACAGGCATGGAGCAGAGGGTAATAGAAAGACTAACAATGTCTGAAATCAGGGCATAGCTGTGTTAGAAAATCTTAATCAAAGAGGATGTGGTTTTCTTGTTATGCTAATAAAGCTTGTTTCTCTTAGGTATGGAAAAATGACTGCTTAAGCTGAAATTTTCCTGAGACAGTACACAGCACGCACAGACACCCAACACAGAAACTTTCTGCCCACACCACTTGTCAACACTATCAACAACTTGAAATCAGACTCGGTAAGAGGAAGGGTCAGATAAACTCAGCCATTAGCATTTTCCTCCCTGTGCCTCTCATAATCAGATGTGGCCTTTTTTGTCTTGCTGGGTCAGCTAGATGAGGCACTGGAGGAGCCTCACACAGGTACCTTCAGAAAGCTGCACTATTCAGCTATCGTTTTTGTTTTATGGCAGATGAAGCAATGTGAAAGGACAAGGGATATCCAGCAGGATGATGTGTGGTGTCGAAGAACACCTGCATCCTCTCTGAGCACTCATCTCCTTTATTGCTGCTAGTGATGCGTCCATAACACCAATGAATCAATGGTGGTATTTGTGCTTGACACTGAAAATATGATCATGGAACTAGCTGGACAAAGCCTAGGTCAGAATCAGCAGGAACAAATGTGACTGTGTCTTTCTTGCTGTTCAGGCATCCATATCCTGAGAAAACCCTGCACTGTCCAAAATAATGGAAGTGTTCTTGTATTTGCCAGCTCAATGGCTGTTCTATTATTGATATCAAGAGGAAAACACAGGTGTTAATGAGGTCAGACTATCTCAGTCCCTGCTTATTTGTGTTTTGGATTGCTGTGAGCAGAGGTCCATAACCCAATCCTGAAAACAGGGGGGCGTCCCTGGCAGCAGAGCTCCCCTGCTGAGGAAGGGCTTGGCACTGGGGGTCGTCAGGGGGAAAAGACCCAGCGCCGTGTCTTTATTCCTATAGCCTGTGACAGAGGTCTGAGGCCACCATCTCCTGATTCAGGTTTCTCTCTAGCAATGCTTGTGCTCATGGAGCCATTGCTCCCTCCTTACATCTCCAGCCATTCCTTCCTTCAGCTGCACCTCAGCACAAGCACCTCCTCTGCAGCACAGCACAATGGGTTATAGAGCCAAGTGTTGAACCCCAACAGAGAACTGATCCAGGCTAAAACCCCAATGCAATAGGATAAGAAGACAGACAGAGCTCTTTAAATGGGAGTTGCCACAAAAAGCCCTTCAGGAAAACGCAGCCCCTGGGTTCAGATGGCAGCCATGAGCAGTGACCAGCCCTCCCTGAGCATGGATATGTGAGCCACGGAGAAACTTGTCTGTGTTTTTGCCCCACTTCGATCCACCAAGTCTGCTCCTGTGTTCAGAGATAATCTTCACACAGAGAAATTAAGGCAGGTGCCTTTCTGACCCTACTTTTCTCACTACTCAAAGATTTAAAAAAATAATAATTAACTGGTTCCTACCTTCAAATTTTTTCTTCTCTGTCAGAAATCCAGGTCTCAGCAAGCTGGCTTCCTTGACAGCTTCTGGTGATAAAGCAGAAGCAGTTGTGTGAGCTACCAGCTGCAGCAACCTTCAGGAAAAATCTGAGGGAGGGGAAATGAGTTCATCGAGACCACTTGGAGCTCTGTGTGCCACCAAAGGGGCAGAAAGCAGCAGTGAAAGGTCAGGTTTTCAAATAAAATATGGAAGCAGTCGTTGCACAGGATTTCTCGGGTAAATTCTCCTTGTAAATACAAAAACTCCCAGAAATGAGTGTTATCCACAGTGCCACGCCCTAATTAAACTTCTCCAGCAAAACACAGCCACAGACCCCAAGTCTACTTGCAGTTCAGCTTCCTCTTACACGGCTTCTGGGCTTCCCAGTGCTGCCATAGTTGAGAGCTACCCCACCCTTCAGAGCCTCCTGCGGCCCAAGCTCTGCTTACTCACCTGGTGAAATGAGGTTGTCCTTTTGAAGTTCACCACTCACTTCAACCACAGCCATGAAAGAGCTGCTCCCATGTGGACGTGACTGAACCCCAGGCAGATATTGTTGCTAAATAGCTGGTGATAGAGCTCAGTTAAAAAGAGAGAGGCATAGTGAAAGCATGAGTGCAAGATCTCGTGGTGAGAAGAGCAGTTAATTGAGCCTTAGGCACAGCCTGTCTCTCTTACACTTAATTTAACACTCATTCTGACAGCACCTGGTGATGCAAACCTTTTATCTGCTGGCTACAGCCTCTCCCACAGCAGTGATTCAGCCGTCCCTTTCCTACAAGCCTTGCTTGGGTGGGAATCTGTCCAAATGGTCATGGTAAAGTTCAGTCCCCTTAGACACAGAAATTTCTTACCTCTCTAGGAACGATTGCATCAAGCAAAGCTCAGGAAGAGCTGGTCCCAGTCATTCCTTGTTTGGGAAGAGGAGAAGTACTACTTCAGGCCTAAGCTTGTTTCCTCATGGACAGGAAAACACCTCCATGCTATTCTTGCCTCTCCTCCCAGTCCTGTGTCCCCTGTCCTTGCTGGTTTATTATATTAGCAATACTTGAGGAATTGCATTTGCTTCTCCATTTCTGTTGGATGGGAGTGGGGGGAAACTGAGCTGCAAAGGCTTTATGATGTTGCCGTTCATTAGTCTGTTCGTGCAAGTAGGAAGTTTGGTTGGTGGTTTTGAAAATATTCATGTTGCCTTTATAAGTTGGCTTTCCACCTGTTATTATGGTCCCCAGGCCTCTCCCTCCTGGCAGGAGGGCTCTGCCACTGAGAGAAGCCCCCCCCCATGGTGCCACCCATGGCAACATTGCTGTCTGCTCCCACAGAGAACCAATGTCAGTAGGGAACATTTAGAAAAATATGAAATTAAGCAGAGCTTAAAAAAAAAAACCAAGCATGACAGCTTTTTCATCAGATCTGCTCTCTGCCAGTGCATTAAATGAAGATTAAGCCAGGGTGAGTGTCCAATTTATTCCCATCCTTGCATTGCCCCTGCCCTGACTCTGCCTGGCTTCTTGGCCAGATGACACAAAGCACTCAGGCAGGGGTCTGTTGGGGAGACACGGAGACTTCACTGGAAAAACTGAGGTGCACAAGGGCTCAGAGGGAGAAAGGGGCTCTGGAGGGCTGGCTGGAAGTGGTGCTCACAGGACTGACCAGATGCCAGCAGTGGCTGAAGCTACACAGAGCATTTCAGGCTTAAGACATCTAGGGAAAAGAGTCAGGGAGCGCAAGAGCAGGGATGGCCAGTGACTATTCAAAGCCCAGTCTGAAGCTCATAGGAAGGTGAGTTTAGGAGCAGAGGGAATTGAGGTGACCCTTGGCAGCTACCCCAAATCACACAGTTCCCATTTTCACCCTGAGCAGGTACGCAGGGCCGGTTTTGGTCCTGACTCAGCCACTTTGCTCCAAACAGGAAACTAAGAAATGTGTTTATGTCTTCCTCTAGAGGAAAATAAAACAAAAACAGAGCAAAAGCCTCCACTTGGGATTACAGGAATGAAAGATGGGCAACAGGAAACACTATTTCCAGTGCTGGGAAATAGTGTTATGTCAACCAGCTGCTGTTGGCAGTCCCACATGGCATGATAAATGGAACTGGGCTTGGTGTGGAAGCCTGCTGGCCTGCAGCAACCAAATCCTTATGGAAAGATATGAAAGCTTGAGGAAGAGTTTGTCTGCACCCAAATGTGGGTGGCTTTAGGAAACCTCAGCTATCAGTGACCCACATTTTCTGTGGGTTGGATGTCGTGAGCCATCAGCATGCCGAACCCGCCCACATGGTTTGCCCTTGAGGACAGCAAGAGATTTCAAGGGAAACCTTTTCATTTCAAGGGTGTCCTCTTCCTCTCACACAATGCAAAACCAAAGTCCTGTTCAGCTCAGTCTGAGATACAATCAGGGAGCAAAAAAAGGAAGTAAATTAGCTGGAAGAGTTGAGTGTCCCAAAAGCCCTGGGTGTGCTCTTGCACTCACTGGGAGTTTCCCCTCACCTGATGCAAATGAAGAAAAGCCACTGAGAAACCACAGGGACCCCTTGAAGCACATCTGAGCCAGCTACGTGCCTGGTGGAACCAACACCTCATTGACCTCTTCCAGTGACAGAGGGCTGAAAATCCCAGTGGGCAACTTTGCTCAAAAATAGGCATCATAAACACATTGACTGTGACATTTTGTACCAGAAACAGTGTGGCCAGAAGGACCAGTGTGGTGATCATCCTCCCATACTCAGCGCTGGTGAGGCCACACCTTGAATCCTGTGTTCAGTTTTGGGCCCCTCACTACAACAAAGGCATTGAGGAGCATGTGCAGAGAAGGGCAGTGGTGAAGGGTCTGGAACACAAATCTTATGGGGACCAGCTGAAGGAGCTGGGTTTGTTTAGCCTGAAGGAAGCTTAGGGGAGACCTTATCACTCTCTAAACTACCTGACAGGAGGTTCAGCAAGGTGAAGAGTCAGCCTCTTCTCCCAGGTGACACAAGACAGGGCAAGTGGAAACAGCTTCAAGTTGTGCTGGAGGAGGTTTTGATTGGATACTCATAAAAATTTCTTCACCAAAATGGTTGTCTAGATGTTGGACAGACAGTCCAGGGAAGTGGTGAAGTAACCATCCCTGGATGTATTTAAAAGATGTGTAGATATAGTACTTAAGGACATGGTTTAGTGATGGGCTTGGCAGTGCTGTATTAAAAATTGGACTCAATAATCCAAAGGTCTTTTCCAACATCAATTATTCTATGATTCCATTATACTGTTCTATCTTTGTACCCCAGAGAATATGTAGATGGTGACTCCCGTGTTGCAGTGCTGGTAGCTCTGCAGGACAAAGTGCTGATTTCTGTGTCTCAAAGAACATTTGAAGAAGCCAAAACTGCCAGCTCTGTTGCAAAAGTAACCTTAAATAATAACACTCTTGCAGGGACCTCACACACTCTCCAAGGGGAGGCTTACATCCTTGTTTTAGAAAAGCGGTCTTTTCGGACAGGTGGACAACCACCCTTCCTTTCAGTTATAAATAGATTTTCTTAATAAAATTATGAGCTTGTCCTTATTTTGGGGGCTAGTCAGACCATTTGATTGCTCAAAATTGGATGAGAAGGACTCTCTGATGCACTGGAAGCAAATATGCCAAGCAGAGTGGGTTGAGAGCCAAAATAGCAACTTAGCCCCTCTCTAAAGGTTGGTGACAATATCTGATGCAGTGGTGGCAATGTGCCTTTAAAATACAGAGGACAATTATTGTGTCCTTCTGTCCACACCTCTGTTTGCCAGCCTTCCAGCCCAGCCCTTTCCAGGAGACAGGGGAAAGGCAAAGCCCACAGCAATTGATTTAATTGGCTTCACTGCCCTGTAATTTTTATCCTCTGCTGTACAGATGGCATTTTGTTTACATGCTCCTGTATTCAATACAAATTAACAATGTTTAAAAGGGACAGGAATATTGCTCTCAGATGTACTAGACCTTGGCCCTCCCCATAAATTCAAATTTCCACGGAATAAGTTGTTTAGAAATCCATGGATACAATTAATAACAGCCAAAGGGCAGGAGTATTTAAGCAAAGAACAAAAGGGAAGTTCTGTGTGAAATAAGCTTAAATTTTATTGTTAAAAAGATGATTTAAACAAATGTATTCAACTTCATCAGTGAAGTAATGGCTAAAATTACCAATAAATAAAATAAAGAACTATGAAAAACTCTCTCTGCTATTGTCTAGCTACTCCAAGGAGGTTTTGTTGTCCCATGGCAGTCGCCCCAGTACAGCAGAAAAAATAAACTGGTTTTGGCCAGCAGGTCCCCTCCAGCACGCTGGCTCATAGCTGCTCCCAGAGGAGCTGAGGGAGCAGAGAGGGGGGCAAAGGAGCAGCAGCTTGGCTCCTGGAGCACTTCAACCACCCCAGTCCTGGAGAAAAGAAAACTCTGGGGAAACCTTATTGAAGCCTTTCAGTACGTGAAGTAAGCCTCGAAGTAAGATGAGGACAAACTTTTTATCAGGGCCTGTTGTGATAGAACAAGGGATAAACTGAAGGAGGATCAACTTTGATTAGCTATAAGGTAATTTTTTACAATGAGAGTGTGAAACACTGGAACGGGTTGCCCAGAGAGGTGGTAGATGCCCCATCCCTGGAAGCATTCAAGGTCAAGCTGGATGGGACTGAGCAGACTGGTGCAGTTGAAGGTGTCTCTGCTCATTGCAGGGAGGTTGAACTAGATCATTTTTAAAGGTCCCTTCCAACCCAAAACATTCTATGATTCTATGATTTGAACATCCCGGAGATTTTGGGAACTCACAGAGAAATCAAAGTGCAGTACTCACTTCCTGTAGAGACCCCTAAAGCAGGAAAGGGTCCCAACACAGAGGCAGTCACAGCTGGCACTGCAGCCTGGGCTCCTGACAAGGATAGCTGAATCAGCACAAAATTATCTGAGTGAGAGAAAGTGAGGGAGTGGAAAAACAGAGAGGAGATGAATGAGAAGAACAGGAGAGAAGAAATCCCTGCCACAGGTCCTCACAGCATGTCCTCTGAAGGGCTCTGTAGGCTCTTACCCACCTCAGAGAGCCCTCAGGTGTCTGCTCCCAATGGAAAGTGATATGTTGTACAAAAACATGACTTCATTTCTTTCTTTCCTGTTGCTACTTCTTGGCCTGGTGCCTTCCTCACCAACAGCTTCTGTGCACAAAGGATGCCTGACACCTGCTGAAACGGAGCTGGGCTTCTCTTTAGGCACATCCTTCTCTCTGGCTGCAGGGCTGCTGGCACACTGAGGGGGTGAAGCTGCCAATTGCCCAAGAGATCAGGATTTCAGCACAAAGCAGAATTAGTAGGAAGGTGGGTTGGGATGGAGGCAGGAGGAAGCAAAGCCATATGGGCGTGAAATGCTGGAGGCGGTGAATGATGGCGAGGAGGGGTGAAGAGGGCTTTTGTTATTAAGCACAGCTAAAAGAGACAGGGGCACCTGTCCCTGAACTTCAGAGCCCGGAACAAGGAGCCCATCCATTCACACCTGGAACCCATCTGCACTGCTCTGGGCCGGGGGGGTGGATGTGCCTGGCCCTGGCGTCAGATTCAAAACCTGAAAATATCCAGGGCCCCTTGGGCCGGCCGGGGGAGCCGCCAGTCAGAGAGAAACATTGTGGTCCTCCCATTTCACTGAACATAATTCCTTCGCTCAGGATTTTTATCCTGGGAAACTGAAAAGACAGAGAGAGGTCCAGAGATGGGAAAATAATCCTTATCTCATTCACTTTGCCTTTGTTTTGCTCATGTGGAATGTGTTAGGAATTATTTACCTGAACTGGTGAGCCTTGATTAGGCTCTGGTGTGAGTTGGTTTAGTTTCTTGACCAATGGTCACAAGGACTGTGTTGGGACTCTGGAAAGAGTCACAAGTTTTCATTATTATTATTATTATTATCTGTTTAGCCTTCTGTCAGTATCCTCTCTCTATTCTTTAGTATAGTTTAGTATCATTTTCTTTAACATAGTATTAACATAATATTATAAAATAATAAAATAGCCTTCTGATAACCTGGAATCAGAGCATTATTCTTTCCTACCACGAAGGGGCTGATTTTTTACAGCAAAACACTGAGGGCAAGGGGCACCAGGCTGTCAAGCACAGAGGAGCTGCGAGTTGATGACAGCTACACAGGCATGAGGTGGATGGAAAGAGCACCAGGAGCAAGGTCAGGAAGGGAAGGAAGGGAAGGAAGGGAAGGATACTCACTTAAGATTCCAGCGCAGTGTTTTTGGGGGCTGATCACAAAGCCGATTTAGGAGGCTGGGATGCTACTGGAGCAGTGCACAGGAAGAAAATTATGATGATGGTGATGATGATGATGACAATAATGCCAGCCTCCAAGCTTCTGCAGGGCCTCTGGGGTGAGAGGCAGGAGCTGGCAGGTGATGGCAGCACAGACCGGCTGCGGTACAAGCAGGGGACAGAAATGGCAGCAGGTTTGGCCACAGATTAGCTGCCTGCTCTCCTTCAAGGCAACACAGTGTGCCACTTCTACCCAGCCCTTCTCTTCTGGGAGGTTCCCAGCTCAGCCTGGCACTCATCCCTACCTGTGCAGGAGGGGGTGTCACTGCTGATTTTTTGATGGTGGCATTAGAAAGCAGTCTCTAGGAAGGCTGCTTTAGTTGCCTTCCACTTCTTTTATTTTTTTGCATGTTTGAATTTTTCCAGGAAGATTTAGGTTAGTTTCGTTTATTTTGGGTTTTATTTTTCATTTGGGGGGCTGTTTGGTCTTTTTTTTTTTTTTTTTTTTACACTTGGGTAAAGAAAGTATGAGCTGTGAAAAGAAAGGCCCTGAAAAAAGGCAAATGTATCAGCAGCAGAAGAGCCTCCCTGCTGTGGAGTTTTCAGCCCCTCATGGACACATCTGCCTGTGAGAGACCTGACAAGAATTAAAGAATAACATGACTGAACCTGAACAGCACACGTGGGCTTGCCTGTTCCTGCAATTACACACTCAGGAAATTAATTTTGATAACTGCTCCTGAATACCTTCCTGTGCAAACAAAACCTGGCTGGATTTCTTTCCTCTTCTATCCCTGGGGAATCCCAGAGGGGATACTGAGAGGCCCTGAAAGCATGTTATGAAACCACCCTGAGACAGGAACGTTCACATAAGGAAGAACTGGATCCTTGCCTATCCCAGCCAGGAACACCAGAAACTGCTCTGTCTGGACATGCTTTGGCTCTCAGTGATGTAGTGACAGCTTCTCCCACTCTGCCTTGGTGAAGTGGTCTGGATTGTGAAGGGAGGTGGAGTGTGTGTGTGACTCACCACAGAAATCCTGCATTTCAAAACTGCTTAAACTACCCAGCATAGACTTTGTATCAGTGATCTATACACACTCCTTAACATGAGGATTTTTTGTATCAGTTACCTAAATATGCTATTTGACATGAGATGTGTAGCTGCTGTCTGATTTTAAGTCAGAGACCTGCCTGAGAATTAAATCAGAACAAGAGGTAATTTCTTTGAAAAATCAAGCCTGATCCCACAACTTTTCGCAATCAGCATCACAAATTGGAGCCATCCAGTACTTTTCACCAAACAGCCCAAATTTCACAAGACTAGCTCCCACTCCAGACAAGAACCCCAAGCTCTTCTGAGTATTACAGAAGAAGCCACAGATTTATTTTTCTTTTGTTTTCTGATGCACATGTGAAGTTTTAGAATTCAACCACTGACCCATGTTAAGAGTTTTCAGTTGTTTCAGGCTTAGGCTTGCCTGACAGCAGTGGAAGGGGGCAGGAGAGGTGATGGTTCCCTTCCCTTCAGGACAGGGAGCCACTCAATTCCCACCTGCAGGCAACCTGCTCCTGTTGTAGCACAGACTGCCCAGGTCACCCACCCCAGCTTAGCCTGGGAGGAAGGGAAATGCATTCAGTGTGGGACAGGAAACATTGGTAGTGAGCACAGGGAGGTGGCAAATGAAAACTGTCCATCAGCTGCTCGTGTGAGTGCTCAGAAGCCTGAACTTGTTCCCTGGCTGCACACAGGGGGATCCTCCCTTTGCTACCCTGGAGTCACCTTGGGAAAAGCAGCAGGGAACACTCTGCTGAGCACTTTTGGGCCAAAGTCACCCTTTGATTCATCCCACTTGACTTACAAAAGATCCATCTAAATGATGCAGCTCCCTTGAGTGCTGTGGCAGTCCAGATAAGGACAACCACAGGAAAAATGCCCAAATATTTTAACTCCCAAGTTTTTTTGGGGTTTTTATGAATCTACTATGAAAAAGGACAAAGGAAAAGATTACTCATTTTCTGTAAAGTTACTAATTCTCTCCTGAAGAGAATTAGTTCATCCAGTTGACCCTCCTTCATCCCAACTTTGCATCCTATGACTGAGAAGCAGAGAGAAAAATTGCACCCCTCTTGTGCACACTTAACTCCAGCCACTCAGAATGAACCTGTTTTCCCACTATCTGTGATTTCTCCTTTTTTCTGCCTAGTATCAGTCCTAGCAAAGTGACACATGGGAGAGTAAACCAGAACTTCACAACTGCTTTCCCTAGCAAAGTATTTAAAGTTTAAGGTCCCCACCTGTTACCATGACAGGAAGGCATTTGTACAGTAAAAGTGGAAAGAGGAAAGGAAGCCCTTCCTTCCTTTTCTGTTTGTATGTTTTTAAATGATCAACACTAGAGAGAAGTATAAAATAATGGCTTAATAGAGACTGTCCTCATTCCTGCCAGATCTTTCCTCTGTAAAAGAGCTAGGAGGATGATCTCTAATGTCTTCTGTGTGACTAGTGCTCCAAACTTGCCTTTCCAGGATTCCTCTACTGAAACAATTGTGAGTTTAAACCATACATTACATTTTTAACCTATATTCCATAGTAGTGATGATAGACAGAAAATACAAACTCACCATAAAATGCAGCACCACACAAAGAACAATCAGGAGGAGGCCAGGAGGAAGGCAGCTTTCATATTCCCACACTTTTTAGCTTCTCTTATCAGACTCCTTGCAAGACAGGGCAGAATAAATCATTATCAGTGATAGCAGTGCTGGTACAGTGCAGCTTCCTGTCCAGAAGCAGCTGATTGCATCAAACAACTCATCCTGGCTGATCAAGACAGAAGTCAGAGGGGGGATTCCTGTGCTTACTACATCTCTGGGCAGAGTTGTTGAGGTTCAGGAGGTCTCCAAAAACATCCCCCACCAGCTGAGAGGTCTCAGCACACTTCCCCAGCCACAAGTTGCATCGTAAAAGAGAGGAAAGATGTCCTGGGTTAAACTTCTGTCCTGGGTTATTCAAAGCCTCTCCTGGTGATAACCCAGGGCTTTTCTAAGCACCTCCACCTGTGGTTAGAAGAAATAGGAGATGCACGGGGTTCACATCTCTTACTGTGTGCTTAGTGAACAAGGGGACTTTCTGCAGCTGTGTCTAGATTGGAGAATGGAATCATAGAATTGTTTAGGTTGGAAAAGGCCTCTAAGATCATTGAGTCCAGACATTAACACAGCACTGCCAAGGCCACCAATAAGCAATGTCCTTAAGCACCACATCTACACACTTTTTTGAAAACTTCCAGGGCTAGTGATTTCAACACTTCCCTGGGAAGTCTGTTCCAATACTTGCCCACTCTTTCAGTGAAGTTTTTCCAATATCAAATCTAAACTTGGCCTCGTGCAACTTGACACCATTTCCTCTTGTCAGTTTTACCCGTGAGAAGAGACTGATGCCCACCTGTACACAACCTCCTTTCAGGAGGTTAATAATAATAATAATAATAATATTATTAATAGGGACTACCAGGGCAGACAGGGTGCTGAAAGCAAACCTGATCTGCAAGCTCTCAGAGACAGACCTTGTTTGCTTTGTGGCCTGCCCCGAACTTGATTTGGCCACATGTCTGCAAGATGATGGTGCTGTGTCAGCAGTGATCACTCCAAAAGTCAGCATTGAGCCAGCTTACTTTTCCAGCTTAAAAACAGGTCACATTCACATGGCATTTGCATTAACCTCAAAGCACTGGACAAGGAAATTACTTTCATAAAGGTCTCTCCTCACAAGAAGGGGGTCAGATATTATCCCCATTTTACAGATGAAATAAACAGAAAGACCACAATTTGCTGTAAAATAAAGCACATGCTCCCTTTTCTGCTCAGCATGAGACACCTGAGAAAGGTTTACAGCATCACCTGAACCACACTAACACAGCTGGGAGATCACAGAGCCCACACCATTGAGTTTGCTGGCCCCAGACCTTCTTGAGGAGCTACTCATGGTCTCTTCACATGGAGCAAACTGCACTGTATGCCCCATGCCACATTTTGTGGAGATAGGTGGATGTTGGACAATGCCTGCACCCACTAAACCACATGGCCCAGCTCACACACAGCCACCAGGCACTTACTGGGACCCATCATCCTCACACCACAGGCCACAGCACCTCCCATCCCCTGCCAAGGGCGGTTGGATGCCATTTTGTGTGGCATTAGAAAGATGAGCTTCATGCTCAGGTGTCATATCATACAACACATTAGCTGCTCCAGCAGCTAGGAAGGGACAGTCAAGATTCATTAACACTGTTTTAACATTAATTATGTTTGTAGAGAAGTGCTGTAAAGGAGCATTTTGACAAGCATGTCCTTCCTCATCTACATCATTTTTCCCTTCCTCTGCCTTCCAGAACCACACACTTCTTTCCATTAAGAGAAAACAACAGAGCATTATGGTCTGTCAGGACAGAAAAAAGCAGCTCAAGGTCATTGTGTTGCTCACTTTGACTTTTCCTCCCCATTTCTTCCAGTGTATAGAATTCAATCACTGCCCTGTGGAAACTAACCTGAATTCCTCTCTGAAAGCAACTGGAGAGGTGGCTGCCTGGGACAGTTCTTGCTGCAAAGAGTCTTTCCTTAACACAATGCTTTGAAGTCTTTGTCACCTCAAACAGAGGAAGTCAGCAACTACAGCCACTCTACAAACCATACAGGCTTTCACAAATGAAAAAGTGTGTTTTCCACAGACATCAGGCCACATTCTCTCATTCACCTTTGACCTTCTAATGCAGCTGGAAAGTAACTCCTCAGGAAAAAAGGAGTATATACAGGCAGGAGGAGAGCTGGGGGGAAGCTGTAGCTGGGCAGAGGAAGGATGGCTCAAGGCTCAGGTCATTGGCAGGGACTCAGTTGTACAAACCAGAAAGCAGAGACTGGATAATGGATTTTGGCGGCATCATGAGATTATTTGGTGATATCTTTGAGCCAAGTACTAGTAGGAAACACGAGTAAAATGCCAACAATCACGCATAGCAATATCTGCTTTTGTCAGCCTAAGTAATTCACTTTGTCTCACAGAATCATGTCAAATATATGAAATAAACATGACAATGGCAGGTTTTGATGTTGGTGGCAGCAATATGGAAATTTCATCCCACCGCATCCCTGGGCTGGCCCGAGTTCAGACAACCTTTTGCGACAATCACATTACAAATTCTTCCTTCTTGCAACTTAATTTTTCCATTTCATGTAAATCCATGGGTTTCACTCTCCCCTCTGAAATGTCTGGTACTGAAACCCACCACTTGGCTATTCTTTTTTCCTCCCACCAAACATCTCTCACTTCCATTCAACATATATTTTTCAAACTGGAATAATTTAACCTCATCAATGTGTACCAGCAGCATTGGACACACAGAGCAAAGGCCAAGTGCAAGCACCCACCACCACCCAGCAAGGAAATACAACTCTCTCCAGGCAAAAGTTCCAAATCTTCCGATTGTGATTTGATTTCTTTTGGCTCACAGAAAAGTCTCTCTGCTTGGGTTCCTGGCAGCGAGGGAGAGCGAGGCAGGGCAGCGGGGCTTGGCTGCCACCTCCTGGCGTCTGATCGCCTTCTTCACTGGACACCCACCAAACCCCACCGAAAACAGAACATTCCAAAAATATAAATAATAACCCGCACTGCCCTCCGGCTCCTCGGGTTGAGCCCTTTCTAAGTCTGCAGGAATAAAACAGACTTAGCACGGAGAAGGGGAAAGAGAGCAATTGCTAAGCTTCAGGGTGCTAAGCTTCACAAATTAATATAGTTTTATGTATATGAATATGCATATGTTCATAGTTTTTAACAGTATGAAAGCTTGTGACACACTACAGGAGCAGTTAGCATCTTGCAGACAGGAGCTACAAGGCTTCCATGAATGTTTCTCCTACAGCTTTAGAAAAATCTTACATGTATTTGTTCCAGAGAAAAGCAATGAAGAAATCTTACTAATTCTTTCTCCATTTTTTTGTCCTCTTCTCTGCTTATGAGGAAAAGAGAAATTTTTCCCATTTTATCCTCCAAACACTAAATATGTCCACTAAACACAATATTTCAGTGTTCTTGGAACACTCTGCTTTATTCTTGATATATACTTTGAGAGTTTTGAAAGCATCATATGAAATCTCCAACTTCAAAATATTATGGAAAGACTAAGATAAAAGGTTGTCGTGAAAAAAAAAATACATAACTCTCATACATTTCCTTCTGTAATCCTAAGAATTTCAAAACTAGAAAACAGTGGTGTCAAAGTATTCTTGATTCATGGCCACAAAGCAAGCCCAGGAGAAACAATTCAAAAGAAATGAAGACATTTGTTTTGTATGCAGCAGGTGACTCTGAGGCTTGGGACTGCATGGACACGTGCATGAGGAAAGATAATGAGAAAAATCCATCAAATTAGTTTTTTCACATCAGCATTCATGAAAGACAGCACTTCATAAAACCTTCACATCAACAAGTCACCATAACTCTTCAAGGACATTAAAAGAACAATGAACTTCCCAAACCAACAGGACAAAGGAATTTTTTTTTATTTGAAACAGCAGCTCTGGGCCTTGATGTGCCATCACTCAGCTGAGACAATGAAACAATTAGGGGAGGCCCTATCATATCTTGAATTCACCCAGACAAGCTGAAATCTTCTGCCCACCACAGATGAAGGTCAGAAAGGCCAGGCCAAGAATTGTAAACTGACAATTTTCAGCAAGGAATCCACAGCAAAGCCAGCTAAAGCCTGGCCAGCATTTGTCTTTAGTTCAAAATAAATCCTATTGGGGAAAAAACCCCAACCTCATCCTCCATATGTGGATGTCAGAGTACAGAAGAGATTAGCTGTTACTAAGAATAAGCCCAACGTGCGCTGTGACGACAGCTGGGTAACAGGCACTAACAATTGCAACCCCCCCGAGCACACTGAGCACTGGCTGAACTCAGAAAAATGTGTTTTCCTATGGATAAACCTGGGCTGATCCCAGGCCCCTTCTGCATACATATCCCTGAGCCCAGCATGTGTGAATCAATCTGGTGTTTGGCATTAGAGATAAAGCTACAAATACAACATTGTTAAGAGGCTTTCCATGCAGTTAAAATCTGCTTCTCTGAGGTGCTGCTCCCAGTGTGACCAGTAACTGTCTGTGCCTATAAAGTCCTTTTCAACCCTCTTACAGTCTGGCATATTGCCACGTTTGGGAGACTTTCTAAATGCCTTATGCAATTTTGGCAGCAAATCCAAATGCAAATACCAGCAACTTACACACACCTGTTATTTTCTCCAGCTGGTTTGAAAAGTCATAGAAAGCAACACAGGAAATAAAAAAATGCTGAGTAAAGGGGTATTCTATGAGAAAACCCCCTGACTATCCAGACCATTCCAGCTCCAAAAGAATTTACACCCAAGATTTCAGTCAGGGATTGTTAAAATGAAGCTTCTCACCACTGGTACAGCTGAGATGGGGGTGTGAACTGTGCAGTTGATTGCTGCTGCGATAGCACCCCCGTGAGCTGGGCTCCACTGAGCAAGTGCTACACCAGGATCCGGTAATGTGCTGGAGAATCTCTCACAGATGGATTCTGGCCTTGTTTTCACTTCACGTTTCCATTGCTGCAAGTTATGGGGACTCTTGTCTTGCTGGGCTTTCTAATCTGGACCACCACCAAATTCCCGCTCTTCCCTCTCCTCCAGCTGCAGTAACTGGAGGATAATTTCCCCAACTGCAGAGGACAGAAATAAATCCATCTTTGCACAAGCTTCTGCCCCCTACCTTGAAGTGGCTGTGCTCCAGGCTGCTCTGACAAATTCACTACATTGCTACAAACAGCAGAGAAAAATGGTGTCAGCCAAATAGAAAGGTGAAGAAATCACTTTTTAGTTATCATTTTCCAGAAAGTTCTGGAATCCATTTCTTTTAAACACAAAGTAAAGGAAGAATAAAGAAGCTAAATAACTCTCTAGCAGGCAGTTTATTGCATGGTGCAGTGCTAGTTTAAAAAAGCTCTTTTGCTGTTGCCCATTGAATCCTAAAGCTATCCTCTTTCATCTAGAGCTATCAAAACCTGTAAGGTATGGATGTAAGTTATATATGACATTACACACTAGTAAGGTTTTATACTAGGTCAGCATCAACAGCCCTGTACAGACCATGCAGTCATGCACAGCTTTATTTTTGCAAGAGAGGGACCTGGCCCCTCTCTGTACCAGGAAAACTTGCCTTGAAGAGGGGCTCTTCAGCCCACATAGACCATCAGACCATGCCCTAAAATCTCTGTTTCTGCTGTGAAAGACTGCAAGAGGCAGAGAGGTTTATAATGACCACAAAGTATCCTTTGCAGACAAAGAATTCAGCTTTTTAGATTAGGTGAATAAAAAATTACATAAAAACACCTGGTTTAATACTCATGTTCCTCATCACATCATCCTCATTCTTATTTGCTTTAAATCATATTGATAAAAAAAAAATACATAAACCCAAACAATGGGCATAAACACTATGGGCCTCCTATATAGCTCCCTCTTTCCCACAGCCCTGTGCTCTCCTGCCCCATGCTCACCAGCTAAGAAATGCTTTTCACATGTGGTGTAAAAATAACTCCATTGATGGCAATGAATACCTTTTTCAACAGACACCTGTGCAAGGAATATCCCAGTTTGAAAGCTCACCTGTTTTTTCCTCTGAATGGATGGCGTTTACCTGTCCTTACTACAAAAGTCCAGCAAGGAGCAGGGTCAGCACTCCCCCTTTTCCTTCCTCAGCAGGTGAGCAGTAAGACATGTAAAGAAGGATTAATCTGGACAAGAAGCTTTGCAGTGCAGCATGCTCTATTCCTCTTGGTCAGACTGGAGGTGAATCTTGTTTTTCCTCCCACAAAGGGTATGCATCATCTTTCAGGTTTTAATAACTTTCTTCAGTGCAGCTGGAACATCATTTGATGGAGAGAGTCTTCCAGCAAAGTACAGCCAGCTTTGGCAGCAAATACTCAGCAATTCAACATTACATAAGACAAAAAGAACACGTTATACCCTATCAGTTGTCATCCTCCTGAGGCTTGGTGAATAGCATTTCTATTATATGATACATTGATATATATATATCTATCCAAAAGCTATATATATACACACACATTAATAACATTAGTGAATAAGCCAAAATGTGTTAAATACTGCCCTACCATACAGGGAACCTATAATTGCAAGAAACATGGTTTGGAATACAAATTGGAGCAGAATTCATGAAGCCACTTCCTTTGCAATCTCTAAGATGCCATAGGGGCTTACTACCTTCAGTCAAAGTGTGGGGTGGGAAAAAGAAAGAAGAGCACAGGATTAAATTTAAATCTCCTAAATTGAGCCAAGGACAGAATTACCCATGACGGAACTCAGCTAAGACAGATCCTCTCTGCTGCTGCCTTTTGTAATCATCTTTCCTTTCTCCCTTCTCTCAAAAATAGTATTAAAAATATAGAAAGTAGATCTGTTTTTCATCTGAAGATGAAAATATTTTCTGTTAAGTTCTGTAGAAATGAATTGACACAATTTTTTGATGGAACACACAGTTACTACTGACTGCACAGCAGAAGTGCAGAGCACTAGCAGCCAAGGCTGTCACTGCAGGTACTTGTGCCTAGAGCTGCTTCTGCCACACCCCCTAGTACTCTGCCTCCATGTTCCATCTCCAACTTCAACTGCCAAAACCACGTCCACTGGGAGCCACCTGTGTCTAAAGGAACACCTGTATGTTTTGTGCTGGTTTTGACAGTTTGGAACTGTCATTAGTTCTCCAACTGTTTCACTCTAGTGAAATGACAAATCTACAGAGCCAGATTAGCTGGATCTTTACACCACCCCCTGTTACTTGCTTATGAGAGGGACAGCAAGAAATGACAATTTAGATAAATGTATTTTAAAACAGAGTAAAATTATTTTATTTTGTTTTCATTTCTGGACAGTATTTATCCACCAAGGATGAATTACAACTCCAGTACCAAGATTAAAAATAGTCTTTCATAGTTTGCTTTAATAAATTATGTATTTTTTAATGCCAAAAATACTCACCAATGCCAAAATAGTTTTAGGCAGTCTAACAGAAATGTCATCATCTGTTCAAACTACATCTAAGAAAACTTAGGTAGAGGTACCAGCTGCAACATGAACATTTGCCTGCCAATTGAATAAATGACTTAACAATTCCTCAACCATCTGCATTTTGGCTCAGTCACGCAAGGTTAAGTTGTTTTTCAGTTATTTCAGTTTAATGTCTAAATCAATACCAGAGAATGCAGAAGCACAAAAAAGTTTTAAATGCCACAGGTCAATCATTAAAAGAAGACCAGAGATGCTCCCAGCTTCAATAACTTTTGCTTTCATTCCTTTATGAAACTGTTTAATTATAATTGGTCAGCAGAGCCAAGTAGAGGGTTTAGGGCAAAATGTCTGTTCCAGGCTTAATGGTAATATGGACACAGCCAAGGCCAGCACGCTTTTATGCAGAACTTCTGTATTCAGCTTTTTTGCAAAAAGGAAATACTTCATCCCTTTGAATCCACGCTGGCAGATAGACAAGTATTTTTTGGTTAGCAAATGCTAGCAAGCATTTACTTTCTTCTTATATGTAGAACAACCAGAAAAATACTTCTGCAGGAATTGCTCCTTCATGCCACAGAGCAGAAAGGTTCGAGGTGCTGAACTCCAGCTCCTGGCAGCCACACAGATTTCTGCCAGACTGGCACGAGAACCACTCTGCTTCCCCACAATGATTCTGACAGCCGGAATTTTGAGGTGAGGTATTTATCAAGAGCCATACTACCAATTCAAAATTTCTGATTAAAAACACCCAAAAGATAGCAGACTACCGTTCCACAGGGCACCTCATTTCAGTAAAAAAAGTATTTTCACTGAAATTTTCAGAACTGTGATTCATTCTTTCCCAGTGGTAAGGTCTCCAATCTTTCACTTTCATCCTTTAACAAAGTATAATTACAGCTCATTGCACTTTTTTGTTCTTACTTGTCTATGTAAATCCTACTTGGACTGAAAGTCAACCAGCATTGAATTAAGGGCATTCTTCTTGCATAGATACTCTCAATACTCTTAAAAGAAGCAATTGGTGTAAAGGTGCTTATTCTTGTTCAAAAGACATTATCTGCAGAATTATTTTACAATTTCATTCTTAAATTGACTCAATTCAGACTCCAGAAACAGGTGCCATTTTGCAATTCTGTAACATATTTCCTGCAGCATTCAAGTCTTCTCCTCCTTCTAGACATTCTTGCTGTTAAAACTGCCATGACATTTTTCAATACTTCAAATAGAAAACTGTTCTTCAGAACAATCCTTCTGCAAACTTAACAACTGACAGAGCACAATTTAATTTGGATTTTAGGGTCTAAGAATACTGACCAAAACGATGCAAAAAGAACATACCCATGTTACAACATACACATTTTAGGCTTTATGGTCTGGGAATATCAGTGGAAAAATAAACAAAGCACATTTTTGAGAAGGCACAGCACTTCTGAAGCATAGGGCAGTGCCCCCGTCTGCCTAAGAACATGGTGTGAATTCACATATTCTCACAAATAATAGGTTCACAAAACTTCATGTATTTCTGTAGCAAACCCATTTTTTTGAGGGAGCTTGAGGGACTCAGCTTGAAAAAGCAAGAGGTTATCTTCCTCCTATCTAGCCAGTATCTGCATTCAAAATTTTCAAGATTCAAAACAGCTGGATTCAAGAAGACAGACTGCACACTCACTTGTAATATCCATTCCAGCAGTTCAGAGACTTCACGAGCAGTTATTTGGGGCAACATCAAATCTGTGCCACAAACATACTTGAAGGTAAAAGAAAACCATGCAAAAAATGTTATTCTTTATGAATTATTTTAATGAACCAAATATGAAGTGACAAACACGGGTCAAGGAAAGTAACACAAAACCAGCCCCACCAGCTGCTGACAGAAGATAAAGGTACAAGAATAGTTGAGGACAATTTGAGGGCAAAGAAGAAAGCATAGTGAGAGATAATCATTCTTGCCAAGAATATCAACCAAATAACCAAATCACATAATAGTTTAAATGTCATGTCAAGTGCTTAAATAAGGTCTCTGTTTTTTTCTTAACACAGTGAGTACACAGAACAATAGGGAATGGGCTATCCCTGAATTCATGGCAACAGGTCCTATAGAGCATATTCCAGATCTCTCCAAATACTGGAGAAAAAGGCGGCTGAAAACAGAAGCAGAGAAAGTGAGGACCCTTTGTGTACCCAGCCAGGTCTCAGAAATGGAATGTATTTTCTAGACCCCAGAATCTTTGGCATAGGTTCCTTTTCAATGTCTGCGCGAGTGCTTCAATCCCATGACTGTGAAGGTTGCTGCAGTCAGTTTCTCATACACCAGAAACATAAGAGCAGCAGTAAGGACTGTCTGTAGGAGCTTTGCTTCAAGGCCTTTGTAGAGTCCCACTAATCCAAAACGCCTAAGAAGGAGGAAAAAAACAAACAAGAAAACAAGTATGAATAGCTTTCTGTAAGTAAATCAGTACACTACAAAGAAGAATCAATATCACAAGTTAATGACCAACTGTAGGAATCTTAAACCCATTCTTCATCTTGAGCCAGCTATGTTTAGTAATATTTTAAAGAAAAAATTCTGCGGAAATTTAAGGACTTTTGTGCAAGAAACCTGCTTCTTTTCAAATTGACAGGCAAAATGAATTAGTATCCCTAAGTATCCTTATGTATACTTGATGTCACTTATTGTACAGACATTTAGGAGAATTTGGGTTTATGGGCTTACTCTACAATATATTACAAAAACCAGGTTGACTCAAATGTCAAGTTTAAGGGAGGCAAAAGGAAACAAAATCCAGATCCAGCAACATTTTCAAAATATTAATAATACTCAAGTCTTCTCTATCATGATAGGAGAAACGAGATGGGAAAGCTCACCTCACTCTCTGTTGAAGAAGGTAAAGAACATTTCTAAGACTGCCCAGTGTTCGGTTCTCTGGGTTCAACCTGTGACGTCCAAACTGAAAAAAAGAAAGAGTATTTTGCTGTACTATTTCCCACTGTGCTTGGCAGAGAACATCATACATGCATGAAATCTAGAGAGCCTAACCTAAACCTCTTTAAACATTTTCCACATTATATGACTACCAGCAGAGAACAGAGGCCAAAGCTCACATTGCAAACATTAAAACTGTACATACTACTGTAATTTGGTTTGGTTTTAAGATAGATTCTAACAAATATTTCATCTCTTTTCAGTTGCTCTAGAGGAAGCAGTTTTCAAGATCTCAAAAGCATAATTTGCAGAGTCTTAGTAGGGATATGACACTCAAAGCAAGTTCTTTTTGGCTTTCTCAGCTTTTACTTCACAAAGATTCAGACCCTCACATCTGCAAATCGTTACTACATTGAGACTGCATAGTCAAACACAAAACTTATCTGCCCAGCAATGGTCTTGGAGCACTGCTTCATGTGTGAACTGCTGTGGAAAAATTCAAACTTATTTCATCTACCTACCTGGCCTAAATAATATTTCTCTTTTACTCACTGCACTTGCTTACCCCCAAGCTGGTTTTCAGTAGGCAAGATAGCTGCTGCTGTAGAGTTAACTAGCAATTTTAGCAACTCCTTCTCTAGCATTCATTGATACTTTTATCTGATACAGGTTGATAGTACTGTCAGCAAGCTGTAACTATGAATTATTAATATACAAGAGCTGGCACACTTGTATTTGTAACAGCACAGCCTCATAGCTTTTGAAGACTGTATTAAGCTTCTGTGCTAAGAAAGGTGAACTTGAGCAACTGCATGTTGGATGAGTTTTTTCCCAGAACATGCTCAGGCAGCTACTACTTCTTACATGTAAGAAATTACCATTGACAGTAGGTAAAGTATGCCAGCTGATTTAAGCAGCTCTGAATTTTTAAGAGAATGCTAGGATGATACAGGTTCCTTTACTATGTGTCTTACTAAATCTCCTGTTATTAGACAAATATACACTCAAAATTCACAATCTTCTCATCAGCAACTACCCATTTGATATTGACAAATCAATATTAAGAACTATTGTCAAAGACTCAGACACACCCCCCAAAAATTGCTAACTAGGTTCCAAGTTACAGTGTCAGTCACTGCCAGATTACATAGAGGCTTCCACACTACACCACCATTAGGTGCCTCATTCTCCTCTTTTCTCCACCACTGGACAAATATTGTACTACAAAGAAAGGTTCATATCAAGAGAGAAGAAAATCATTAATTTTCCACTAGGATGTTAACACTTCAGTGTTTACTGCAGAAGACTTCCCAAAGGGATTAGCATTCTCTATGAAAGAGAAGAAGAATTCTGTTTTAAAGAGAACTTTTTCATCTGGGATCACTGAGAATATTAATGGTATTGCTGTACTGCCAGAGGCAAATTTCATTTATCTGCTCCTTACTGACACATAGGCTAAAGAACAGTTTCACTGCATAATGAGTAACACCAGTGTCACATAGTTTTAATGACTGGGAGAAGGACATACCAAATGGCAAAGCTGGAAGCTGCTACCACTGTCAATTACACAGGATAACTTTTCATTATATGACAGTAAGAAGAGAACTATGCCAAAGAGTTTAAAGCAAAGGTGTAGAGACTTTATTAGAAAGAGCCCTGATAGCTTTCAAAAAAGAGTAAGTTTCTAAAGGTTTAAGGTTAAAAAGAAAAAAAAAGTCCTGTACTACTTTGATGACAGAACTTAGTTATGATGTGTGAGTTTATATTCATTACATTGAGCTTATATTAGTGTGCAGATCTGCTAAAATTGTTTTAAAAAACACCTGCAACTATATATTTCTTTAATGCAGAATATTAGTTCTGAAAATACTAAGCCTTTACTCATAACCTTTTTTTTTTTTAACATCACTTAGCATGAGTGACAAAAACTTCATCAACTAGAACAATGCCAACTTTAGATTAGAAAACACATCACAAAGTAGAGCAAGTCTGAACTGGATAGCACAGATGTCACAGACACACATTTCTGCTGTCCTTGACAGATGTGTTCAGGGTTCCAGGCTATTCTTTCATAGAGCAAAGAGACACAAGTCACCCCTAGTGACTGCAGAACTAGAGACAGGGTCCTTGTGCTCCGCATCATCACAGGGAGAGGATGGACTGGCACTGCATTTTTTGTTGTTATTTTTTTCTTTTTACATTATCATTAAGAGTCAGAAGAATTTTGTTCAAAAAGCTAAATGGAGACAGAAAAAACATGAAGCCTCAAGACTGTAACCACTTCTCTAGGAATCATGGAAAGGAACAAGGGCTGAAGCTGTTCTGTGGCTGCAGCCCCATGAAACTGCACTGCTGTGCAATGCTCAGGCTAAAACAGAGCACTCCAACTTTCCTTCCAGTTCTCCTTCACACCAGGAGGAAACAGGAGCATCACAAATTAAAAACAGACTGATGTTGCAACTTATCCAAACAGAGCTATTTTTGCTTAAATGTTTTTCTGTATCTGCCACTCCAGTAACAGAAGTCTGTGTTATTAGTTTAGCTACTACTGAGACGTGTCCAGGCTGTTAAAACAGGATAAGGCATTGAAAGAAAGCACTAGTTCAGCTGATCAAAAATTATAAAAACTTCAGAAAAGATGACTGCTGACAAAATTACACAGTAAGTATATTCAAGTCCTCTTGCTTTGAAATATAGCATCCTAACTATCTCTTTACAGGTCACGAAAAATCAAGATACATTTATTACACTCTATTTATAGAGTTACAAATTATTACAAAACTTGATTGAAAATTACTTTTTCCAGATGAACAATTAAGATGAAAATTCCCTTATTAGAGAGGTCTGAAAAGTGATACTCTTAGCATGGAAGGCTTCTTTTCAGTAATTCAACTCACTCTCCAAACTTGTCCAAGTTTTAGAACATACACAATGGCTTTACTGTAGAGGCAAGCTAAGGCTCCTCCTTACTTAGGAAAATATATTTCATGTGGAAACACTTATTAATATTTAACTGTTACAGAGTTTAAAACACAGAAATTAAAGCACAGTGTGGCTTACGCATGGCCAGGTCTCCTCCTTCCCTCCTATTCCCCAGTTTTGTCTTGTGTCAATATTACAACAATATTGGTACACTCTGAAGGCAGCAGCATTATCCAAGCCTATATATAAATTGCAAGTAAGAATAAATGCAAGTGTTTCCATTACCACTACAATTAGCCTATATGGCCAGGCAAGTGGTTAAAGGTATTATTTATGAGGGAGCTCAGCTTCCCTTGATGAATCACGTTCTGGACACTGACAAGGTCAGACCACCATCTGAACAACAAAACCTATAAACAGAACTTTTTTTTTTTAATTACCATAAGTCATCTGGAAACAGACTGGTTTTAGAAGATTTAACTTCCCACTTGACACATTTTCCATTTATATTCCAAGAAGTAAATGTACATTTTTGTAGTGCCTAAAAGCAGTACAATGCATCAGCTTCTGTGGAAAACTGTACCAATACAATACACTGGCAATCCTACCAGCTACTTGAAACAAATGTGCACCATTATACCAAGCTCAGTCAAAACCAAAGAGGAAAGCCATTCTAATCAGTGACCTGCATTGGGAAAAATGCCTCCCAAAACAATGGGTCCATTAACACAAATAAAAACAAGCTATGTGAACAAGGCTTGCATGATACAGACCAAGTCAGAGGCAGAGTTAGCATGAAATGAAATTATTACTTACCCGCAGAATTGACTGTACTGTCTGCAGAGGATAAGTGAGGGTGGTGGCAACTGCTTTGGCTATTGCACCAATGACAAAAGCATCCAAAGATGTGAGCTGTTCAATATATAAAGAACAAATTTACTTCCACATAGTGTACCAAAACAGTCAATTACCCATTTGTATTAGGGGATTCTGTACTGGCACCTGCTACCAGACTATCTAAGGATCTTTGGCATAAAGATGTCATGAAATCTCAGGGTCTTCTCATTTTAAAGAGTTGATTATGGTTCAACTAACTTACTTTCTCACATCTTAAGTTTATTTGTAAATTTCACCTGGTTTTGCATTTCTCAATATAACTAGACTACTAAAACACAGTTGATATACGGCCATACAATTAGACCACTTCAGAGCACCAAGAGTAGACAAAAGATAAGGAAGTATCATTTAAACATACCATCAATCAATAAGCATCTCAGTTTTTGCAACAGTGAAACCAAAAAGTCATACGGTGCTTGTGAAAAGGTGACAGCAAAAGACTCCTTGAACATCACTCTGTATTCCTGAGACATAATCACTACACTCTCAAGCAGAATCTTAGTCTCAATGCCATAGGCTAAAAAATCTCATCCCCTTTCAGTTAAGAACTCCTGCTGAAGCCCACCCTCAGCTCCAGAGCTCACAATGCTCCAGGATGCACCAAATACATTGTTACAGCTTACGCTGATTACAGTGCATCTCAGTCTAACAGTGTGAATTAATCACTGAACATAAGTAGATGCCTATATCAAAACAAGCTCAAAATATATTCTAAAATATATTGACTGCAATCAAAAATACGCTCATACATGCACATCTTTAAAAAGGTCAACCTGATATATTTAGGAGAACCAGGAAAAGACCAAATAGGAAGGAAAATGTTTTTCAAAATAAAAATTACAATTCTTAGCTGAAAAAAAAAAATATATCCCCTCCTTACTGATCATGGACAAAGAAACGCCCTAACTTAAGGTGGAACTAAGTAATTTAAAAGAAACACAAGAAATAAATACATAAATAAGTATGTTATTAGCCAACAGGAAAATAACAATGCAGATGGAAGCTAAGCTCATCATTCAAAAAATGTGCATAATGTAACTGAGTAGATCCATCAGGTACAAATGGGGTGCTACAGCTGCAATATTATCTAAAGACAGCAAAAAAACCCAGGCCTCACTGATGATGCAAAATCTCATGTAAAAAATAATCTTACTATGTCTTGGGGAAAATCAATATGGCTTGGTAACATACTGGTATGACCTAACATTCTAAAATCACAAATTAACAGCAAAGCACCACATCTTAAAGATATATTATGTTATGACATTATCTGAAAATGTAATACAAATGCCTTCCAGTTTGCTGGAACATAAAAGGAACATGAGTTCAGCTGAGATTATATATCTGATATCGACCACGAAAAAGAACAAGGAAAAAGAAGAGCAGGATGAAGCAGGGACAGAAAAGTGACTGTATTTCTATTTAGAAAATCAGGAAGGTATGGTTGCAATGCTATATTTAATTCTAGTGTCCATCCCTGGGAAAACTATATTGAAAAATTGAGGCCTTCAAGAAAAAAAAGGTTATTATTTACTGCAAAAAGGGTTAAAAGCAGACTTCAAAACATCAGTATGTAAATACTTATAAAAGATATATTAGAATTGAAATCTCTACTTTAATTCAAGACCTGTGAACATATGCAAAAAATGTGGACAAGAGGTTCAATTCTATTTTTACAGGTAGAAGATTTTATTTCAGGAATCTCTTCCCTAGGGACATGAAAGATTCCTGTCTCATTTCATGATCCTGAAACCTTTTTAGACACACTAATTAAAAAAAACACTTGAAAATACAAGAACCAAAACCAAACCCACATTCTGAATTTGTTCAAGTGATGCATATCAAAAAACCTGTCTTGTAACAGAGCATGTTCATCATCTGGCCTCAAAATATACTCACTTGCAGCTGCTTTTTCAAAAGCTTTCGTTTAAAGCCTTCATAAAACATAAACTGTATGGCAGGATTGAAGACCAGCAGCAAGGAGGGGAAAGTACCATTCCACAGAGCTAAGACTCCTTCATCTCGTACTATTTGATGAAAGGCATCTGAGACAAAAGTTGAGGAAAAAAATCATTAACATTTTGAGTACAAAATTCTGAATGTAAAGGTTTGAGAAGTTACTCTTACAGCCTAATATTCAAAGCGTATAAAAATACACTGCAGTCTTCTATGCAAGCATTTTTATCTTCTATTTTAATCCAGAAGTTAACAGAAAGGTAGTGACAAAGGAGGTTCTTGTTTGCATCACCGTTAACATAAACAAAACAGCATCTGCACAAGCAGCCCCCCCTTTTCTTTTTTACAAGTGTGCCATCCACATTAAGGTCTTCCAAACCTTCTTCAAAATAACAGTAATGTTTATTTGGTTGGTTGGTTGGTTTTAAAAGGAGGACAGCTTGAACATGTGAGTGATTAAGAGATTAAGATGAGTGAAGTTTAATTTTCAAACTGTCTGTCCAAACTCAGGCTCCCAGCTACCACTTCATGGGGCTCACTACTGCTCCATTATCTGTATGATAACATACCTGCCCTTGCAAAAGGTATTTTAGTTACAGGAGTGCACACTGCAAACTCTTAATTACCATCACAAATAGCCACAGTTTCCTGTAAAACTCAATGACTGCAAAGTGACAGAGTAGCACAGAGATTACAGGGTGAAATCAGTTACACGAACAAAAGTCTTCGAAGTCCTTGATATATTTCTTTTCATGAGCTTCTCTTTGGTTGAAGACAACAACAGGTGCTTACCTATTATGCCTCTGTAATTGGTTGGTACAATGTCTTCATTTCTGAATTTTGCTCCCTGCAGCTTCAGGCGTGTGTTCACTACCCAGAGAGGGGTGGTCAAGAGTACATTCACTACTCCTAATGCAAAACACAGCACAAAGAAAATCAGCACAAAACAGAAGATTTCAAATATTTTCTTATCCCCTTTTCTCCCCCTGCTTCACACGCTACTGAAATTTCTAGTAGGAAGAAGGAATAAAACCAACACAGTATATGGGAAAAGTAAACGATAATTCGTACCCTAATTCCTATAGCCTTTGTTCCAAAATATACTTAAATGGAATTCTACCACAGACATATAGCAAACTTAAGAATTTCCTTCCTTACTTCTACCAGCTATTCAGACAGTCACTATACCTACACTGAAAGTATAAGAAACTACCAACTTCCCCCCAATCCCCAGAAAAACCCCAAATCCAGAGTTCTTTTTTACAGGTTAGTTTTTTTTTAAATCAGCTTGATTCTACACATTTGCATGAGCAATAGTCCCTGAAAAGTATCACTAGCAAACACAAAGCCCACAGTGGTAACTTATCACACTGGGCGTGCTAGAAAAGTCGCTAATGTTATCAACCCTTCAAAGAAGGCACTGCAGCATCCACAATCCATCCATAAGAGGACAGAATAAAAAAGAACATATGGTCCCACTGGACCTTCATATATCTAGGAATTTCCTGTCACTTTCAGCTGACAACCCTAAACTAAGTCTGAAAACTGACACCCAAACGCTTACATTAAAATTTCTCACCATAACTGAAATTACTTCAAAATTGGCATATATCTTTTCCTCTGGGAAAAAACCCAACTATCACCTCTCCCTGCCACTTTTCTTCAGCATCTTAGCAATGATGCTTAGATACCTGGTAAGCACCATATCAGACACAAATATCATCCTAAGCCACTGTGCTTTGTGCCAGAATTCACAACAGGAATGGTTCATGCATCTTGTTAGGAGGCAGGGATGACACAGATGAGCAATCAGAAAGAAGCAGGTCTACATACAGTGGAGACGTGAGCACTCAGTGTGGCCTCCAAAGGACTTCATAAAAACCATTAGATAGAATATACCAAAAATACATTCTTGAAAAAACGGAGATTTTTAAGTATTACCTGCAACAACCCCAAGAACCAAGTCTTTTCCAGTGGTTGAATGCTGACCTTTGACCCAGAGGGCTTTAAGACTATTAAATGTATAAAAATAAACAAAATTTGAGCAGCAAAGGCTGGAGATAACAGGGAACCATCCTCGATATGGTGCCAACCTAATGGAGAACAAAAAGTCACAGTAAAAATCAGCAAAGTATTTATGTGATCTGGCTGATTTTATGTGTTGGTGGAGGATCCCAGAGATACAATGCTGTATACTACAGGAAGTACTACCCAGATATGTCTTTATCAGCAATGGTAACAAACCATACTTAACTCCTGAGTAAGGAAAAAAAGTATCTGGATTCTCACACAAAATTTAAAAATTGAAGACAAGTTACTGAAATTCATATACTCCACCTAGGAGAGTTTTGCAAAGGATGCAACCTGGGGACAGAAGATACACAGGTCGGAAGAATGTCTAACATATGCCTTACTATAACATCTAGGACAAATCAGTCAGGTAAGTAAGAAAAATACATTACCTAGTTAAATTTAACTAGATTAATTACAGATTAAAAACTGAGTATCATCTAAACTTGTCTTGATTTAGGAATGATTTCGTAACAACTGTTTAACAAAGCTCCCTTCTCTGACAGGCCTGATGATCCTATAAAACAGGGACACTTCAACAGCTGTCCTACATTCTCAACATGTTCTATAACACATCCAAAAAAAGATAATGATACACACCTTCAATGGAGTTGCACAGAACAGGTAGAGAGCTGGTATCATGTTAAAAGCATAAAAAAAATCACCCCAACGGCAGTAATTATGGAGGCTTTTTAGAATTCATTAAAATACTGGGAGTATGTAGAATTTAAGCATCTCCAGTAAGACTGTAAAAGATGCAAGGCTGGTAAACACCACATCTGACTTTTCTTAAAATGTAAATGCTACTTTTTCATCTCAAATCCATTGAGTGCTTCTCCCTCCCATGCAGCTGGGAATACACCTTATTGTTATGACTGCTTCATAGCAGAAGTTACAGGCTTAGCTAACCATAGTCAGTTACAAATTAACTGACTATGTAGTTATTCAGAAGCCAAATTAAAACAATTCTTATATTACCTATCTCTTCTGTGTTGGAAAAGAAAGAGAAACATCCTCTAGGGATTATGTCCTCTAACTGAGTGTTAGTTTGGGCTTGGCTGATTTATTAAGAACAACTTCTGATGATTTTCAAATGAAATATCTTGTAGTACAAAACATGAAACTAAAACAGAATCCATGAGTTTATTTTAATGACTGAAGTTGTTAGTAGTAGCATCCATGATTCACTGCAATCTTGAAAAAACCTTGGTGTACACTAGTGAACACTTTTCAGATCACCTAGAAAAGGACAGAACTGCAGGGAAGAAAGCTGTTTGAAAAACTTCTGCAGGAAGTCCTTTAGCTCAACCTATCTGCTTTATCTAGATGAGAAAAGCAGTCTCACAAAAGTATGGTAATGAGACAAGACACTACAAGCTAACACGAACAAAACGTTTATGATCTCACATCATATTTCAGATTTGTTGTTGTTTGGACTTTTTTTTGTTACTTCAGACACAGCTCTAAATTAGTACCATTGCTTTGCCAGGCCTTCCCAATACCTTTGGAAGAAGCAATGTTCCTCTCTTGCCAGAGCTACTGATTTTTCTCTTTCACAGGCAAAGTAGGATGACTACTTTTGCAGTCTTTCCACCTCAGTTAACTGTCATTTTTCTTTTTTACTTTTTTCTTTCTTTTTTTAAAATTGAACTTTACTTGCCACCCTCATGTGACAGAGGTAATGTGGGAATGTGAACGAGAGAGATCAGCTGGCAGAGAACTCCTCATGCATACATCTGCCCAAGTTCAAAGGTGATGCATCATTGTGGGCCAAGTTAAACTTTTGTCAGCTTTAATGTCCTGGAAACGCTAGTCTACTTAGGAGTTCCAGGGACTCTGACAAGGACAGGCTCAATCTCTGTTTTTCCAAGACTGCTCAGCTCAGACTATGACAAATACTAAAGCGCAGCACAGCTGAAAGTTAACTGCTTTTAGATAGATGTTGAACCCCACCAGCATAAAGTGTCATGTGTTGTTTATTCTACATGCTTAGGAGAAGATAAAAACCTTCCAGCTGTCTCAGTTCTCTTGAAAGTGGCTCAGTTGTCCAGGAGTTTCATCTTGGTTATTGAGAAATTGACACACCCAAGAATCCAGGCAGACAAAGCTGGTTGATCAGGTATATGAAGGTATATTTTAATTTCTGAGGAGGCACAGCTACCTCACTAATGAAGGCACAGCTACATCACTGAACAGATCAATTGCATAAGGTGCTCAAGAAAGTTAATCCTAGTTAGCTAAAGACGAGCACATAAGATTATGCAAGTCATATCACACTTGTATGAAGACATTTCAATTTGGAATAAAAATCTGTCCACACAGATAGAGGCTAAGTGTTGCACTTTAAAAGCATATTCAAATTAGTTTTAGAGCTTGTCTACAAGAAGACAAACAGAAAATCAGTATCTACTCACAGGCCTTCTTCTTTGATTATTTCCAAAAGGACAGCCGGTGTTGTCTTTGACTTCCGCTTCTCATCAACTGGAAAGCAAAACAATCAAACTTTAAGATGTTTCAAATTTTTAGCACTATTTTCAGGTCCTTATCCTTGCAATTCTGAATATATCCTACACATACATGGTTCTTCTTCCTCATAAAGGATAGAAATACCCTATTTCTCCTTATTTTCATTTGCTAGGTAAGACTTCTTTTTTTATTCTTCCTCAGACTGACAGGTTCTGTTTTGCTCCAGAGTATCTATAGTTACCAGTTCCTAATAGTTGTGAAATGGTTCCCCTTAGGTGGAGGGCTAGAATTGGGCCTGCCTAACTGCTCTCAAAATTATTCCTTGGACAGCAGACTAGCACCAGCAGCAGAGCAATCTCTTACAGCTCATCTGCAAACAGCTAAGATTTAGCAAAACAGTCTCTTCCTGCACTGAAAGCTATTAATTTCTCAACCACATACTTTTGACAACCTGGCTGATAATCTCCCTCCAGTTCTTAATAGAGCTTTAGTCATAGCTCTAAAATGCTTGGTGAGTCTGTGACTTTTGATTAGAAGACACAGTTTTAGAACACAGTTTATAACTCAGATGCATTTCTGTAAATATTGGATATTCCTAATCCCAATTCTAACCCTTTTCCCTTTAAACCATCCTCTAGAATAATTCTAGACTTGTTTATCTGATATTGCCCCTGCATTTTGAAGTGTTCTCAGCAGCCAAAAACAACAACACACAAATATAATCCTGTGCAATCTCACATCTTTGTTTTTGTCTTTGGTCTTAGATAATCATTTAAAAGCCAGAGCACACAGCCTTTTCAGCTAATTAAAAGGTTGCCCAACCTTCAAAAGGAAGAATTACCTTCAGCTGGAAAAACGGCGTTACTGTGACACAAGTAAGACTCCTGTTCATGTAGAACATCCCCCCACAACCACCCTTACAAGTGCCCAGGCCAAGATGAACAGAAATGCCATTGTACAAAGAAACTAGATTTTGACACTTACCCTGAAGTCTAAGCCTAGCTGTATCCAAAGGAAAAAATACAGTCATTGCAGTCATACTGCCCTGAAAAACAAAATAAACTGGCTGTATAGTGCATCAGTTGCTTATACAGTGCCTGCTAGGCTCTTTGTAACCCTTCACTTCTCACCCACAAATCAGTCTGCTGAGTAACTTTAAAAAGGGGATAAACTCCACACATTACACATTTTTTCGTCCCATACTTACAAATGAGGGTTATTTTTCTCTTGCATTAGATCAAGCTAAAATTTAAACCATTAAAAGCTTTTTGCCAAAAGAGAAAGTTTTTGAAGCCTGAAAGTTGATCTAGTGAGCATCAGAAAATAAACATTGAACTTTCTCTACCTCCTATTAACCTCAAAAAGGCCCTTTGGTCTTGGTGTAAACGTGTTTTCCACGCATCAGGTGGCTGTTAAAGCTGTGGCACCTCTTCTATTAGCAGCCGTGCAAACTGTTTAAATGGTGGGAAGGTCTGGGATACAGCAAGTCACTCAATGCCATGTTTAAACTACAGTGCACGGTGTGACTTGAGCTTTTCTACAGCCGTCTTATGCCATACACTTAAGTAAACTTTGCCTCTGGAAATACTCCAGCTCCTCAGTGGGCTGCTTGGACCTACCTCTACAACCAGCAAGAGAGAATTAATTTTCTGGTGGTGATTCCACGCTAAAACAATTCTGGGTTGAAGTCTTAACCAGACTTAAGTTTCTCCAGTTTTTGCAACACTAGGTAAGACTTGGCGACAATTACCTGGTTATTTTAACCCATTTAGCTTGGGCTCTTGCCAAAACAGTTAATTCTGCTTTCCCATGTACTTGTCCTCTGTTCTATCATTCTCATCTACCATGTACCCAGCTGGACAGCAACTGGATTAATGAACCCATCTGACTGAGTATTTCTAAAAAGTATATCTCAGAAGGTTAGTGCCAGGACAAAAAAAGCACCAGAAAGAGCCATAATACTCCTCCTAATGAGAGCTGCATTACCACAATTTGGAAGACAGCCTCAAAACGCAGTTACACCTATGCACAGAACAAGACTGCACAGTCACTACAACTTCCAGCCTTTCCCTGCTTCCATCCTCCCAAAGTGAGATTTATCCTGGATCCTAGTCTCAATGCAACGCAACATGCAGGAGCAACACACACACACTTGCAGTCAAAATTACAAAATGGAAATGAGGAAATAGTCGGGTAGTGTCACACAGAACACAATGGATGTGTGGCCACAAGACACAGAATAGTCTATTTCAGTTGGAAAAGATTTGCAATGATCACCTAGTCCTGCTGCCCCTACCCCACTTCAGGGCTGACTTAAAGCTGAAGCACATTAAGTGCATTTTCCAAATGCCTCCTAAACACTGACAGGCATGGGGCACTGACCACCTCTCTCAGCAGCCTGTTCCAGTGCTTGACTGTCAAACTGGCTTGAAACTTATATGGAACTATAGCTCAAGAGAATGTCATGAGATAACTAAACAGACCTAACAGATCATTGTACATAAAAAACAATTTGTACCCCCTCCCCTTCTTTTGCTAAATTGAGGGAAGTAGAAAAGCCAAGTTACTTTTCTCCTAGGTTTACAAATGGAACAACTCAACTACAGAATGAGGAGGTTGCCAGAAGCATCATATGGAAGAGACAGGATTTCATGGCTAGAAGAAAGGAAAAGAGGGATAAGCAGGACCAGTCCTTTTCCCAACAACGAAAGCCCTCAGGAGGGACTCAGATTCCTTGCTAAACTGCATTGAGGCCAGCAGGTAAAATTATACTTGTGAGTGCAGAACAGATGTATTACTCTGCACTGCTGGAAGGGTGAGGCTTCACTGTCAGCCTTCCCAGCACCACCCTGTCAGCACTGGATCTCGGTAGTTTGCCAAGTCACATTACCACTGAATAATCACAGGGACAGGTACAGACTGGTTCGTGTAATCCCAGGCTCTTGGTCAACTGTATTTGCACTCCTGCCTCCTCTAATCTGGCAGCATAACTTTCTGGGCACCTACACAATGATGCAGACACAGAAACTAATCTGGCTGAAAAACAACTGTTTTCACTGGGCTACTTCTTCAGTCACATCAGTTCACTGACCAGTCACAGCACCCGATAAACAACTGTACAGTAGCCAAGAGGTGGCCAGAACAAATGGCCTGAGGTGACTGCTGCCAAGAGGAAGTGTGAAGGACCACAGCCTGAAGCTTGGCTTTATAAAAAATAGTAATAACAAAAAACATTAAATATATAAAAAAATTTAACTACTATTTTTCAGCCACCATTCAGCCAATGAAGCAGCCTGACTGCTCTATAATACTCCCATAAAATTCTCATCCCTATAGCTTTTGCAACAGGAAGATTATGTTGTAGCTACATGCAGAGTTAAAGAATACTTATGTAATTCATAAACTTCATATAAACTTATGAATAAGTTCACAGGAAATCAAACACTGTTTTCTGTTGTTTTGGGGTTTTTTTTCTGTTCACAAAACTATTCCTTCATCTCAAATTTGACTAGGTTGCCTAGAAGGCATATGAACTTTCAGTATACTACAAAAGTTATCATGTTGTGGTCTGACATGTCCTCCTGATGAGTTAGCTCAACACAGTTGTGGGTTTACGGCTGGATTCATAAGCTTGGTTCACACCACAAACTTTGTTCAGGGGCACAGCCTGACTACAGCAATCTGTGTTTGAAGGGAGAAGCTAACAGCAAGGTCTAGAAAGTATCACTGACTTCTGTAGAAGCCAGCAAAAGGAAAATGGGTAGTATTTCAATAATGAGATCATTTGAGAAAACTCCACTTTTTGAAAGTGGAAACAAAATTCCCATTGCCTTTGATGTTTAAATAAGCAGACCTAAAACAATTTAAAGAGCAGACAAAAATCTTGTGTTTATTTATAATAAAACCAAAACATCCCTTAAAGACTTCTTTTTCCTTTTAGAATCAGCCTTTATAACAGAATCACTGAACTGACAGGGTTGGAAGGAACTCCTGGAGATGACCCAGTCTAAACCCTCCCCCCCACCAAAGCAGTGTCACCCAGAGCATGTGACACAGGAATGCATCCAGGTGGGTTTTGAATGTCCCCAGAGAGGGAGACTCCATGACCTCCCTGGGCAGCCTGTTTCAGTGTTTATCGTTCAAAAACATTTAGCAACTTTCATCCTATAGGAAACACGAGGAGTTCTTTCCATCCATCAGTATGCCAAATCCAACATGCTACATGCACTAAAATTCTTAATCTGTTGGAAGCAGAAGGCTGATTTACTTTTAGAGCTAGCACTCTGAAAAGAAAAATTCAAGCGTTGGGCACACTAGGAAATCTACATAAATTAAACGCGACTTTTTAATTTACAAGCGCCACATGAAAAATTAAATTCAGTAACCGACACAAACCTACTCTGGCTCCACTGCGCTCGCTTTACATTTCGAGAAGTGCCTATGCGCTGCCTCACCCTCCGCAGCTCCTAAGCATTTATGAGGCCGTAGCAGGAGGACGATGCTCTGTGCAGCTCTCGGGTTACACAGCTGAGGTGCTGCCCCTCTGCCTGAGCTTAGATTTTCACCGCTGAAGGGATGCCCAGCTCCGGACGCGTCAACCCGGCTCTCTGACGGGCAGCTCCCTGCACCTCCCGCTGGCTCAGAGGCGGCTCCGGCTGCTCAGGCCCGGCGCCGGCCTCCAGCTCGGCCAAGCCACGCGCCGGTTCCCCGCGCCGGTTCCCCGCCCCGGCCC
>WBNO01008836.1:77315-108689 GCA_013400575.1 Peucedramus taeniatus
CCCCGCGCCCGCTATGGCAGCCGCCCTGTCACCCGCCCTGTCACGTGCGCCGGCGGCCCCGCCCCGGGGCCGGGGGAACCGGCGGAGGAGGCCGCGGCGCCTGGGATCGTTCGTGGGGCTTTTCAGGAAAATACAGTATCAGGACACCCGGGAGATACGTTCTTGTTCCTTCCTCTGTAGCTACAATAGCGCCTTTTCTCTCCACCAGCAGCTTCGCTTCTCTTCGAGAAGAGGCCACCGAGAGGGGACCTCACCAGTGGCTATCAGCATCTGAAGGGAGGGATCCAGGCTCTTCTCGTCTTCTCGGTGGTGCCAAGCAATAGGGCAACGGGCAGAAACTGATGCACATGAAATTCCACCTGAATATGAGGAAGAATTTCTTTACTATGAAGTGACCACACACTGGAACAGATTGCCCAGAGAGGTTGTGGAATCTCCCTCACTGCAGATGTTCAAGAACCCTCTGGACACAATCCTGTGCCATATTTAACAGCAACAGTGCCTTTTTTTTTTTTTTTTTTTTTTTTTTTTTTTTTTAAGGAATTTCACTTGAGAATCACGGAACAGTCTGAGTTGAAAAGGACCCAGAAGCAGCATCATGTGCTCTGGGATGACCCTATTCAAACAGGGAGGCTGGACCAGATGACCCACTGTGGTCCCTTTTCAACAAGACTCATTTTGTGATTCTGATTCCCTTTCCCAAACGTTTAAAACAAGGATTTAATTACAACAAGGAAGGAATACTAAACTTCACATTCTGATCCTGCTTTCTGCTAACAACAGTCCCTTCTACCTACCTAAAGCCTGGTATCTTCAAAGTAACACTTTTTCAAGACAATAGTTTCTTCTTATTCCATGTGGACCAATCAAGTCTGATGCATTTTCAAGCACCAGGGGATCTTTAGCCTGGAGAAAGGACCCTTGGGGGGAGCTTATTGCACTATACACATTAAAGGAGGTTTTAGCAAGGTGGGAGTTGGCCTCTTCTCCCAGATAACAAGCTACAGGAAAGAAGAGTCTCATGTTGCACCAGGGGAGGTTTATACTGGATATTAGGAAAAATTTCTTTAACGAAGGGGTTAGCCAGCACTAGAACAGGCTGCCCAGGGAAGTGGTTTGAAGTTGTGACTGGGCCTTTTGGGTGTCCTTTCTGGCTAGCTACAAACCCCCAAGGCTCCACTACTCCAAGGACAAAAGTAAGAGACTGGAGGCGCTCTTCATCCTTCCCTTTATTTCCTCGCAGTTGCACCACCTGGCAGCCCAGGTGGTGACCGGGCAGCAGGAAGGGAGAGAGGGAAAAAAAGAGGGCAGGCTCAGGGGGCCCAGGTGGTTTTAAGCCTTGGGGGGAAAGGGCTGGAGGAAGGGATTACAGCCAATGGGTATGGGTGAGGGGAGGAGATAACCTGGGAGAGACCATCACCACCGGGTTATTAGTGAGAGGGATGTATGGAGGAAAAACCATGTGATAAGGGAGGGAGAATTACAAACATATTGTGCGGTATAAATTTCCAATCACCCAGTGCAAAACAACAACAACTAAATAAACCATTTAATGCAACACTACTACAACTGGGGTTGAGTCACTATCCCCAAAGGTATTTATAAGACATGTAGATATTACACTTGGGGACATGGTTTAGTGGTGGATGTGGCAGTGCTGGGCTTGTGTTTGGACTCAAACTAAGAAGTCTTTTCCAAACTAAACAATTCTATTATTCTATTTTGTTTACTCCTTTTCCCAGTCTGTAAACCCTTGCTCCTCCTTTGCTATCATGCTGAGAGCCTGCAGCTGAAGCACACGGCTACAAACAGAACATCTCCCGGCTTGCCACACCCTTGTGGTAGCTGAGGGTGGAGTGAGAAGTCCTAGCAAGACAGCACTAGACACAAGTAGCTGGCCAAAGCACAGGGGAGCCGGGGCTCACTGCAGTTAGGGCACACAGAGACAAGGGAAAATATCAATAATCCTACAGCCTCCTTTTAAACTTTTATGTAGGAGAGGTTCCACAAGTATGAAGGAGCTGAGGAAATTAAATGAGTTTGGACATGCCCCAATTCATTACAGCACTTGGGAGATGATGCCCATATCTGTTCATATCCTGCTGCTTTTTTTGCCATTCTCGTGTCTTATACTGGTTTCCAGGTTTTGTCTGTGTTAATAATCACTACCCTTTTGTTAGTTTCACCTATACTTCAGAAAAAGACTATAATTAAAGATAGGAAATAATATTCTCTTTAGCTTTGTATCATGTTACTCCTGGGCTCTTTGGTTTCTATTGTTATTCCATCCTATCTTGTTCTCTCTTTCTGAAAGAAAGGATGACTTCATAACTTTTTCTTCATAATTGCAATTCCTGGTCCTTCAGCCTCAACTCCCCAGCTGCCTCTAGTTTGAGCTGCAAGGGCTCCTAGCTGCAAGGATTCCTACCACACCTACATGTGTGGTAGGAATCACCATACCATCCATTACTTAAACAAGGACAGAGCAGTTGTAACATTACACTCTTCTCAAGAGTTTCTACCACACAGTTGGGTAAGCTGTTCCTTTTTGAGATGTTCCTTCATCAAATGGCTGTTAACAGACCCCTTGTCTCTACCCTTCTGTGAGGAAAATCCCATTATTTTCTCTGAAGGGGGGCAGGTATAAAGAACACAGGCTACTCTACCTAGTGCAAGTGTTTCAGTTGGAGAAAAATAATTTTCCAGTGCAGTGCTCCAGCACATCCCTGTACTCAGGCTTTAGATGCTGATACCAGCAACCTAAGAGACCACAGTTCTTTTATACAATGCTGATACCACTGACAGTCTTTTTTTTTTTTTTTTTTTTTAATAATGTAAGATTCCTGTGATGGATGTACCCCTTCTGACTGAGTGACAGTACTTTGGTTCAGGCATCACCAAAAAGGAGACCTGACTGAAATCATCTTAAGCCATATCTTATCTAGGAACAAAGAGCTTGGGCCTCTCTTATCAGGAGATCAGTACCAGCCTGAGCTGGGACTAGACAGAACTGAAGCTGCTACAGCTGCACACCTGCACATACACCAAAAGGGGCTCTGACTATGAGTCAGTCATTTTAACCTCTAAGTAAATATCTGTAGCCCCCGTGAGCCCATTGGGCTCTCCTGTACAGCAGCAGGCTGCTTGGCAGTGATGTCCCACTCAGACAGGGATGGCTCTTAAGGTTAATGCTCAAGGTTGAAAGATCCCCTCACCAAACATCTGAGATCAATAATGAGGAAAGTGACATTTTTACATTAAGCCTTAAAGTATATGGTATACTTGCTGCAGCTTTTATAAATCTAGCTATAAGCTTAATTATTAGATGTACAGTAAGTAGTAGAGTGTTTGACCAGAGTGTAAATTATTGTTTTAAACAATAATTAAAACATTGTTAAATCACTGTTTAATTACTGTTCAATTATTGCTTAATAACAATTCTATCATCATTCACTTTTCATTTAGGTGTCAATTAATTATCTTTGATCCTCATTTAATCATTAATGAAATGTTTTTAGTTACACCCACATTGATATACTCTTAATAACTCACCTGTGACACACTCCTACGTACAAAAGACTCAGACCTTAATTTAGAATTAAGGTGTACACAGGTCACTGGCTCGCTCCTGTCACTAAAGCAGGCAGGAGCAGCTTTACAAATCCAGGGAACAATTACGCAAAGTGACTGCACAATCAGGTCCATGAGCTTTGGGGAGAAATGCCTCTAACAGGACACAGACTCCCATGACTGCTGTTCTTTGTGGGTTTGTCCCTCTTGTGTGAAGGGAAGCTTTCACCAAAGAGTCAGTCTGTTCTGCAGACTGGAATTCCACCATAAACATGCACCCCAATAATTCTATTTCTACTATATATAAAATAATCCTATTTCTACTGCATTTAGCAATATTCTTAATACAACACTATGCCCTGTATATATGGCAAAACAGAGTATTAACAGGTAACACAACAACTGCAATATTCTAAAAGCAACTTAATTTATTGTTGGAACATACAGACCTAGTGAAGCTGTCCAAGAAATATGAGGGCACACTACAGATTAAGTTGAACTTAATCCAAGGGAAAACAAAAGGCAATTACCTAAAAACTTGCATAAACCTATCTATATAAAGGTTTCCTGAAGACATGGCCTTAAGGTCTTCACATAAATGCCACAAATCCACCAGGTTTCCAGGTAAACACATAACATGCACAAGTGGGGTTTAAGGAAGGACAGACAGCCCAAACCACCTACCTTTTCTCAAATCTGTCAATTCTACTGGAAAGCCTGGGAAAAGTGAACTAAATTAAGCAACTACAAGTACAAACATATTCTCTGTACACAAACTTCATCTTTGTCATTTCTTGCTTGCGAAATTCTGTAGGTTCCTGTACAGGGAGGTAATCAATCTTGAGAAACTTTATTCTCGATGGATTTTCTTTGGCTGACCCAAACTTTGTTTCTGATTCATGACAAGGAATGAGGATACTGTGGGTAACTCCAGAGGTCAAAGTTATCGCCTCTGCACTGTGTCCTACCATTGCAAATAAAGAATGAACTCTGAACTTAAACTATTTCTACCCTAGTACTCTCCTTATTCTAATAGATTTTTTTAATAGAAATACACATCTCCTTTATTTTTGCCCAGAAATTCAATTAATTAGAGTCCAAACATGTCAAGACAGAATGACACAATTTAATTACTACTTTCAAAATTCCTTTCTGAAATCTGTTGCAAAACTTTATCTCTCAGAGAAGGTGGATAAACTGGATCATACTCCCAGTACATCATAGATAAAAGCAACTAGAAATTAACAAACAAGATTGCATGTGCTGACAATTTGAATTCATTAAATAGAGCAATTTGATCACAGCAACTTGTCAAGATCAGGCTTAAGAATTAAGGCCAAGGTAAAAGCAGCCTCTTCCAGAAGCAAGCATTGTAATCATACACATATTAAAAAGCACATGTGTGTGTGAACTTTGCATGAACCAATTTTGACTGAGCCTCTGCAATGCAGAATGCTCCCTGTGCACTTCATCTAGATCCAGGGATGAAAACCCTTTTCTAGGTGAGCAAAGTTGAAATTCTTTTTATTTTAATTTACTTGCATTTGCCATTATTACATTTAATCTCCTATCATGGTACTTGCTCAGCCTAACTAGACCAAATATCCCTTAGCCACTTTCAGTTTTACATAAACTAAGTAATTGTTCAAACACAAATTTTTGTTGCCTTGATGTTACTTTTTTCCCTCAGACCCTTGATAAATATCTAACATATGTTCTAAATGTACTTTTTTTTTTGCAAAGGCTAGTAATTAATTCCAGTTCAGAATCTTGCTTTTTCTGGTTTGAAAAGTTTTCACACAAGAGACTAGAGAAAAAATGTGAATATAAAACGGCTTCTGAAAACCTTTTCTAAGAACTTTTCCTCATTGTAGGATAACACACAAGAAGGTGTGAGGGCAAATCATCTTGTAGAACAGTTGTGTTAATTTTTCCTTATAAACTCTTAGCAACAAGCCATATTTTAGACCAATTTTTTTAAAAGCTGAAATAAGAAAACAGAGGTGGCTTTCTCTTCCAGATAAGAACTAGACACTAGTGGCTAAACATCAGAATGAATTTTCTCTAATGAGAGGCAGTGCAGCTGGCACCAGCTCAGACACTTCACTGTCAATATAGTACTTTGATGTTTTTTTCCATCTATTTCTGATGATTTCCTAACAGCTTGTACCTTCAGCCCATTTTAAAATCTAATTTTATTGAACACTGTGCTGGTTGTTACATGATTTCAGCTATGATAGTTTTCCTTCTGAAATGTGAAATGCAAATTCAACTAATTTCTAGAACTTTTACCCACCAGTAAGAATGTTAGAAAACTAAATGTTTCAATAATGGAATTCTATTTACTATTACCTGCTTTATACCTCACCTCCTTGTTGCTTACTTTATACTTGAGTAATAAGTACCTTGTTTTTCTGAAGACCTTTGTTCCATAAAAATTATGTGTACCTCTGGACTGCTGCAGCTGCTGTACTTCAGAAAGAAATTCTAAGATAAACTGCTAACCTAAATCCTGTAATCCTTCACGTTTCTATACATACAGTGGCAACTCACATTCCTTGTAGCCTCTGAAATAAGTTTATACATTAAAAAAAATCTTGTGCAACAACAAAGATGCCAAAGTAGCAACCCACTTAACAAAAAGAGACATAACACATTCTGCAAATACATTTATTTATTTATTGATACAATCTCAAGCTTGTCTGAGATCATCCATCTACGATACAGCTTTCAAAAGTGTGTTTGTACAGCAGACATATACAGTAGTAACACTTTGTTAGCAAAATTACAAATGAACATCTGGATTTGGTTAGTCATCAAAATTCAGATTTACAGGAGAGTCCTCGGTATTTACATTCTGTGGGACCTCAGGACCTCCAGTCAGTAGGGACAAGAAAAGGTTTGTCTTACATGAAGTTCCTATTTGTGAGGGTCACATCAAGTGAGTGTGATGTACCCAAGCTTTGATTCACTAAGTAATCAGTAACTTGTAGCCTGGTCACTTGAATTTTTTTTTTCTTGCTCCTCAGAACAGATCCACCAGCAATCACCTGATTTGCTTCATTTATTTGCCACATTAAAACTCCTGCTTCCTCTGTATTTGCATTTTCTTCTATCACTACCGACCTCCTATGATTTGTCTTGTGGTACTGAACATGGAGGTGTCTGCATTCAATTAAACACCACCATTTTTTACTCCACTTCAGCTCTTTGGTAATCCAGAACTACTTTCTTACAATGCTGCCCTCACTCCATCATGTGTGAAGCAAGGCTGAGGCCCACCTCTGCAGAGCTCTGAGTATGTTTCATGAGACATCTTCCTCTAGGCAGCAGAAGAAAACACTGCTACCATTTTCCTAGTGAGCCACCCTCCAGCTCCAGGTTACCAATCGTTGTCAGTACCAGTAACTGCCAGGTCAGATTGCCCTGGAGCAAAGGAAAGCAAACCCTCCAGCCTTTGCCAGTAGCATCCTTCAGCCTACCTGCCCTGGGGGAATTCTAAGAGGCTCCAAACACTTCCAATCAGCAGCATGCCATGATCCATGGGAAGGTACATGCCAAGGCTAACCTGGCTCCAGCTCCCCCTGGCTATGTCCAGAATCTCCCATCCATATGGGTGAAGGATTCTACTTGGAAAGCAGGTGCCATGAGCTCCCATAACAATCTTATTTTCTCTTCCATTTCACAGAAGAGGGATGTACAGGCATATGCAAGAGTGTATGGAGCTTTAGGCAAAGCCCTGAAAGTCACAAACAAGAAAAACAAGGTAGCATTTTAAAGACAGGTATCTTAAACTACATATAGTACTTGCAAAAAGCTGTTTCTGTAACATGGTTTTACCTTTATGTGGCTTTTTAATACTCATTGACCCATTCTTCTCTGGCTGATCATTGCTCTAGTTTTGTCCCATCTGCCTTCATCTAACTTTGAAAGTCTGGCTCTTACTCATCCAGTCACTGCCTTCCCCCAAAGACAAACCAAGCCACCTCAACAAGTACCAACAATGAAAGGAGAGAAAATTTCCAAAAAATTCTGCTAAAGGCACCAAGGTTTGCATTTTCCACATTACTATGCAAAAGGACTCCCTATGAACTAGCACAGCCTGGATGTGGCAACTGACCTGACACTTGCTTTCCCTTGGGGCAGCAGCTGAACCAGAGAAGGACAGTCAAGTCACTGGGACTCACACAGGAACAAGGCTATGAGCCTCTGCTACCACTCAGCTGCAGGTGCATCACTGCACACCCTGGGCAGCCTGGGTCATCGAATCTGGGCATGGCATCAGCCAAACAACTCAGTACAGGACTTGTGCACAAGGCAGCAAGGCACGCCTGAGCCAGGGGCAGAACTGGCAGCGCTCCGTCCCAGCTGGCATCGATTCGCTCTTGCAGCTTTCAGAGACAAACTGCCAGCAGAGCTGATTACGGCCACTGCACTTACAACAACCACCTCTATGCTCCAACAGAACAAATAACTTGAAGGAGCTGCTAGTAAATACAGGAGCAACCAATGAAAGTATATGAATGAAGTAACAACTTCCTCATTTAGCTACTTACATCCCACATTTGGAACCTCCTGTCTTTGCTCATCTGTTGTGCAGTTAGCTTTCTGCACTTTTACTTCTGTTCAAACCAGTTTAGCTGCTTAGATGTCCACACACCAACTCGGGGAACTGAGATGAGGTCCAGATAGCTCATCAATTTACTTGCTGAGTAACACTAAAACCAAAAAAGCTCACACCAAGGGAGTCATAGGATGTGTATTCCCAAAGAACGAGAATTCAGCTAAACTGCTAAAGCCAACATCAAAATGAGAGAGAATGCTTTTATAGAATCAATCAACTCTCAGTAAGGGCTACTAATGTGTAAGCAAGCAGGCAGGACACAGATATGACCATTTCTATTAGGTAGGAGTAACTTCCTACTTTTGACTACTCATGGGAAGACAGACACAAACAGCCAAGTTGGAATAACAGGAAACCGTAGGGAATAAATCTATATTGAAGATACTCTAATTTGTGCACAACACATATGCACTAGCCTGAATGCAGAAGTCAAGATTTAGCCTATATTGAGGGGTGACCTACTTCAAATATCTCTTCTTGGGAATGGGAGATCAAGACTATGACCAAAAGCCATGCACACAGCAACATACAATTGTAATTTGAGTTCATTCGGTCATGAAGAAGAGCCCTTAGGCATTTTATTCCAATTTCAAACACAAGTTATATATACAGTTTGAATAAAGCACTTCCACATGTAATTTAATTAAAATAGTTTTTATCAGAAAGTTACACAAACCCAAAAAGCTGTATTTTTCAAAACCATACTTTATTTTTAAAGGCTAAGAGAAGTATTCAGAACTGTATTTCTTAAGCAAAAACATTCACATTTCCTTATGCAGGGTCATTAGTAGGAGAATAAGCATTTGGGGATTTACTTTTTTGCAACTGCTGTTGAGTTCCTACATCAAACCAGATTTGTTTAAAAATGGTAACATCAGTTATGGCTCAAGATACAGAATTACAAAAGAGTAACACAAACCTTGAAATTCAAGGGGTGAACAGGTAACCATGGTCATTTTTTCCACATAAAGATGTTTTAGCCAAGACAAACAGAAGCAACAACTGTCTTTATTGGTAGCCAAATCCACTGAACATCATCAGCAGAGACACTGCTTCAAAGATATCCATGCTGATAAATGCATGTGTTAGAAGAATGTTCTGTCTGTTCCAATTACTTCACCTTTTCCTCCACATTACAAACCTCAAAACCATGGAGGTATGAAAGCACAACAACAGATATTTTATTTTTTTTAAACAAGAGGCTACAAGAAAAGACGGAAGACTACAGAATGTGGTGAAGAAAAAGTCATCACCTCTACAGAGACAGGACTTTGACTAAGAAATTTTAATCAGTGAGCATGTAAGAACCCAAACCAATTCAGAACCCAGAGCTGCAATTTTGTTGGGTATTCTCCCCTTCACCAATCTGTAACTCTGCATGTATATGTTCTGGATGGCTTGCATTCAGTGGGACAGAGGTAGTGATGGGAACAAGATTCCTTCCCTAAAGTTTCCAAATAGATGCAACCTATTAAGGTAAGCATGGCCCCAAGGAAGGGTGAGTGCAACCAGCAGATGGCCTGCCCACTGGGAAAGGACAAGAGCACAAGCACAGACAGGAAGCTGCTCTCTCATACCCAGACTGATAAATAAAATGTTACGTAAAGGTGCTGGACAAGAACTGAACAAGTAACAAAACATCTGTGGCCTCAGCAATATGTACCTAATGCTAGGTTGTGCAAGGGATAGAACTGTACCTTTGCTGCACAGTTGTGATGATCAAAATGATAAGAGTATTTGCAGTACTGCCAGAAGTTCCAGTGTGTAACTAGCTAGCCTGATTATACTGATAATAGCTCTAAAAAGTCTATCACCCATTAAAAAAAAAAGTTGTATTTGCAGACAATTCCTTTATCCAGTTAATTCTTCCGACTTATCCCACCTTTGCTATTTTTCTGTCCTAAGGGGATTAAGACAGACTTCATTTGTTAAAGTTCTTTCCCCTTTGCTCAGTGAGAGCAATAAAAAAACCCTACCATGTTTTTAATCTTATACTCCTGGAATACTACAATTTGTTATAAGAACGTTCATTCAGAGAAAACTGTAATACTTACAATGAAAGGCTGGAACTGTTGGACTAGAAGGGATGGTTGAAAACTAGGTCATCTGAATATAATTTGAGTTCTATAAACCAATAATTGAATGAAGTCAATACCTGGGGCAAGACAGCAGTTCTCCTTAGAACACCCCATTTCTCTTCTTAAGAAGATCAGAGGTAAAATGGCTTGTTTTATTGCAACACTGGTTAGCCAAATCCAATCCTTGCCATTCAGATATGATTTTTAAGAACCAGGGACTTTATGGTTTACTGCCAAATTTGGCAGACAATTTACTGATGAGATTCATGACCTTGGGATTGCTCTGGTACTTGGACATATTTGCTGGGTTCTGGGCAACATCTTGGAATGCAACCATAACTTCTGGATCCTGCAGGACAAAAAACAAAATAAAACAAAAACAAAAACAAACAAAAAAAAATTAAGGCAATTGTAAAACAACTCTACAAAAGTGATTATGTAGTTCCACATGAATCTAGTCTTGCTCAGCTTTTACATGACAAGACTACGTTAGACTCCTAGGAAGAAGTCTCTAAAGACAACCCAATAATACAGTGCATGCTGTTAAAGCTGTGTCACTAAACACGGGAGTCATAACTTGTTACACTAATAGTTCAGGGTATGAGAAGGGGGATCAGATAAGACTTCTGTTTTCCCAGATGAGGAGCTATCAAACACAGCCACACCTACTGTATTATTTCTATTCAGGCATCTTTCAAATGCATTTTGAAGGAGGTAGGAGTTTGATGTGTGTAGCATGCATGATAGGATAACTCTGCTCTAAGCACCAGCTGATTCTCATCCTTTTCTCATTTTTTCATTCTAGCAGCAGAAGCCTGAAACTATTGGGCTGTGAGCAGATGATTTGGCTATGTTTGGCCTTTAAAAATGTATCTAATTCTCAGTCATTCCTCACCTCCACTGAGAAATCACACTTAGAAAAGAACCTTGATATCTCTCATCACACTACTGTGCTGCAGTTGATAAATACATCCACATATTCAATAAAGTCAGTGCCCAAAAAATAACTCCATCTTCTCTATTTAGTATGAGAAGCATTAATTCCTTTTCCCCATACTTCTAGTATACCTTTAGCCTCCACCAAACTCGAACTGGTTTTGCTTGTTTTACCTGTGTCTGTTTTGAACATAATTACTCTGTATGTAACAACTTTACATCTCAGCCTGGAAAACTGTTTCCATTGTAAGTAGTATCTACAAAAAAATCCAATTTTCTTTAATTCAAAAGAAGTGCAAGCAGTTTATTATGTTCAGTACAAATCACAGATGTTAGCTGTAATTTCATCTGCTGCTCTTTCTAGGACATTTAAGTATTTTCACCAAAAGAGACACTGTTTCCTAGACCTCTAACCCCTTGCTACAGCAGGCATGTTATTTGGAAACCATCATAACACAACCAGTGTGCTCAGAGCTGTCTGTACTACAATAGCACCATCCTGTATCTATTCTAGCATCAGACTCAGTCCAAAGCTGTTTAACAAGTCTGATCCTAAATTGCATTTGGTAGGTGTGGACTACACTGAAAGCACCCACACACCTCAGTCATATTTTATACATGTTGGGAACCAAGAGTCCAGTCTTAAGGGAGAATTTACAAATGTGTTGTCTCCCTCACAAAAGATAATCTGCAAAGTATATGGAAAATAGAATGCTGAAGTTCAGAAAAGAGAGATTAGATACATTCTCTCCACTTTACAGGATTCCCATGCAAAAAAGGCAGACTTTCACAACCTCAGACTTCTTGAATTGATTTCAAAATAGGGCATATGATTATAAAGATCATGTCATGTTGTTAAGTCTGTGGTTTCACTTATATACGAATCTGGAACAAAAGGAGTAATCTTAGTCACTAGTTTGTGTCAAACCACTCCTAAATGAATGTTAAATATTCAGTTTTATGCTATGTGTTTCACTTTCCTATCAATTCACAGCAAGTAAATGATTCTGTACTTCTGTGACTCCCTGGAAGCTCTCAACTCTAGAGAGTGTTTATAATATTCATGGTTTGACAGTGATGAGCAATATTATCAAAATCAAGTGAAAGACTGAGGATATCAGCATTTCTGTAAGGAAATGCTTAGTCCATAACGTGGAATGGTAACCATTCTATTAATGGTACTAGGGAGACTTTCAGTTTTCCAAGGCTCTGGTCTTTAGTTGCAGAAGGAAAAATAATACTTTGAAGAAAGAAGTTACCACTACTTTTTTTTTTTTCCAACTGAACACATTTTGTTGGAAGCCTGTGTCTAACATATGGCTACATGTCAAGTAAGGAATCCCTAAATTCATCTTACATACCATTCCTTATAAAAAGAACTTCTACTTGACTCCAAAATGCAAATGTCATGCGTCTAGAGAAAGCAGTTGTATATGCAAGTTATGAAGTACTAGACAACCCTCCAGACAGATGAAACAGTAAAATAAAACACAGTAAAATTTCAGTCAATTCTTCTGGAGACTAGAAAGCATGGGGGCAAATGAGCTAAAAAAACATGCATTAGAAGTCACTGCAAAAAGTCATAACTTGCTACCATTAAGAAGCTGTGAAAAGAAATGCAAAACAAGTTTTGCTGCTTTGAGGGAAAAAAAATCCTGAAGAAATAAATCTTCAGGTAGTGGAACCAGACATCTTCCTCAAGAAAGAAGTTTTTATAGTGTTTTGCAGAGATCACAAAATCACAGAATTGTTAGGGTTGGAAGGGACCTCAGGAGACCATCTAGGTCAACACCCTTGCCCAGGGGTCACCTAGACCAGGTAAGATTTATGCCAATGACAAGCAATAACTCCCCTAAACATGTCCACATGCAGCCAAATCTCGTTCTTTGGTTGCTTCTATGGATGACAAGATGAAGCTAACAGTAAAATCAGTTTAATCTGACTTGTCTTCAGGCACCCACAGTTGTCAGGTTTACTCAGATGTTACAAGACAGGCACATTTCAGTGTTAACTCATGGAGAATAGTCTCCAAAATGATGAAATTATAGCATGTCTAAAGAGACTGAAGTGGTGGCCTTTACTCTTAGAATACTCCCATTTTGGCACTAACTCCTCACTATGAAAAGCCTCTACAGACTAACAGTTACAAAGCAGTTTTGGAGCGACTTGTGTGATTCAGTATGTTCAGACTTTTTTGTTACTTCAGATAGCAGACATAATAGCTGCCAGCTTACATTAACCATCAACATATTCCATAGCTGCACTGGGCAGATGCCAAGCAGTAGAAACTACTGTCTTTTAAAACTAGAGCTTACATGGCCAATTCAGAAAAGAACAGAAAGCAGAGTTGGACATTTTAGGAAAAGGTGGCAGTGTAGGCATAGATCAAGTTCTAATAAATCAAATCTAGATAGCTGTACATGCTAAAGCCTGCCTGCATTATCAGAAAACACTGTCAACACACATTCTTGCAAGAGTCCTACCCTATGCTGGGACATATGTAATCAGCATGCAATGGTGTTTTCTTAAAGGCATGTGACAAGCACTTAATATTTAGCTGCACCTCAACACTGTTTTCAGCAACCTCTCATCACAAACTCAGTGTTACAGCAGGAAGTTGCCAGATAAGGAAGACAGCTAGAAGTTAAGGGCCTTTTCTGCATGGTTTGCATGCAAGTCAACACTGCTGACCGTGGCAGCCTAAGTAAAGGTGTGTTTTCCAACATCAGCAACCATTAAGGGAACGAATCCATGAACTTTTGCATCAAAAATGATGATTTTTTCCTGATTCCAGGGCATACTGAATAAGCTTCCTTTGTGATGCCTTTATTTCAATGAGATGAGGACAACATGTAACTCTAATCACAGCAATTCAGAAAAAAGAAGACAGTTTTGAACTTGTTCATATTAGAATGCAAATGTAACTACATAGCTCTGACTTTTTCTAGCCCACCTGCCCTTAAAATGGTGTTGTCAGACATGCTCCCTTTAATCTGTTTAAATTCTTCTCTTGAGTAGAAGTAGTTATGACATTGAGCAATTAATTAAACCCACCAGGGAAGTAAGCTTTCTAAATATGATTTCAGAAAATGCCAGATGAAGAACTATTTTAATAACACTTTGTCTCTGGAAAAAACTCAAAACATTTAATCTCCTAAGAGAAAGGCAATTCTCATCACAATATTATTATAATATATTGTGTAAGAAAAATATTACCAATTGTTTTGTTTGTGTATTGTTATCCCCCTACAAAGTGTGTGCATTCAAAAAATGAGCAAGTGAATTATAATGTGTCGAAAAGGACCATTTGAGAGACTTTCTCAAAAGAGATGACAACTGCATAAAGCACACAGTTTTGCCTATCACAGACGGGGGACAGGGTTGGTGTGTCATCTTTAATTAAGCTTCCATTAATTTGCAAAACAGCTAGCCTTGAATCCAGACAGTCTGGTGTCACACTCATCAGGAAAGAACTTTACAATAGAAATAAGCAAGCACCCCATTGCTATCCAAAGGATCACATCTTCCTTCCTCCCCTTAGGCTCACATGTGCTGTTCTCTCGTTCAGAACGTGTAGCTTTGACTTTAACAAATACTCACCTGCATGGCCGCAAGAACTTCTGGATCACTGAGAATCTCATTGAGACCTGGCATACCTGCCATTCCTGGCATGCCTCCAGCCCCAGGAAAGCTACCTGAAAATCCAACACAAGAAGAATGTTCAACTCACCTATACTGTAATTATGCTCACTGAGACCAAGACTATTGCCCTTGCCACATCTCTAAAGCCATGTTCTCTATATGGCTACAGCTGGCCCGCTCAATGGAAAGCAGGGACTTCACCTTCTTTCTGTTAAAACCTACATCTCATTTCATCCATGTTTTTGAATCAATTTAATAGGAGGCTTGTAATGAGTATAGTTCTTTTCCTGGTTTACTAAAATGAGGTGGGTCTCAAGCTCAGGAACATAAAGATGCCTGGGGTAAACAATTTAAGGCAGAAGCAGCTCGGTATTATGTCCCAGGCACACTGCACATTTGGCAGGAACTTTAGGTTTTGAAAAATTGTACCACCAACGTGAAAAAACTCCAACAAAACCCCATAAAAAACATCCCTAAAGCAAAATGTTTGAGGTTCTCTTATGGAATCCTTATTCTGCAGCTTCCCCAGCTGTGCTGAGCATGACACATACGACACATATCTGGCTGCTGATCCAGATGGAGCACACGCACAGTCTATCTCAACTCTCAATTACATCTCAATCTTCAAGAGTATCAGTACTTTTGTTTCTCCAGTTCATTGTATAACATGGAAAGCCTGATTTTTGTGAAGCTGTCAAGGATAACTTTTCTATAAGGTAATCTGCACTACCTCCTTTAAAATACTATTCTGTTAACAACAGCTTGCAACCAGCACAGATTTCCCTCATGTTCAATCCAAATTTTCAACTTTAAAACTATTGCTCTTAAATGGATTCAAGGCACCCTGGGTAATATAGAAAACATTTTAATACTCATTTTTAAACACATTATCAAGCTAATTCTGCTTTTTTTGTTTTCCCAGACCTAAATCCATTCATTCTGTTATCCTTCAACTTGATTGTTGATTTCTGTCTTCCCTCTACTTGCTACATAGAATTAATCCTCTTCAAGAGAAAGAATCCCACCCCTCTTATCACTAGTGGTCCAAGGGTTATTTGTATACAAGTTCTAAACCTCACATAAGATTTTTCTCTCTGTCTTGAGAACAAATGCTATAAAAACTGCAGTTATAAAACTCCATATGGAAAGAACAGCCACCTCTACCTCAAGTATTTGTGCTTAAAAATAAAATACCTGGGAAGCCACCTGGGAAGCCACCAAACTGAGCTCCTCCTGCCTGTCGTCTTGCTTCTTCCTCCTGCAGATGAAAGCACATCATTCCACACAAAACAATGGAACTGCAGCCTGTTTTCTACTGCTCAACTGGGTTTAGGAGAAAAAAAAACAGCCGAGACTGTTTCAGGCAGATATGCTATCACAAAAAACAAAGCACTCTAGTTTCTTCAAAACCACTGACAAGAAATTGCTTTGTCTGATCTTAATTTTGTACATGATTGCAGGTTACTTATGCAGGATATGTTTCTGCTCAATACAAAATGTATGATTTGTTTTAGCTCCCCAAATGTATTTTTAGAACTCACACCCCCCACATATTAAAATACATCATTAAAGCACAACAACAATAACAACAGAGCAAACTGTGCCAGGAATTGAGGAAGAGAAAGCAAAGTATTATAATTATTGTTATTATTATTATTCTGAATTTAAAACCTCCCACTTTGGGATACATAAGTACTTTAAGTGAAAACTATTCTGGAACACTCAAACAATAACTGACTTCTTGAAATACAGGATTAGTAGAGATTCCAGAGTCTGTTTTTGTCGCAAGCAATAAAACCAGATTAACTCAAATGTCCTCTTCTCCTAATTTCATTATTGGTTAAGTAACCAAGACAGAAACCAACTCTCTAAAATTTAAATCTTACATTTACAGTACTTTTTTCCCCTGTAATTAATTTTAACTAAAATTTACACTCTCCAAGTTACTAAGAAATATTAAAGCCTGAATATTCACCCTTTGTGCTTTCTCATGCTCCTCCCGTGCCTTCTTCACTCTTTCCATTCTTTCCTTGATTTCCTTTTCTTCACGCTTCCGCTCATACTTTCGTCGATGCTCTGCAATTTTCTGAGCCTGTCAAAATGGAACACCAAGAGTTCCTATACATTTCTAGCATCCCACACAACGTATTTCAGTACAAAACACACGTAAGCATAACCAACTCGTTCTACCAGTTCTTAAAACTAAGATCTAATTTTGCATCCTAAAAGCCTCTTTATTTTAGGAGCCATTTGCTACTTCCTTCCCATGGCAGTCAGCCATTCATGTCTACTCAACGGTGACTGGATTCACCAGAACATGCACTCTAATTTTTTTTTTTTTTGCAGTAGTTTTGGGACTTGCATCATTGTTAGAATTTGAACATGTTATTATTCCATGTCCCTGTATGTTTTTATGCTGAAATATTGATTTCTCTGGGGCTAAAACCAGCAACTGCCCTGGAAAAGGGCACAATACGAAGTATAATTCCCACTGCACACACACATTCTAAATAGTGTTATTGCTGTTTCAGATGCCTCTACAGCATGTACAGACCGACACAAGCAGACCAAATAATTCCTCAACCAAACCAAGAAAGGGCTGGTGGGGAGGAAGTTTGCTTCCTTTTACTAACTTTTTCCTCAAATGTATTAAATCTACAGTCCCCGCAAAAGAAGAATTCACAATGAACTTCCCAAGGCTCCTCACTCGGGGTTCCTTGTAACAAGAGAATTAAGGGCAGCACTGGTTTCCTCAAAACAGAAGGTATCCTTAAAAATAATTGCAAAAATGTTTCATGGTTTCAGAACTAGATGATTACTCTGTAATATTCCTGTAACTGAAAAACATATAGCAAAATTCAGGTGCAAGAACAAAGATAGTACTTAGATAATGGATACTCTTGTATTCTTTTAGAGAAATACTCTTATTCTTTAAAGGAAAAAATTGCTTTTTAAGTAGCAGAAATTTGATACAACTTATTTTAGTTAGGAGATACTAATTCCATACTACATCATTCCTGAAGTGCATCTGCCAGGGAAAGCACACTGGAGGCAGCAGGAATGATAGGGAGTGAATGCAGTACCTGCTATCAGATCCTGATGTCACTGACACTTAATGGCTCATTAAGAGAGAGGTAAGTGTTGTTTTCTTTTTAATAAAGCATAAATAGTTTACAAATTTTAGATTTTTGTTATTTCTAAGTATTTCTCAAAATGAACAAAACGTTTTTAAAATTTGACTTAGGACTTTTAGCTGAAAGTGCGACAAAGTAAAAAATTCTAGGAAAGCTTGAAGTGAATAAATTAGATGAATGCATCATTTTCACTTACTAAAGATTTTAACAATCAACCATGAAAAGATCCTATGTTTTTCCTAGAGCTACATACACAAATTCCCATGCAGTTAGCAACTACACATCAATGTATCACATGTACTCAACTCTGCTGATTCTGTGCTCAGGAAGATTAACTGAGAAAGAAAAGGCTCCCCCTGAGCCAAGCATTAAGTATTACTTCTTATGAAAACCAGTTGAGACCTAAGACCTAATCATATTAACCACAGATCAATAGTCTCCAAAACAGAAGACTAAGAGGTTGTAAAATGGTTTCCATTGATATTTTGCTGGAGACAGCAAAGACATGATAGAAAAGCTGAAAGCTGTAATTCTTAGACACAGGAATGTTTATGCATGTGAGGGTTTAAGCTTGGCTGGCTGCCAGATGCTCACTAAGCCATTCTCTGACTCCCTCCTCCTCAACAGGACAGGAAGAGAAAATAAGATGGAGAAGCTCTTGGCTTGAGATAGACAAGATCACTCACCCACTACCAACATAGGAAAAAACAGACTCAACCTGGGGAGGATTCATTTAATTTACTGCCCATTAAAAATAGAGCAGAATGATGAGAAACAAAGACAAAACTAAAGCCACCTTCTTCCCGAAGCTCAGCTTTACTGCTTCATTCCCCTCTCTTCCACCCGGAAGAGCACAGTGGGATAGGAGCAATCATCAGTTCGTAACACTGTACTGCCACACCTTCCTTTTCACACCCTTTTCCTGCCCCAGCATGTCTGCCCCACAGGATACAGTTCTTCACAAACTGCTCCAGTGTGGCTCTCCCCACAAGGTACAGCCTGATGGTGGACTGATCCACCATGGGTCCCCCATAAGCTGCAGCTCCCGCTACAAAACCAGTTTCTGTTTAGGCTTCTCTCCACAGGCTGCAGTTTCTGTCAGGAGCCTGCTCCAGGGGACTCTCCATGAGTTGCAGCTTTCTTCAGGGCAGATCCATTTCCTCTGTCATGGGATCCTCCATGGCCTGCAGGTTGGATCTGCCCCACTGTGGATCTCAATGGGCTCAAGAAGGACAACCTGCTTAACCATGACCTTCTCCATTGGCTGCAGGGGAATCTCTGCTCCTATGCCTAGCACACCTCCTCCCACTTTCTTCACTCATCTTTGTGTCTGTGAGGGGCTGCTTCTCTCATATTTTTCTTTACTGCCCTCCCTCTAACAGCTGTTACACTGTATTTTTTAACCCTTTCTTAAATATCTTATCACAGAAGCACCACTGGCATCACTGACTTGCTCAGCTTTGGCACCAGCTAGAATTGGCTCCCTCTGACACAGGGGCACCCTCAAGTCTCTCCTTACAAGAGGCCAGCCCTGCAGTCTCCACCTTCCCCCAAATTTCCTATGTAAATCCAATACAATGCAACAGCTGCCATCTGTGGTGTCACAATCACTTCAAAGGAACAGTCAAAAACGTGAAAAAGAAAGCCTGCTATCAATAGTGTTACAAAAGTTTCTCCTCAGAAGACTGCTAGGGTCAGCTAGGGGAGAACAGCTGAAAACCAGTTGTGCAGAGCTGAGGCTGCCCTCATGGGGCTGACTAATGGAAGTACAAACCACAGCAAAATGCTTCCTTCGGAAAACGTGCTTAAGGTCAAAGCTTTGATCAACTCAGAAATATCTTGGGGAAAAAATCAATTATCATCTATCTCTGGCTTTTCAGAAGGTCTTTAGTCTAGATTCTAAAATACCTGGCAAACTTCAACTGCTTCAGATTCTTCTGCTAAAATTTTTTAAATTAATGTATTTCATATTTCTGGTACATGCCCAGCCCCATACATTCAATTCCTCTACACACAGCTATAAACAGCTGTTACTAAAGACAGAAGTATTTATAAACTCAGCCTGAAGTGTCGGAAGACATATGAACACATTTCTTCCAGACAATGCCTGTTGAAGAACATGAAGGCAGCTATGTCACTTAGACAAATCCAGGAAAGACCTCCAACATTCCTCCCCACTTACTCTTGGCTGCACCTCCTTCAGCATGGCACTTGCATCTTCATCATAATCCAGTTTACAAGCTAATGCAAGATCATGAGCAGCCTCCTCCCAGTGACCAAGAAGTCTGAAATTCAGAAGATACCAACAGTCAGAAGGGAAAACTGAACACTTGCAGCTCTTAAAAACCTTTAACCATGCACCACTCAGAAATTTTACCTAGAGCTACAAGGACTTACAGAAGAAGTTGAAGAATAACAGCGATTCCTCTAAGATGCACACTACAATACTGTTAGAGGACACTTACTTGCTTCATATCCTTACAGTAACTTTTGCATGAAGAAACAATGAGTAAAAAAGTTTCCATGAGATTATGTCATTGTCTGCTATAAAGAATGATCTAACAGGGAGAAGAGTACCCTAGCTAGACACATGAAGCACTACTACCACCTCAGGCTTAAGTGGACCCTCTTACTCAGCACTCAAACCTCGTGACTGGATGCACCACATCTTAATTAAAGCAGTCATGTAAGCCTCTGTGCACACTTCTTTACTATTAATTTATACATACTCTTAACAACTAAAAATTTAAGTAAATGGTGGTATTACTAAATGGTGAAAGCACTTCTGCTCACAGACAGAGGTACTAATTCAAACTATTCTCCAGTCTTCCCACTCTAAGGCTTCACACTGTAAATTAAAACTGCAGACACTAACAAACTACTCTCTAAACACTGTCTAAACCTCTTTTTTTAAAGTTATATTAGCATTTACTTCTTCCACTTTCATATAAGCCATAGTAATTGTCACCTTCTTTCTTGATTTATAGTTATTAAAACAAAAAGAAAAAAAATGTTGAACTGTAGGTGGAGGGATACCTAACATCATTTTAAATAATTACACTGTTTGCTTAATAACATTTCTCAATTGCAATAAATGGTTCCCTAATGACCGGGTATTTAAGTTTACTATGTAAAAGAGCTCCATGAACTAAGGGAAATGGACAGCAGAGAAATGTTCAAGAATTATAGGTCAGTAAAAAAACCCCCAACAAACTAAGTGAAAACAAAAGACCTCCACACAAACAAAACAAGCAGTCCTAGATCTCACCATCTTTACCAAATAATTAGAAAATGTTATTCAGAAAAGCAGTAAGCCATCAGAAGATGAGAGAGAGAGAGAGACAGAGGAAGGCTGAGTGGAGGGGAGACAGTACCAGGAGAACTACTCATAAATTGCCATCAATAAATGACCATCATCCTTTCTATTCTCTAAGCCACATACTCAATACAATGGTTTCTTGGCTCACAGCTACTGCTCTCAGGTACCAGACAAGCAGTTCAGAGGCACAGAGAAGGAGAGAATGTAGGAACAAAACTATTCCCCCCAAGTAAAGATAATATCAAATACAGGTGCAGTTCATTACCTATGTGCTTTCCCCCTCCATTTATAGGTCTGTGCCGAGTCAGGATTAATCTTGATGGCTCTGTCACAATCTCTAATGGCAGCATTTGGCTTCTGTAGTTTCACAAAAACACTGTGGGAACAAGAACATTTATCATACATATTGAAATATCAACTTACTAACTTAAGATGGAAATAATTTTGGATGACTAACAGGCAAGCTAGTGAGATAATGCATTTGAAGAGCTGAGTTCAAAAAGACTTCATAGTAACATAGATAACAAAGTCGCTAAAATTTAGTCTCACCCTCCCAGCACCGTAGGTGAGTCATGAGTAAGAATTGAAAGCATTCATTGTTCAGACTCAAGCCTTGCCAGCAAGAATAACTTCAGTGCAGACAAGAAGATACATAAATACAAAGGACAATTCAGCCCCATGGTGCTTGGGGTCTATGGCCGATGGCAACTAGCAATTTGAACAAAACAGTAATATTCTGCATACCATATTGCACAGTCTTTAACACAGTAACACAAAGAAAGCGTGAGGAGTTACACAGGCTACAAGGATCAAGAGCTAGAGTCATGAGAAAAAGGAGGTAGGACATGAGTCATCAAAATCAAAAGCAGCAAAACAAACACAAACTCAACAAGATGCCCCAAACCCTTGTCAGGTAAATGTAAAAACTGAAAATTTTACACCACACAAGCATATCAGACTAACTAGTAGAGTGGTACTTTAGGAGGTTCAAGTAATTAAACTAAAAATCTCTTAAGGAAACACTAAAAAACATTCCTGAATTGACGAAAGTACTCAATAGTTAACATATTCCATGTCAGAACTTCTACATCTACATCTAATTCTACATCTCCCTTTCACATGTATCTGAAAACACTTTATCAACAATTCCTGTAAGTAACTTCATTCTTAAAGCTTCTTACAAAGCAAGCACAAAAAGTAACTTCATTCTTAAGGCTTCTTACAAAGCAAGCACAAAGTCGCACTGTCTTCAAGGAACAAACAGGTGGACAGGGTGTCAGGAAAGTGTCCCAAAGCTACATCTATCAATGAGAGCCATTCCAATGCTGCTGGCTCCACAAAGCCTCTAGTCTCTCAAACACACAAACCCCCCCAGAATCAAAACCATGGATTACCCCTAGCACTTGATCAGCACAGCAAGTTTTACAATATCCTAATATATTATTCATTTCTTTCTACAGCAAACCAAATTGAGGGAACTTTTAAACTTCTCCTAACATTCTTATTTTTCATTGTTACACCCAGTCCTGAGATGATAGGGCACTGTAAGAGATTTTAAACATACCGTTATGATGGCAACAACAGTGTATTAAGGTACACAAGTGGTGTTACATGCAAAAACTTTGACATTGAAAGGAAAAAAACAGCAAGGCAAGTACCAGTCTAGATGTATTACAATGGAAAAGTATTTTGTATTACAAAGAACACTAATTAATCTTACGAAAGTTTATGTTCCCTTTGAATAAAATTTTGCTGTGGGAAAGATCCACTAAATTATCATATCATCCATGATTAGTGGTCTTTTGCGTAAGAATAGAAAAAAAATCTGCTTCTGCAACCCATACTTCTCAAGCCTTCCTGAAGAATCAGGAAGATAAAGATGTTAGTGTGTTGTGAATTTAGAAAGGTCCCAATGCCTCGTCTGCAGTCTGGTAGATATAAGTAGCAGTAAGGTGGGTAGAGAATAGGCTGAGATACAGATGTGTTCTGATCAAACATACGACTTTTGAACAGAACCTGGTCTACTAACAAATTCATTTAGCAGGTACAACAGGGAGAGAATTCACAGGATTCTTAACCAAGTTTGCATCTAAACAGAATATCATTTCAGTCATCATCTTAATCCCACAATACACTTCAGATTTTACAAGTGTTTGTAACCCAGCATTATTCTACCTCAACTTACCAAAAGCACTATTCTTGAGGAATACTTTCGGTGCAGGAATACTCCATGTGCAGCTGCAATGTCAGCTGAAGATTGGACTCTGGGTGGTGAAAGCCCCAGGCAAGAACTGGTGTCAACCTTTGCACAGGGACCTGTAGCTGAGCCAGGTGACTGGACACTCAGACAGCAGGAGCCCATGATCTCAGACTTCCACAAGCATAGACTGTGAAGGTATAAAAGCCCAGGGCTTTCTTGTTTGGAACCCCTCCTCAGAGGCACCAGCTTAAGCTGTTAATTTGTTATTGCACCATGATTAAATTATTTTAAGGATCCAGATGTCTGCTGTGGGAAACCCAGGGTCAAGACAGTAAGGAAACCTGATCTGACTATGTGAATGTGAGGGATGTAGCTGCTAAGGCACTTGAGTCTCAACTCAGGCAGTGCTAGTGTGACTGCCAGGGTGCCTCCTGGAAGGTCAGACAGGAAAGTGTCCTTAATGTTACCACAATGCTTTTTGGAACACCATTCTGTAATTTACTCTCTTACCAAGATTCTTTACATGGCTGCTACAGCAAATCTGGTGAGTCAAATAGAAGAAAAACTGCATTAAATAAACACTTCCCTTTCCCTCCTGTGGTTGAAGTTTACACATATCCTCAAGTTGCCTTCTATTTAGGCTCCTTAAGGAAAATAACAGAACAGGCAGAAACATAAATCACTAGGTTATGACTCACCTTGCCCTCTTGGCATACAAGATGGCCAAACAAGGATTCAGCTTGATAGCATCTGTGAACAAGTCAACAGCCTTCTGAAGGTCCCCTAAATATAAGTACCAGTGAAGTTTCAATGATTATGTAATGAAATTACATCCGAATTCGCAAACCTGCCTCACAAAGTGTTATGTGCCTGGACACTTCTTAGATAGAACATTATCAACAAAGAAAAATCACTTTCTCCATCTTGCTATGCTACTGAAGTACAAACTCTGAAATTAATGCTTGAGGAGAAGAGATATTTTCTCAATTAAATTTGTATATTTAACTTTCAATGTAATCAAATAGAACGCCACATCTTTATTATACAACTTTTCACTGCATTAAGACAAACCACTAGAGACACCAATCATAACATGGAGAGAATTACTATAACGATCAATTTGTAATTAAGATGCTGTAGTACCTCATTCCTCCTCCCACCTTTCTCTAAACTATGGCTACATTGGAAAAACAGTACTTGAAGAAGCCTTCAAGTTCTAGACAGTTTTGGGTATCCAACAAGAAATATTTCTCCTCCTCCTTGAAAGCATTCAAAATGGTCCAGGATATTCACCTTCTTTTTTGTAAGAGAAGAACCAAAACAAATGTCCTTAAATAAGTACTAAAAACCAATTTATCACCTTCACTGAGAGCATTTATCGCTTCAATCTTCTTTTCATTAGCTTGATCCGCCATCTCTTCAGTTACCTAACAAAATAAAATGAAAAACACACACAAACTCCAAAAGCTGTAGAGTCCAGGCCAGAATTACCACACTAAGACCTCACCAAAGGAGAAAGTGCTTCCGCTGTCCAATTCCAGAACCTTAATTTTAATTTGCATTGAAATCATAGTTCAAAAAAACCCACAAAACCTTTGTTTTCAGCTTGAAGACATAAGTCAACATTATTTTTAGCTATAAAACACTGGAAAGCTAAGTTGAATAATGGTAGAATTCTACATATCTAGTTTGCATGGGTGTTTTGATAAACTCCTTTGGTGTTTTCTGACCTAAATGTCCACATGGAACTTTTTGATTGACTCTAACCTTGAAAAAGGAAAGAATGGCATTTTAAACCACTAAGTTTTCTGTTTAGAAGAACAAGAGCCAAAACAACAGCTGGTTACAGAGATAACAGAGTATTCATCCTCCCTCAGCTGCTATCCTTGCACTCAAACCCTCCTATGTTTCCTACAGCCACAATGAAAATATTTTGCTTACCTCCACATTTTCATCTCCCATTTCTTGAGGGTCATCATTGTCTGGTTCAATCACTCCCTCATTATCAATTTCTGGGGGAAACGTAAAAAGCAAAATTAAGCTCCATGTACAGAGACAGGATTTTCAGAATCATTTTCAGATTGGCAAAATGCAATCAAGTTGCTGTTTTCCCCACCTAAGTCGCTCTCTTCACTTTCTGGTTCAGGTGATTTAACTGGCTCCTCTTGGTGTTCCTCTGCTTTGCCCTGAGAGAAATACGTATTTGTAAGCACACATTATTTCTGACCAATGATCCAGTTCCACTCTCATAAATAACAATGTATTAGAAAAATCAGATTGCAGTACAGCTGAACTATTTTATTTTTAATATACTAATCTCCTTTTCCCTCCTCTCAGATTAAATCTATCATGTATGCAAATATTTCAGAGCCCAAATCTGGACTCATGAACTTCTATTATTGGTAAAGCTGGTCCTTCAAATTTTGTAATTCAATAAACAAAACCAAATAATCCAAATAACAGCCAATTCAGATCCAGTTTTGCAGTCATTACAAACCAACTCTTCCAATCTTCCTGCCTTTCCTCACGCATTCTCTGGATCAAAAATTCTCTCAATTTAATACTATTAAGATAAGGTCCTTTAGCAGGGAACAACAAGCTCATGATATTGATTTAAACCTTGTTTTCATTTGCCAGGTTCTGAGATTATTGTCATTTCTACATAGAATATTTTTCAAAAATTTCAAATGTTTTATCAACTTCTAACGAAATTTCATCTGAATCCCATAACTTAGGCTCAACCTGCCTATTATCACAGATACAAGTTGCTTGTCTTTATACTTAGTGTCAGACTATATCCAGTACATACACACAATCCCTCCATATTGCTCTGACTAGTAATTCCAGCATCCATTGTCTTGCTAAAAAATTTAAAAACATCTTTTTTCCAAAAGCATTTAAAACTTGAAAAAATCCTGATATAAATAGCTACAAGGAAAATTTATTTTCACCCTTAAAATAAATCAACAAAAGCCAACATCTTCCACAACACTGCCTCAAAAACTTGACAGTTCAACTGATCACTTCATTACTTATCATGCTCATTAATACTTCTTCTCATGAAAAGATTATAATATAATCCACTAATGACTAGAGAAATGGTTTATAAACAGACAAGAGAAAAAAAAAAAAGAAATCAAGACTCTGTATGGCATTTGCATTGCAGAGAACATCAGGCATTCAGGATTAGGGAAATGGAGCATGATAACACTTGAAATGAACTAGGAAGCCATCTGTAACAAGTAATCTAAAACACACAATGGGCTTCAGACTGAACTCTCACATTCAACCTCCTATCTGAGTGAAAACTGACAGCAAATTTTCCCCTTCTGCTCCTCAGTAATTCTGCCAGCATCAATTTTCAGTGATAAATTCTTCGGATCTCACCTTACTTGTCTCCTCCGTGGAGGCATTGGCTGGAGCAGGTGGTATTGTGCCTCCCATACTTTTTGGCAAAACAGAGAAAAGACAGAACAGTAAGATTATCAAAATAGTGTCATGTATTTTATTGATTCAAATCCTGATAATCTCTGCTTTTTGTTGTAACACAAAACATGATGATCCATTTCACTGTCAAAGCAGCAAATAAAGTACACATTCCCCACACTTTTCTCACTGTAGTGCAATGCGCACTGTTGTACAACTCCTTTGAGACTTGCACTCACTTGCATCACCCTTCACCCATTCACCCTTTCTCACAAGGAAAAGCTGCTTCTTGGCTCAAATGGATTTTCTCCTTTAAATGTAACTTATGTTTGACTCAAAACTAGATATTATGATTACACATATTATTAAAATTAGATTTTTTTTTTTGAACAGAGGTCAAACAATTAAAGAGAACAGCCTAAAATGTCAATGCAATTAAAAAAAACCCTGCTGCCTAGAAAAGAAAATAATTTCTCTTACATATTGCAGTATTCCTGCCTCTCCTTCACCACAGTTAAGGAGCAATCTTGGTAGAGACAGTATTCTTTCAATACAGAATAAACTTCCACATGCTATGAACTTTGATTAGCAGCCAGGAATAAGCAGATGCTGAATCCTCCAGCTGTTAGATAGAACATCTAATCATAACTATGCCAGCGCACACAAGGAATACAATTCCAAGCCATCCCCTGCCCCACATTTCCACCTACTGATGGTTTTCAATAAAAATGTTTCCATAAACTCAACAACCAACTCCTTGGAGCCCCACACAACTGGTTAGACAGGATGCAAGGGAGAGGAGAAGGAGGTGGGTAAACAGGGCTGGGCAGGAGGAATTGGAAGGATGTAGGGCTATCTGTTTTCAGGAATTAGTGCAACATAATACTGTATCCCAAGGGTGAGAAGTTATAACTTCTTAAGTCAAGCTACTGCAGTTCATTCTCTCCTCTTTCCTGCTGAGGTGCTGTCAGCAGCAACTCAGAGTCAGGCCTCAAACTGGCTGAAAACAAACTTGAATGAGGCAGAATAGGACAGGGATAGGGATGAACTGGGGGATAAAGGGTGGAAGGAGTCAGAGAAGGGGTTGACAGAATTGACAGGTCCTGGCACAAGGCCCTACAGCGAAAGGCAAGTAAACAGCACTAAACTGCTTCTCATTTACAAGGAAAAACTGTCAAAAAAACCCAAAACCAACCAACCAACCAAACTCCAACAAGTGACAAACACCAGCATGTTCTGAAGCTATTGCAACAATCTCTGTGTCCCCAGGATGTTGATTACTTAACTAAAGTTACACTGCAAGGACTAAACAACTACAGTCTGAGAAATCATTATCCAGCCAGGCAGAAAACATGGACTAACTGTTCCTCCTAAATTTTTGCCCTCTTAAGCTGACAATAGAACACATAACTCTACTAGTCTCTAAAAATCAAGGAGAGGACTACAGGGCCCATGTAGTGAAGCCTTGGAACTTTTCTTTCACATAAAGAAAACTACAAATTACAAAGCATTTTAACAGAGCTCATAGGTAATACCCATGGTATTAACTGGTTTTAAGTCTGAAATCTTAAATCACCTCAAGACTGAAACAACTAAGTCAGTCTCCTCTGTTCTCTTCATATCTCTCCAAAAACTATCCAAGTTTAGTTCAGTTTGAGAAATGTTTACCAATGTACATGTATTTTTTATAATATGCTATTTCATGAACTGCCAAAGCTAAAAGTTTCACTCACAGTATGTGAAAACATTCTTGCTATCCTAGTAATCTCTATTTAAACTACAGTTATAATCCCAGAATAACTCAAAAACAAGTTACTCTAAAATCTCTTAACCCAGTATTTGATAACAATGATTGAATACACAGCAAGGATATATGCAAAGTTTGCAATGTATTAAACCTCAGCAGTATATGGAAACACAAGACACTCTTGTAGGGAAAGGCAGGTACTGAGCTGTAGAAAAAGCACAGACACCCACAAGACACACAAAGAGTTTAGTGTGTGATGCCAGTAACAACTGGGAGTTGTCAGGACTCCATTGCAGCAGTGACTGCACATTTCCACTCATCAAGGCCATGAAAAGTGTCACATTTATGACTTGTTGGAAGAACTGCAAATGTGATTTCTGCAACCACTTTTATTATTGACAGCAAAATTATCTTTAGAGAGAAACTGGATTTCCATGAATTCAAAAGGCAAAAACCTATTTGAACAAAACAACAATAAAAAGGCAAAAATTAATTAGGAATTCTGTGTTTTATTTCTAAGGACTGCTATTGTTTCTTTGTTCAATTGCAAGGTTTTGAAACATGTTTCCTTTAATGACTCATTTCATAATAATTCAAGTAAAAAATTTGTATTTTTATGCAATTATGAAAAAATGGGCTCGATAAAAGGAATGTCAAAACACTTTCCAAACACACTCACACACTACCCTATGCTTTCTCTACAAAGAGCATCGATATAGAAATAAAACACAACAGTTAGGCAGAAGAAGGATTAGAAAACAACAAGTGAATGAAAACAAGTAAGACTTAAGGTTGCTGATGCAAAATTAACAGCTAATAAGAAATAAAGCATCCCATTCTGGCTTCATGAGTAGTTAGCATAATTTAAATTAGAATCACTAGGTTTAAGGAAAAAATAGATCAAAGCAATTAGCAAAATTTTAGTCAAAAAATTTAATATTGGATTTTTGTATAATTTAGTCATTTTTCTAATCACTCATAACACTACCTAGGTAAACAAACCTATGTCTTTCAGATTAAGACAGGTAAGCCAGACAGAGATATAAGAATTACTGAGTTTATTCCCACCTGAACGCAGGCCTTGCTGTTTGAAACAGTTTCCAAAGAATGATCAGGCCCTATAATGCACCTAACAGCTCTAGTGCACACAACACTACTATGTAAAGGCAGAGGGAACCCCACCAGAATTCCAGACAGCTTTGCAGGGTAAGTGATTTGGGTACCACTACCACCATTCAAGAGTATTACTTAGGCAAATATTTAACTTAAATATGTTAAGAAAACCAGAAAACTTGAGAGAGCTGTAAGAGGTTCTGCTCTGAAGCATTTTTTAACTTTTGAGATAAAGACATAAAAGTGACGATTTTAAATGTAAAAAACATTCCATGGCTCTAAATGTAATTACTGTACTTATAAGACAAGCACCAAATACAAATTCTAAAAATTAATCTAGAAATTAAAGCCCTTCCCATTAACATGGAGAAAGTCAGATGGTCATCTTTCCATTCCCTAGCACTTTCTTAGGCAAAAAGAAGTCAGTGTTCTTCCTCTCTCTCTTTAAGTAGCCTGTCCACACCTTCAGATTTACTCAATAGAAGTACTGGAAGAAGCCTAGGGAAAGGAACCGAAGTATTTTATGCAATAGCAAAAGGAATAAAGACCTGCAGTAGGATGAGACAGACATTGATCTCCTTCCTAGGCAGAGGTATATCTACTGTCAGTACTGCAAAGCCAAGTTCAATTAAATACCACAACCACAGTATTATTCAGATGCATAAAAAAATTAAGTATCACTGAAAAAAAAACACGAATAAACACTTCATTGTAGCCATTTTCATTATAGGACATATTGTGAAATGCCAATGTTTACTTCTCTCTCTATATGTACATATATATACATCTATACACAAAAAATCCTCCTGTTTAAGACTAACACAAATTTTCTAAAACAAATCCCAGTTTGGCACCAGATTAAAATCTTTTAAATTCTCTTCGCTTAACATGTGCACCCGAAAGTATGTCCCTCACTTCTCAGGAGTTTTTTAGCACAGCAGCCACAAAAACCAAGCAGAGGCACCGTAGCTGAACACAGGGCTTCTGTGGGTTCTCTGCCAGCAGCAGAGAATCCCAACCCTTCCAGCCTCGTGCTTCAGGGCGCTCAGGGTGGAACCCAAAGAGAATTTTTATTTGGGAAGCATCTTTTACGGCAGGCCCCGCTCACTCAGAATGTGTGCAGTGTAAACAGCAGGTACCTAAATGGCTCACAGGGAGCAGAAAATTCGACTGCCTCCGAGACATTAAACTTCAAAGAGCAAAGCACGTTTTGGACAGGAACTGTAGCTGCCAGGTACTTTGTGCTTTTGGGTACCAGAATGTAAATCAACGTCACTCAGTTCCCCACAAACTCGGCTCTTTTTTAAGACAGGCTGGCCAACTCTGCTGCGTAATACGAGAATTAGCTCAGTAAGTATTACTCTGGGGCTTTCCAGGCTGGAAAGCGGAGCCACTGAGATGGCCGGGGAACAGGCTTTTTGCAATGGGGATAGCCAGAGTTATCGATACAAAACAAAAAATCAGTAAATCTTTTTAACGCGCGGGAATAATCCCGGCGGGAAGGGGAGGAGAGGGCGGGAAGGCCGCAGCGCGGACCGGACCGGCGGGGGCGACACCGCGCGCCCCCGGCCCCGGCCACGCGGAG
>WBNO01008836.1:109264-142559 GCA_013400575.1 Peucedramus taeniatus
CACCCCGGTAGCGACACCCGGCTATCGCCACTGGCAGCCCCGCTTTCGCTTCTCGCGTCGCGGCAAAACGGCTCTCCCCTGCGGCGCAGTGGCAGCCCCGGTCAGGGCTGAATGCTAGGGAAGAACAGGCAGTAATTGAATAACAAAGCCACGGTAGAAAGCTCCTCGCTGCCTTCAAGGTGTTGCTTTACTTAATGCCCGCTGTGTCCGTCGCGTTGCGAGCTGTCCTGTTTGTCTGCTGTGTATGTGAAGAGTAACAGTAGAAACACCAATTTTAAAGTAGACCGCACAAAAATGCAGTTACATTTCACCGCCAGGGTCTCCAGTCAAGCATCACATACAGAACGCTTCATGTTGTGACTATTGGTTATCTTGCATAAATGATCCTAAATTAGAGGCTGAGCATACTGGCTCCCACAGTAAATCCACGGTCTGTATGTTTTGCTGTAAGCCTCGCAGTCTCAGCTGCTTGAAAGGCAGGTGTTTTCTTGTGTTATCCTTGCTCATGCTGGTGAAGAGTTAGAAGTATTTGTTCTAAGAATGGCAGCACAAATTGTTTTTCTAGTAGGCACATGGTAAGTAACATAAAGAGCAACCCCTTTCCAAAACATCAAACGGATGTTTACCTTCTGACTACCCTCTCTTCCTACAGGTCTGGATGATTTGTGTTCAGGCACCAGCACTTCTTCAGCTGCAAAAGGCTGTGACTGAGAATTCTAAAGTTTCTGACAATTCATTTTTAATTTTAGATTTTGTCGTATGGTGCCCATTCCCAGCTCACAAATGCATACTTGTAGTTGGCTTTAAAACTCCCGTGCTTTGGCTGTGGTGGGTTTGGAAATGGGATTCATAACTATTCAGTTTGGCTGATGCTGCTGTCATGGAAGGTCAATCCATAAACAGGGACTTTTGGGTATCCTCCAGACAGGAAAAGAAAATCACATTCCTCTACAAACCTGTCTTATTTGCTGGCTTCTTTGCAGCATTATTAGTAAAAAACAGAAGTGGAAAAGCCTTGAAAACTGTATAATTGTTCCAGATGAGAGCAATTTTTTGAAGACATCGTTGAGAAGAGACAATATACAGGTGTAGTGCTTGGAGCCCTGTGGTGTTTGAGGGAAGCAAGGGAAGGAGAGTGCTGTGTGCCTCGTGAACACCATTTGTATGCATTAAGATGTGCAAACCAACAGAGCTTCCTGGGTTTTGTTGCTGGATCATCAGGTTTAGCATACATTTGTTTCTTTCTATCTGCTCCATGAATACTTAATTGTCAGTTGAGTTGTGAGCACGTTGTTTCATAAACTATTGTGATGTACAGCAAATGGAGAAGTTAAGGAGGGATATTTATGTCTTTCTAGTGAAGGAATGCTGCCAAGAGTCTGATGACTAAACCAGAGTTCTGCAGTTTCCTAACTGGAAAGTTTTGGGGTTTTTTACCTTGACATGGTGCATTTCTTTTCCTCTAGTTTGCAAGTCATGTGCTCTCCGAAGGTTTTCTATCCAGCCCGCCCAGCAGAAGAAGATTCCAAACCGGTATTTAGGCCAGCCCAGCCCCTTCACACACCCACATCTGCTCAAACCAGGTGAGGTTTGGGCCCTGCTTGAGCTGGTCATTGATATTTTCTTGTCTCTCTTTTCCTGAGTGTATTGATTTGCTACATCGTAGAGTTGTCTGTGGTTTCAGCTGTTTATAACTACCTTCATTAGCCAGTAATTATATTTAGTAGCTAATTTCCTTGTCTGAAATGATACTGATTCCAAAAATAGGTGTCACATGTGATGGCTTTCATAGCTTCTTTCTTTTTTCTCTCAACGTACTCAGGGTTGTTTACTTGCGTGCTACAGACCTTTTGTGGCAGTGGCATTTTGTGGACTCGTTGTCCTGCAAATAAATACGTTTTTTATTAAGAGGGAATCTTTTGTGCAAGATGAACTGTCTGAATTGTTCATATCCCATGTCTTGTGTGTCACAAAACAGAGATGCAGTTCAGCAAAGGTGAATGGGGAGGGACATTGATAGATGGACACCACTAAAGAATGTGCCCTGTTCAGAGGAGTATTCAATATGAGGAGAAAAAGAAGCTTCTGACTATGAAGTTAGACAGTAGTGATAGAAGCTGAGGTTGTGCATTTTTTTTGAGATTCATGAAAATGAGCATGTAGGCATAAGATCACCACAGTAAAATCTAAAAAACAAACAAAAATTTGCAGCAAAAAATATATTCAGGAATACATCTAGGAAAACATTCTGTGTTTTTCCATAGGTGGGTATAAAGGGAGAACAGGGGGGGTGTGTGTGTCTGTGTCTATGTGTGCGCGTGCGCACACATACACACCTGTATTTAATTGTAGAATAATTCAGGTCAGAAGGAACCTCACACAGTTAATAGGTTCCCCCTGTGCTCAAAGCTGGGCTAACTTCAGCAATAGATCCAGTTACTTAGGGCACTCATTGACAGCTCACAGTCAACGAGGCTGACTCCTTAAAGTGCAGCTCCAGCAGTGGAAGTGAATTCTAGCTATCCAAAGTATTTTTCCATTTAATTAAGTAGAGGTGGTCTCCTTAAAATAATATGGCATTGTTTTATGGCAATTGTTGTTTTAAAAAGAAAATGCCTTTAATGCAAAGAGAATCTCTAGGCCTCACAGTTGGAAGGCAGCTGGGATCCCCATGTTTCACCCTACTGCAGCTTCTGAAATTCACTGGACTGTGGCAGTTAAAAAGCTGATTGGAAGGCAGTAGAATATAGGAAATTTGCAGTATAACATTGTGGAATGTGAGGCCAGATTGCATTAAAACAGTTTCTGTGTTCTCTGTCATTTCTACAGTCACAGAGTAAAATAAATTTGGTGGGCTTTTTGGGTTTGTTTGGTTCTTTTTAAAGACTATTACATCTAATAGATATTGAGGATATAATCGAAAAGGTGTAAAAATTAATGCAAATAGAACTTCCCCCTCCCACTGCGCTCAAGCAAGAATCCACTTGCAGTACAAGTCAAATGACAATTTTTGTTCTATAATTGCCGCTGTGTAATTCATGAAAGAGGAAGAAAATATTATGAAAGGGGAAAGTTAACAAACTGTATCAAAATTCAATCTATGTTAAAGTAGGGTATTAGCCAAAGATACTGATTAAGGTTCTTATATTAATTTAGATCATAATTAGGGAGTCTCACAATTTTAAAAATACATACTTCAGCTGTTGCTGGTTGTCCTTTGAACTTCAGTCCTGTTTTGGTGAGTATCTTGATTGCTGTACTTCACATCTTTTGGGACTGGAGCAGTTGAAAGAGTACCTTTATCTGAGAGATCATTTGCTTAGTTGGTGTTATTAGAAATACAGTATTTAACTTTGGAAAAATCTGAATTGTTAAACATTGACAAAAGCTACATATGCAGTGGAGAAGATCCTTTCCCTTAACAGGAGTCTGATGGCAGGCTGCAGTCTGTGGTTTGTTTCTGCCTGGAATCTTGTGACTGATTAGACTCTGAAACCTCTGTGCTTCTGCCTGATCTCCCAGAATCTCTGACACTCAATCTGCCCCTGGTGGTTTAGAAATAGTCACTTTATGAGTTGACTTAGTGTGTATTTGAACAAACATTCTAGCTTTATCTGAGGAAATTAATGCTCAACCTCAGGAGGCAAACTTCTGTTCAATGTCCATGCTGTAAAACCCATCAGTTTTTAGCAGTCAAAGTTCAGTTTGCCTTGCCCCTTTTTTTTTTTTTTTTNCTGCAAACATTTGGATGTTTGTCTAAATCTACCAGGTTTTGTGATTTTTACCTTTGCACAGGAATATGTAACACAGCATCCAGTTGGTTAAAACCAATGTCTGTCTTTGCATGATGGAGAAGCAGCCTGAATGAGGATGTACTGTAGGGATGGAAGCTGAAGAGGAGCAAGGGAAAGGCTGGTGAAGGGTTACAAAGAAGCCATGCACATGTAAGGCATCAGGGAGTAGGCAGGTATCAGGCATGTGACTAGTAAAATACCCTTAGTGCCTTAAATTTCTCCATCTGACTTGTTTTGTATTCACAGGAGAGGTAACCCCAGGATTGTCACAGGTGGAATATGCTCTTCGCCGACACAAACTGATGGTGTTGATCCAGAAGGAAGCCCAAGGCTGGGATGGTTTGGACCACACAGTGATTCTGCTGTCCAACCCCACATACTACATGAGCAATGACATCCCCTATATTTTCCACCAGGACACTAATTTCCTGTACCTCTGTGGGTTTCAGGAGCCTGACAGCATCCTGGTGCTGCAGAGCATTCCTGGCAAAGCGCTGCCGTCTCACAAATCTATACTTTTTGTGCCCCGGAGAGATCCAAATCGAGAGCTGTGGGATGGGCCCAGATCAGGCCCAGATGGGGCAATTGCTCTCACAGGAGTAGATGAAGCTTACACCATTGAGGAGTTCAGGCACTTGGTGGCCAAGCTGAAAGGTAACAAAAAATGGAGAGAGAATGAGATGGGGATGTGGTTTGCAGAGTCTGAGTGGTTCGGGTTTGGGAGGTGGTCCGTGACATCACTTTGAAACTAAAATGAACTTGGGTAGGGGCAAGGAGTATGGCTGTGGCAAAGGCAGTTGGAAGTTCATGTTAGCTCTTTGAGGGCCACCAGCAGGTATGTAGTTTTGAAAATTTCTGACTTTCTTATGTACCCATGTGAATGCCAGTCTGCATATCTCTGAAATATTAAGGAACAGGATAAGCAAGACCATGTTTCTGTTTTAGTCATATCTCTTTGCTGACAGAGTCAGGACCAGATGATGTATAGGAAACTTGGAGGCTTTTTATTCATAGTAAACTTGGAAAACGATCCACACAGGGAGCTTATTAGTCCACTCACATTTAGCTAGATAATGACTTGCCCGTGAACTACAAACATTGCTGTCCTTTAGAAATATTCTTTTGCATCTCCCATCACCATGTAGCCTCAATACTTATAATCCAGGGGGAACTTAAATGCATTATAAAATAAAGCTGAAGAATGCTCATGACAATATAATAAGGGCAAATGTGACTTTGTAGGGGTCACACAGCTAGAGGGAGAGAATTCTGGAGTATAAATACCATCTTGGAATCAGTTATTTTGTTTCAAAGAAGGATGTCTTGAAAATGGTTAAGTCACAGGGCAGAGGATGATCAAAGAAGACATGAAATGTGTGTGAAATACAGGCTGAACTAACCTACTCAGCTTGAAAAAGAGAAAACAAGGCAAGGTATGAGATGTGTATAGTTGGGGAAAGCCCAGAGGATGACTATGATTGATTAATTGCTGGTTTTTTTAATTTAAAAATAAAGGGAACACTGAATGAAATTATCACATGGCATGGTTTGGCACCTCTTAAGTTGTAGATCATTCATGGAAGTTTGGAATATAAAAATTAAAACGGAGTCAGAAGTTTGTAATTCTGTGAGGGAGAGGTCCATGAAAAGCAGTAAATCAGCTAAGGGCAATACTCTTTAATGAATGCCCAGTTTTTTAGACACTTTCTGTAAGCACCTGCTAATGGTTACTTTCACCAAAGAAGGAGGGCCATGGTGGACATCAACAGTGAGTCACCATGGCTTTTCTACTCATTTGCATTTAAAATATTCCCTTGAGGAGAATGTTGGTGTTAACTGATGTTCTGAATAAATTTCCACTGTGAGTGTGTCAGTTCTCAGTAAGCTCATCTTCTTTGAATGACTGAAATAAGCAGTTGTTTCCCCAAGTGTCCTGAGGTGTTGTTGATAATGATCTTGATTCCATGCAAAAAGGTGAATTGTTTTCCATGGTCAGTGTGCATAGGCTGAATGGGAGAATGATTCAGGTGCGCTGTGATGTGATGGCTGCTTAGCTTACACAACTTTGACACGTGAACTCTGAATGGATCTGAGCCAGATGCATATATTCAGTGACGGTTGTAAACCCCATTATTTGCCCAGAAGTGGGGATTCGTCCAGTCTATATGCTATGAATTGGTAATCTTCCAAACTTAGAAGAGATTGCTGGTATTCTGTGACAGTGAAAGTGTCTATATAGTCGGTCAATTCAGAGAAAATTATTTTTCTCGAATACAGCAACAGATCTCGTTTAGGAGGAGTGAGTTAGTTTAGTATGGGAAGGATATTTCTGCATTTATTTGTGTCAACTTTTGTTTTGTATTCCAGGTGAGTCAAACATGGTTTGGTATGACTTGAGAAAACCAGTGCATGCAGAGCTGCACTCTGACTACATGCAGCCCCTGGCTGAGGTAAAAGCTCGGAGCAAAAACCGCATCCAGGCCATTCGACATCTTGTGCAAAACCTTCGGCTTATCAAATCCCCTGCAGAGATTGAGAGGATGAAGATAGCTGGCCGGGTGACAGCAGAGGTAATGGGGTAGTGTGCTCTCCTAATGAACCAGTGCATTCCCTTGATGAGGTGACATGAGTTGGAAGGAGAGCTTTGGTCTAATCTCTTACTGAACTGCTCTGTCTCAACCACTGGCTGGGCTTGGCTTCTTCCACAGGATAAGGGGAAACTGGAAGACTGCTTTACTACCAGATTCTCTCAATTAGCATAACTCTAGTGAAGAAAAGGCAGCAGCTGTTAGACTTTGTTTAAAAGCAAAGGCTAGCCTTTTCACTGTCTTCCTAGCTTCCTCTCTGTTTTTCAAAATAATTTTCTTTCCCATCCATTATTCTTATTTTGAGGAAACAGGATTTTTATGAAGATGTTTCCTATGTATGTGTCTGTATTTCCCCTTCATCCTCAAATACCTTTTGAACTCATTGGCCACTTTAAAACAAATCTGTCAGATACCTCAAATGCAGTTACATTTTCATAAATATTATTAAAATAGATAGCCAAGTAGAAAAGAGAGGCACAGGTTATCCTTGTCTGAAGGAAAAGCTGCATAAGGCAGTCCTATTATACCTGAGGGAATCCACGGGTGAGACAACTTATAAAATGCCAAACCATGGGATCAGCCTCAATCATCAAATCCTTTTTTTTCCCCCAAAACTAGAATCAGTCATTGTCACTGTGGGGTGACACAAGAACGACACGGAGCAGCTCTGGTCAAAGCAAACTAAAAAACTCTTTATTAAAACATCTGACTCCATATATATATCTTTTCCAAAATCCAGTGTCATTGGAGGGCTGCAGTGCCACCTCCTTAATGCCACTGGGCGGGCAACCCAACTGTCCGTCAGGTTGCTCATCCTCCATAAAGGAATGCAAAACAATAAGTTATTTACATAAAGTGCTGTGAGAAAGTTTGTGCAAAGAATGCAAACATCAGAAGGCTTAGTAAAACTTGAGAAAATGAGGGTGACAAGTCATCCCCTAAATACAGTTTCATAGGGTATACATCTTAACTGGTTCTAGTCTTGACAGCACTTTCACCAAAGAAATTGGTGAAACGCTCTGATTTTGGGCCAGCTGATTTTGGGCCTTCCTCAGGAGACAACAGGTGGAAAAAAAAAAGAGTTCAGGCTCATTTGCTAACTGCTAGTCCCTTCTTTTTCATAGGCTTTCACAGAGACGATGTTTGCCAGTAAATCCCCCATGGATGAAGCCTTTCTGTATGCAAAGGTGAGTACTTTGTAGCTGGAAGTGAGATTGAAGGGCCAGATGTTGGTTATCCTTCCAGGAAACCAGAATTGTCAGATCTCTTTATCAAATGTCTCCCACTGTAGCACATTTATTCACCCAACCCTTGTGGTTCCTTGGACATGCAGAAGAGTCAGTGTGGAATTCTTCAGCTGTACTTCCTGTACCATTATTTAAGGAGTGTAGCATTTGTCTAAGTTTCTCTCTGTTGATGTCTTTTTGTACTGTATTGAAATGCAAAACCTGCTAAACAATTGGAGGTGAAGTTTTCATCTTATTCTATAATACAGATCTGTTGTACAAAATTTAAGTAGTTATAACACTTGTTTGTAAAGCCTGCTTCTCTTGCCTCTAGCCTCTTACTACATCAGATTACCACAGCCATCTTGAAGCAGTTTAGATGCCTCTCAGTTACAAAATAAGGACTAATTGGCCTGCACATTTGGTAAGGAACTTTGTAAGGAATCGCACTGAGATGCCTGTTCTGGAAACATCAGCAGGATTTGACCCTCTGTTGCTACATGGATGGGCCTGTGCTGACGTGGCACTGGCAGTACTGAGTTGAAAAAACTACTTTAATTAAAGTAGTTATTACACGTAGTATTTTACAGGTCAGTTTTTCAGTTCAGACCAGGATCGTAAAACCTTTGCTCCATGTAGGCATCCTGGAGTCTTCTGTTCCATGTGATTTTGGTAACTGTAGAAAAGACATGCTGTTAATGTGTTGAGGGTCTTTATAGATGTAAATTTATTCATTTCCATGCTTTCATCAGCTTCATCATTCAAGTAAGGTAAAGATCTTGAGGTGTAAGGTGCTTTTTTCTTCTATCCCCTCAGACATCAAGGTAGTGCATGCTTTCAAACCTTCTTAGTTTAACAGTCATGAAAAATAGATTCTGCTGTAAATATGCTGGTACTTTGCAATTTTAAAAGACAGAAGCAAACCATGACTGTTGTCATGCTGACTTATAGGATCTTTCAAAATTCACAAAGTTGTATGGCAACTAAGAGCATTACTTTATATAACAAATCCTCACCTGGATATATGCCAATGTAGTGAATGTTTGAGACAGTATTGAACAGCTTGTACCAGAAAGAGTTTCCAGGAGATCCAGTAAAAGCTTGAAAAATTCTTGAAAAAGTGGATGGTTCTGTATTTTTTTTCTCCAGAGTCCTTGAAAAATATTTAAGACTGCTTTCATTCAGTCAGCTCACTTTCCAGTTTCACTTTATATTGTGCAAATTAAGGAAACAGTTGTAGGACAAGAATTGTTATGGTTCTAGGGCAGTTAATCACCTGAATCAGCACTAATGGTTTCCTCGTCTCTGTATTGTTACTCCAGTTCGAATTTGAGTGCCGAGCTCGTGGTGCTGACATCTTGGCATACCCCCCTGTTGTGGCTGGTGGCAACAGATCAAACACTTTGCACTATGTGAAGAATAATCAGCTCATCAAGGTAATCCTTGTGCTGTCCAGTAACTTGAAATGCAGTGCTGTGACACAAATATACGTTCCCTAGCTACTGCTTGTTTTGACTGAACAGATCAAAGCACTTAAATATGTATTTTTTAAATGAGCAAGAGAAAAGAATCCTGCCTTGGTTAATTTTACTGTCAGTGGCAGATTCAACTTGTCTTTCTTTCCTCTCACTTCTTGCTGCAGTATTTTCTGAACAGTGCAAGGACTTGCAAACAGGGTTGCAGATAATTTAGTGAACGTGTCTGCTCTCACAGCAGCTTGCAGTGCTGGGGGCCTCACAAAATAGGGGAGCCACTGTTGCAGGCAGAGCAAAGGCCCTGGGGGGGTCTTCGGCTGTCACTTGCATTCCTTGGTCTTGCTTTCCAATATAAGGGCTGTTATAGGTAAAAAATGATAAAGCCGAATTATAAATAAAAAAAATAGGTTTATATTGTGTGACTGAGATGCGGTCTCTGATAGCCACAATCAAAGGGGCAGCGTCGAGCCCGGGATCGGCGCTGGGTGAACTCTGATCCGACCTCTACCGCATCGGATCCCCTCTGCTGACAAATGCTGTCTCCATAGGGTTAGTTTTATACGTTTTTTTTTGCCTGGGGCAGAGGTTGTCCTATTCTTTTTGTGGTTTCACATATTCATGAGGTCTCCTTTTCTGTGTGCTGGGCTGGACAAAGCCATTTCTGGGAAGCAATGAATGCTGATGTTACTGGAACCTGCAATTGGGATGCACTTGCTTGATGAGTCTGGCTATCTTGATTGTAGATACTTATCGAGTAATCATAGTTTGGGAGTTTCCTCAAACTGTCCCAGGAAAGGACCCATCTCTGCTGGAGCTATGTCTTTTAGTTTGGGCCTCCCCCTCCCCCCCTCGGCTGCTGCTTGTGAGTTAAGACTTTGCGAATTTTTCATACAGACACAACTTATTTCACATATAGTTCACAGAAGCACGAATTATTCCATAACATATATTACAAGGGCAAAGTGCATTCCTGCTCTGCTGAAGCTGAAAAGCATTTTGGTTCCATGTAGCCCAGCAAAGCAGGCAAAGGAAACAGGTACAGAATAGATCAGCGTTAAATGTCGAGAGGTGGAAGAGTAATGTGTTTTGTCTTATTTTGAAGACTCTCATTGAATTGAACTCTCTCCAGCTTTCCTGACAATAGGTCTTTAGATTCAGATAAGTATTTTCAGGGACAGTATTCCCTCACCGCTCTGCCCACTATTTACTTTTGAGAGGAGCATATTTTTTCTCTGTCTTAATGCAGAATGAAACTTTCCCACTAGCATTGTCTTTTCTTGAAGCTGGGACACTAGCAAACCTTGAAATGATCTGCAGAGACAAATGTACAAAAGATATGACAGGCTGCTTTTGGCAGGAAGAAGCTTCCTTTGTTGTTCTGTCATCCAAGGTCAGGCGTGCTGCTGCAATTCCAGTTGCTTCTCTTAAAGTTGTTCAGTTAAGTGACTGTCACTTGTTTTTTTTCCAAAACTATTAAGTAGAAGGTTAAACTCATAAACTTGACTCTTCCTTTGTGTGCTGCTTCCTACAGATCTTTTTTTCTAAATAGGCTAACAAAGTGTCTAATTTGGGAAGTATCTGAATGTTTCATTCAGTCTTTTACTTAGAGGGCTCTGCTTTAAAGAAAGAAGACAAGCACAGCATAAGGCACTTACTGGACAATCAAACCACAGGCTGAATTCTCTTAGTCAGTAAATTGTTACTTAGCTTGTTTAATTGCTTGGAACATGGCAGGTGCTGTAATTTCAGATTTGCCTTAAAGAATTCAACCAGCTATTTTGAAAAAGTTAAAAAGTACAATATAAATGGATAGTTAATGGCCTGTCTATTCAGTAGGACAGTGAGGTCTGCTCACTGCTGGTTTATCTGCTCTGTGTCTCTTTGTCTCACCTAACTGTACACGATAGCAGCTAGCACTGGAAGTAGCACTAACAGTGAAATTTTGCTGCTTTAATCTTTCCCTTAACATGCTGCAATTATGCCTGGTCATTCCACATCATCTGCTGGCACAGTCATGGAACTGTGGAATGAATCTCTACATATAGTGTAAATCTGTAGAGAATTTACTCCAAACTTTTTTAACATCTTCCTGCTCTATTTGTTGTTAGCCCCTTTAAGGAGGGAAGGCAAGGTAGTGGTTTTGTTCTTGGTCCTTTGTCTTTCTTCTGTGAGCCTTTTTGGGAGCTGTGTAGCCGTTGATATGGAACAGCTTTGCTGAAGTGAATTGGAGATTCACATCTCCAAAAAACTTTTCTTAATCACCAGATAGATCCAGAAAGATATGCTAAAACAGTCAAAGTCCTAGGAGAGAAAGGGAAGGTTGTGCAAGCTATTCACCAGTGCATTTACAGCAGTGATAGAGTCAGATTTTGGGATACAAAGTGATTTTGCTAGGTCCTCATATCCTATGACAAGGGTAAATTTGTAGCTTTTAGTGATCCTGTGGGGAGCTCAGAAATCCTTGCTTTTGTTGCAAGCCCCCTCTGTCTCAGTCACTATCGCTGAGAACTTCTAGTGAAAGGAGACATAGGCATAATTTGCTGGAGTAAGCAATCCAGGTGCGAACAGGACTTGTCTCAGAGAGCAGAATAGTTCAAGGCAAATGCCTTTTTTTTACTCCAAAATCTTCATCTTAAAAGTTCAGACAGTATATAAGCATAACAGTCAGAGACTACCTTACAGAGCAACAATCCAACTGGAATAGCCTATTTATAAACAGTAGTACCTGGAGTATTACTCTGCAAAAGGAATTCACTTTTCTGTAACTGCATTGTGAAAACAGAAGCATAGCCTGCTTTCCTGCTGTCTGACAGAAAAATCAATTAATAGCTGGACTGACCCACAGAGCATTCTTTCCTGGTATTCTCCAGGATGGTGAACTGGTCTTGCTAGATGGTGGATGTGAATTTTCCTGCTATGTGAGTGACATCACACGTACCTGGCCTGTCAATGGAAGGTATGTTGCAGTAAGTTTTTTTGAATAATTTTGATAAGTTCTTAAATAATTGATGGATTGAGTGTGTGTTTAATCATAGTTTTACCATGTCCCATTCTGTGGTACTTCAGAGTAATCAAATTATATAAAGTAATCGTTCATCTGTATTCCCCACTGCCTCATTAATTACTGCATGAAAATATGTGATTATTGCTATTTTCAGCATGTTTAAAGTGCAGAGAGGGCTTTTGTACATTCAGCTGTGGCTGACTCCAGTTGTGTGAAAGAAAACAGGAGTTTCAGTGATGTGTACATAGCTCTGCCAGTTGTGAATATGCTGGTGTGGCTTTTAATACAAGGAGACAGTTGCTTTGCTTTCTGGTTTTCCCTTGCTCCATCCTTGATCTGAATCAGTACCAAGAATAGGCTCTGGGGACAGAACCTCTTTTCTCTTGGAAACAGAGATTTAGTTGTGAGATATTCCTTTATTCAATGGCCTTCAGGTTCACCAAACCCCAAGCAGAACTGTATCAAGCTGTCCTAGATATCCAGAAGTCCTGCTTGAGCCTCTGCTCCCCTGGCATGAGTCTGGAAAATATCTACAGCCTCATGCTGAGCCTTATTGGACAGAAACTGAAAGACTTGGGTGTCCTGGAGAGCAGCATCACTGACAGCCATTTCTTCAAGGTACTTCAAATTTTTTTGCTCTAGTTTATCCCTGTTTACTCTAGATTACTCCTATCAATCCTGATTGTTTTATCATTGCATAGTTTTAGGGCTTTAATTTGGGTCAGGAATGTGGTTTCAGAATGTCTCTTCTAATTGCTGCTACATGGTGCTTTAATTCATGTTGTGGGCTGGTCTCAGCACAGGAATGAATTTCTCTGAGACAGGGCTAAACTCCAAGTTGCGATTCAACCATTTGGTGTGCAATTTGGTCTGAAGTAATCCCCGGTCTTATGTGCACATAGTGTGAATATTTGTTCCTTGTCTCTTGCTGTTTCAGTCTGCAGATCCATTCCCATTGCTCTGCACTACTTGCCAGTGCAGAAACAGCTTTAGAACACAGTCTGAAGGGAACTATGGGCACATGGACACTAACACAAGATTCTGGGTCCAGGCTTGACTGCAGGCAGTTATTCGTACTTTTGTGGTCTGTTTAACATCACACAAATCTACAGTGCCACCAAAAGGTGCAGCCTATTCTTAGTCATTCCACCTGCTGCCCCTTCTGCTCCATTTTGTGTCAGTACTGGGACTCACAGAGCTGCCTGGTGAACAAGAATGGGAAACTGGTCTGCGTTAGAGCTGAACCTGCAGATAAATAGGATTGGTTTTCAGTTTGAGAAGTTTCTCCAGTCACTCTCACTGCAGAGCTGCATGATTGCTGATGCCAATACTGCAAAGATGGCGGAACCAGGTGACGGCACTACGGCTTTTGGCAGGCGGACAGGTTCCTGCCGGATTTAGTTCCGCGCGGTGCCGGTGCCATGGCAGCAACGGCTGCCGCCGGCGGACGGAGGGTGTCGTGCCGGATTCTTCCGGCAGGTGGAAGCACAGCCAGACGGGAGCAGCGCCTGCAGCTCAGTCCCCTGGGAATGAGGAGCGTGGAGCAGGGAGGAGTTCTCGCTCATTCCTGTTTTAGAGGGAGGGAGATTGGCGGGGGNATCTGCTGGATGAAATCGGCAGAGCATTCACACTGTTGCGCATAGGAGACCACTTTAACAGTCCAGAGAGGCTGTACTCACTGCTGTCAGTTGTGAAGGTCTGCTGATGGGAGTCATGCAGAGGGCTTGGATGTTTAAGGGATGGAAAGGGTTGGGCAGCAAAGCTCAGTGATTTGCAAATTGACATCTTGCCTGACTTGCTGAGATGGTGATGGGTTTGGGCTGTTCTTTTCAGTGCAGGGGAAAGGCAGAATCTGCAATGTGCTCATAATAGGCACCTGGTACTGTTGGGTTTTAAGGGCCATCCAGTTCTAGTAAATGGAAGGCAGGTCCTGGTGGCCTAGGCATGGCAGTAAGTCTGCTGGTTAAGTACATAACTCTTCTGTCTCTTTTCCCTATCTTTTGTATTGGAACAAGTTGGGCTGTGTTTAACTGCCTCTGTGACACTTGTTCTGTCTTCCCTTAGGCTGTTCGAAAATACTGCCCTCATCATGTGGGCCATTACTTGGGCATGGATGTTCATGATACCCCAGATATATCCCGATCGCTCCCGTTCCAGCCAGGCATGGCGATAACCATTGAACCAGGTAAAAGCAGTCAATGGTGGACAAAAACATGCAACACTGAGGGTAATAGTATTGCCTTTCAATAATTAGCTGGTTGTCCAGACCAAAGCATTCAGATCCTTTCTGGTGAAGCTGGAAACTATAGCAGTGTTGGAAAGCCTTAAGTTATTCCCCTCCCAAAGTCATTACAGTATTAGAAAAACCTCTCTCCTTCCCAAACATAGCCAAGGTAACATGTAGTGGGAGTAAAGTCAGGAAGCAGAGTAGTGTAGAGCTGAGGCTGTGCAGCATAGGTGAACTGCAGTGCAGAAATCAGGGTCGATTCACTTGTGCTGCATTCTGTGTTCCTGCCACTGAACTTCTACTAGTCACTGGTAGTGTCTCAAGCATTGCAGTCTGCAATTACAGGGATTCACAACTTAGCTTTGCAAATTAGGCATACTGTGAGGAATCTTTCTTTCTTGTCACTAGATTTGGAGCTGTCAGCTGGAAATTTATATTTAATGCTTGCCTCTTCTCTCTCTCTATTCAGAACATTGTTAAAGTCATTGTTGTGAATGTAACACTGAGAGCAAGAAGTGTGAAAAGGCAAGGTGTAGCTATGGAAGTTTTTATTAATGTGCTGATATCTGTAGGCACAGAGGGACACTTTCCTTTCTTTGCCCACCAACAGCCATGAGTGAGAGGAAAGAGAGTAACTTGCCATATTAAAAATTCTTGGGATCAAACACATTATGTAGCTGAAAGTCCAACCCCACTCTCCTGGTGGTGCAGTAAGGGAAAGGTGGTGTTCTGGAGAGTGTTGCATGTTTTAATTCCCTTTCTTCTTTCAGGCATTTATATCCCCGAGGATGATGCGAGTGCTCCGGAGAGGTTTCGTGGCATTGGTGTGCGCATTGAGGATGATGTGGTGATAACAGAGGATGCACCTCTTGTCTTGTCTGCTGACTGTCCCAAGGATATCTACCACATTGAGCAGATCTGTGGCCGCAGCTCATGATGCCCCTTCTCTGCCTCTTTCATCCTCCTTGGGAGATGCAGCCCTGCAGGGATGCAGATCCCTTAGCTGGCTGTAGTTGTCAAGTGACAGAAGGCATGGACAGTTGATGGCTGTTTCCAAGACTGGGACTGGGCAGTGGAATGCAAAAGGCTTGAATACTGAGGGATGAAAAAACAAAGTAAGCTTTTCTGTGTGCAGTTTTCTTCTGATTTGTGCTGATGTTGAACTGTTGTATGATGTGGGAGTGGATTCATCCCTCTGCTGTATGGATCCATGTGTTCTGGGGCCTTTTGGGGTGGGTTGAATTTTGTCAGTGCCACCAGAGGCATAGGTACAACAGCTGAGACCAAGGCCCCCTTTTTTCCCCCCTTAGCAGCAGTTTCACAACAGTCAGATTTTAAAAATTATGCTTTTATAAATGCTGGTTTGGGATAAAAAAGTGTCAACTTGAATTTTATAGAACTATGTAAGGAGAGAGTCTGGTAATCAGGGAGGTGGGTTTGGTGAAGAGGTGGTTGTATCTGAAGCCAGTGGAGAATTCTTTTAGTATTTTAAAGATAAGGATGTGTTTAGACCTTGTTCAGGCATATGCAAAATAGGCCTGCAGCAGGGAAAAACACCTTGTCTTTCAGGTTATTGGAGTATTTGGTAATTTCAAAAAGTACAAATAGGGTTCAGAAGGTTAGACATAATTATTCTTGCTGTCTTCCACATTCCCTTCCTTTTGTCCCAAAGGTCCCTTCCTTTTTCCTGCTCTGAGTCCCTCTCTACCCTAGGAAGCAGGGCCATGTTGATTATGCTGGACTCCACTGGTGAGCTGTTGGTTGTCACCCAGATGTGAGGTGTCCAGTTCTGGGACAGTCACAGCACCTTTCTGGCTTATGCTTGCAGTGTGCTATAAGTGCCAGCAGCTTCAGCGGTGTGGTTTTGATGACTGCCCTATGGCGAGTGTCAAGTCTTTACATGGCTTTTGTATGGAATTAATTTAATTGGTATTAAAAGTAATTTTTTTCTGACCTCTGAGGGCATGATAAGAGCTGACTTTTGGGTTTTTCCCAAAGTGCTCTGATAATATTTTTAAAGCAGTTGCAAATGTTACTGGGGCTAGGCTGGATGAGGAGTAGAGTTTTGTACCCTGAACATCAGCCTAATCCCCAGGCCATTGTATGCCATAGTAAATACACCTATTAGAGGCAAGCACAGCATCTGTGTATTTACTGAAAATATTTAGACAATCAGCTATTTAACATGTGTGAAAAATACCTCTCATCAGAGCATCTCCTGTTATTTACACTTGCTGTTGCACCACCTTACTTCCTTTCTTATGGTAGCTTTCTGTGCTCTTCATCTGTTACTCTCAATTTTCTTCCTCTTCTCTTCCTGGATTGTCCATTTCCACTATGTCACTGCTTCCTAATCCATTTTACTTGATCAATGTCACTGCCTCGTCCCCAGTTTGGCCTAATTTCCCACAGTGAGTGTAGCCAGAAGCCTGTGAGGAAGGTGGTCAGGGTTCTGGAGTTTGACCTCTGGCTCTGTTGCTGTGTAATCTCTAGCAAAGTCTGCACTTTTTTTTCCTTTTCTTCCCTCCCTCTCTTTGTTTTTTTTCTGTGTTTTACTTAGCGAAGGCCAAATGGGCGGTGTCTTGCATTTCTCATTGCATTCAACACGAGCTGGGTTCATGCACTGGGATTTGAATTTTGGTACCTGAAGGGCAACCAAGGCATGCCATAATTTTATTTTCTAAACACGACCAAAAAAATGCTTTTGCAGGGTTTAGTGTATCAAATTTCACCTAGTCAAGGGAATCTGCTAATCTCTGATGGCAGTGCTTGTTAAATACTCCAGTGTTGTAGTGATAGCTACAGCCTGAAATGTTAGAAGGGAGACTTCCTAAGTATGAACGCAGACTTGATGAGTACTTTTGATGTTGTTCTGATCTCTAATACATTTGTTGCAATTACACCTGTTAGAGCCTTATCAACTGGGCCAAATCTTGGGGATTTTGGAACGATGTAAACAGCTTAAAATAACATTAATCTGAGAGATACATGTGTGGGCTGCTCTGCACATCCGCCCACAAATCTAACAGAGTTAATAATGGTACTTAACGTAAATAAGCCTTTAAAATGCATATACAAATTATTTTTAAAATAAAACAATTTGTAGAAAGTAATTTCTCAGGCCATCAAGTTGTATACTATTGAATAGATAATACACACCTCCAAAAACAGCATTATTTTCCAAAAAGATTTACAAATTGTGTGTGACCTGTCTTGAACTTGAAATAACATTGCCAAATGTAGGCACACGCTAATTCCTACTTCTCTCAGGAAAATCCTGCAACTTGTAAAGACCAATAGATCTTAGGAATGCTGCAGATGAATGTTTCTGTTAGTAAAGAAGTGGTTGTGACTCTGCTGAGTGGAAAGTAATGGATCTGCTGTGGCTGCTGACTGTGTCTCATTTAGGGCATGCATATTCTGTAATTCTTCCACTGTGTTCAGCCATTTTTTCAGCATAAACTGTTACTGGTTAGAATCTCTTGTTCCATGTAAAGGGTGTATTTTACAGAAGGTATTAAATTTGCATCCTCTGAACCTCAATTTTTTGAAGGCTTTTTCTCACTTGTTGCAGAGATGAATAATCTGTGACCTACACACATGCTGCAGTGTCCCTTGCAAACAACCAGATCCTTGAACATTTTACACAACCTTCATCAAGAAACTCTGAAGGGCTTGGTTCTCTGGCTGCTGGCACGGCACATACCTGTGGTGTATCTCCCCTGGCGCTGATCCCATCCTGCCAGACTGTCTGCTTCTGCCACAGAAGAGATTCCTCACTCCCACCACTTGGGTGCAGGAGCAGCTCTCAGTGGTGGCACAAGTCGACAGCTGCTTGATGTGGGCGTTAGTGGGATCATGGAGAGTGAAAGAGAAATTGAGGTATACACAAGTTCATGTGGGAAGAGATTTGATTTCATGTGGCAGAGGTTTTAAGGACATCAGAGTATGAGAGAAAACGAGAGCCAGCCATCCCTATGGAGAAGCTGCTTTGCTTCCAGAGGAACCCTGAGAGGCTTTTGGCTTTCCCGCTTCACCTTCTATCAGGGGACTGCTTTGCCTTGCAGAGAACTAATAAAGTCCTGTTGTTAAATACAATCTGAGCAGAAGTACCAATTTGCAGATTTGCTTCTGTCATCGAAGTGGAACGAAATTTGACATTTAACACAATTTGGCATTCTACCTCTATGTGGAAAAATACAGTATGTCTTTCCTAAAATTGCATTCATTATTTTGCGAAGGAACATGGTGTAGGAAGCAGCAAACTGAGGTAGCACAGTAAAGAGAATGGAGATGGAGGGTTTTGGGACTGTACAATGCAATAAGAGAAGAATCAGGAGAAGGCTGTGATTTAGAGTTGCAGGGATGTGTGTCAGGGGGATGGGAGAGCAAGGAGAGAACAGCAGGGCATAAACTGGCTATTCAGTATGTTGTCAGAATGGTGCAATAGCTCCAGAAAACTTGTTATGCCGTTTCATAACCCTGATTGATTTGTCCTACTCAGTAGGGAGGAACAAAAGAGTCAGATTGTATTGATGAACTTGGTCTTAATAGTTAGTTTAATTATTTATTTTAAAAATCAATAGAATTATCATATGAGAAAGTTTTATGCAGTTTCAGGTTATTGATTATGTGTCGTATTTCAAATAATGCAAAGGGAAAAAAGTATGTTTCTAGGCAAAATCTTCCATAATGATGGAGGGAGCAAGGCTGAGGTTACATGCTCTTATGCTGTCCAAATTACTGCTGTGGAAATTGAGTAATTACTTCCAGGAGAATTACCATAAGGTGAAAAGAGTTAGGGTTAAACTTAGGAAAAAAAATCTGTATGAGATAAATGACAAAATGTCTTAATTGTGATATTTAATACTTTATGTAATTGGATAGCAAAATTCTGCACTGACATAAATTGATGGTTTTAAATTTCTTTTAAACTGAGTTGTCCAGAAGCCTGTACAGGCATCCCTTTATTCAGACGCATATCTAAAGTACATTTAAGTTTATAATTCTGACATCATTGCAGCACATCTGTTAAATATGCTCCCTACATGTGTGCACAGCCTCCAGTTGATTAAAAATCATCCTTTGGACACTGTCACAATGCTGGCTCTAGGAGTGGGTCTATAAAATTCACTGTATTTAAAAGGTATACCAATAAATTACATTTTAAAGTAGTATTTCTAATTGAAATGGACTGTGAGGCACCATGGGCTCACTGACACTCAATTTCAGCTCCTTACTCCTTCTCAGTTTGTCTTGCTTCCTTAACTGCCTGGCAGCTCTGAGCCTTCTTCCCTAGCAGCAAGTGGAGCAATGAACCCGTGTCTTCCTGGGACAGCTTGTGCCTCAGTCTACCTGGTTGTTTCTCTGAAGCACCACACAATATTTCACTAAACCAAAACCAGGCTTTTCAGAAGATGGCCAGAAAGAAACAAGGAAGAATTCCCAGCTCCTCCATGTGTGTTACGTTCACTTGCTGACTCATACCATGTATGCCTTTTTAACAACCATGACAGAGTTATCCATTAACAATGGCAAATGAAAAAAAAAAAAACCAAACCTGTCTGGGTAAGTCTGACAATGAGATTTTTAAACAAGAAAAAGTTAACAAGCAAGCTGGTTCTAGACCCAGAAGTGAGAATGTCTGCTATAGGCTTCAATATATTCCTTCCACAGGGATGCTGGGGAAACAGGTAGGACTGCAGGAGCAATGTGCAGTCTTTGGGAGCTTTTTGCAGATACTGGTCTCAGACATGCTGGGGTGGGGAGGGAGGGGCAGAACTGACTGTGGTTAAAGCTCTGAATTGGGTTTTTTTCTTCCAAGACCATAAAGAGCCTGTGGCTTTTTAAAGGAATCTCAGTTTTTCATAATTTAGGCAGAAATAGCACAGCAGCACAGGCTGAGAACTCTCAGCCTGTGGTTCAATTAAGAGTTGTTGGCATTCCAGTGAAAACTTTTAGAAATGTAGTTCTTTCCAGGGAAACATCTCACTGCAGTCTTTTTTTTCTGTGAGTAGACTAGGCCAATATGAACAATATTTTGTGAGAGGGAGAGAGGCTCAGCCTCTTTTTATTCCCAGAAGAGCGAGGTTTCTGTCTCTGTGTGCCTTTAGGATATTAATGCAAAATAGGATTGGCCACTGATCCAAGTTCAGATTACATGATCTGACTCTTGTACCAGGAAATAGTTAGCAGAAGTCAGGTAAACTCTTATCATGTGAATATTTTACTCAGGTAGTGCTTTAAGTTTGGGGATAATATACTTTGCTCTTTCAGTCTAATGTGCACAGGGAGTGTAACATACAGCATCTGTTTTGCCTACGGGAGCTACAGCCAGTGCCTCTGTAATTAATAGTATTACATCTCCACCATGAGCACCCAGCAAATTAGTAGAGTCATCCAGAGAAAGCACAGCTGCTAATGGCATGGCAGGGGCTTGGGTTTGAGCTTTCTCTTAAGCCTTGTTCCAGTCTACAAAACCTGATGTTCCTGGTACTACTTATGAACGCCCTTCCTTACCACCTCTTGGCAGAACGACCATTTCTATTGGGTGGCCTCTGCAAAGTTTGTGGTGGCATTTCTGTGCTGTTGTCCTAATGTGTCATCAGGATCTGCTTAACAATTATAACATTGTTTCTTGGGTAGACAAGGTTTGATGCGGCTTCAGGAGAGTTCTGCTGTGGACCTGGGTCGGGCTGGTTCCTAGCAAGCCGTGCCCTTGGTCCATCAGCCCAGTTGCTCGTGTCTCCCTGTCCTCAGCAGGACGGAGAGGCATGGCCCTACTGACAGCTCAGGAATGTCCTTATATCCCCATGCACCTGCTCCTGTCACAGAGGCTTTAATCTCCAAAAGTCCTTCTAACTCTTCCCCCTCTAGATTTGGAGAGGTAGCAGTTTAGAGCCAGAAGCTGTAGCCTCTGGTGTGCTCGTTGCACTGACCAATTGTCAGACTCCATATGGTGCCACTGACGCTCCTGTGATGCATTGCAGTATCTGGTATGTATATTGCTTTCTAATTTATGCTTTATCCTCTTCTTTTTTCCAGAAGATGAGCTATTTAACAGCTACATGTGTGTTACTGTGGTGACTGTAACCAGGCAAAACCATGCAGTTTGTACTGAGATAGTTCTACATTTGTGGACTTGGAGATGATTAAGAAAATTTTAAGGGCTTTTTGTGTTTTTTGGTCTTCCCTGAAGAACAGAGAGATTTCTCATGAACTTTCAGTTCCATACCATGAAGTAGAAAGGTATCATTCATCTTCAAATTTGCAAGTATATTAATATCGATACACAAACATTACATATTAGGCAAACAAATGTTGTGACTTCTAGCTAATTAGGGATTTAAAAGATGTTTTCTCAAACCATAATTAAGATTGTTTAGATATTTGACTCTTAATTTCTTTGTACTTTGTTTGGTTTTCTTGTTACATTTAATTTTACCCTAGAAGTTCCAAGGTTTAGACTTCTTCAGGTTTGAATAAATGCATTATCTCTCTAATGTATTTTACTGTAAGTCACTGCCGTATAGCCTTACTTTTGCTTCCATCTTCAGGGCTTTTTTTCACTTTTATAATATAATTTCCCTGCAGTATGAGGCTTTTTTGGGAGACAGCATTCTGTAATTCTCACCTGCGGAGTGCCTTTGCAAAAAAAGGTGAAAATGTGCTATTTGAAAGATGTGATTATTACTCTTGCAGCTTAAAACTGTAAACTGTGTGAGTTTTGGACCCAAAATTTCCCATTTAACCTAGGTTTTTAGGGATATAAATTTGAACAAGTATAGCAATTAATGGAAATTAGGGTTGTAGTACAAACTTAAATTCCTAATAAACTGATAACTGTAAATTAATCTCAGCAATTAGACATAAAAGCTATTTTCCTCTAGTGTGCAACTCTTTGAAATTTTACTAAACTTTAATAATAATTTAGGAGACTGATAAACAGTTTCTCTAAGCTCATTTGGGACAGATTTGCACCAAATGGCACATTTCTGAAGGACTCAATTTTTAAATTATTCATAAGCTAATAGAGGTCTGAGTTTAAATCCTCCACAATATTGCTTATATTCTGTTAATAGTCACTGAATGAAAGGGTAGGAAGGAGATCTTTGATAAGTAGTTTGAGCACCTTTCTATTACAGCCATTGCATTTCACCTCCTCAGTTTAGTGCTGAGCCTGGTAGTTTGTGTGTGACAGCAACAGATCCCTCAGTAAGGCATCAAGCCTTGATCAGAAGGCTTGTGGAGGGAGAAGGATAAGGTGGAGAATTGTTGCGGCACAGGGCCTGCAAGGCCTCCCTGGCGGTCAGCAGCCTGAGACAGGAAATGCTTTGTCATCATGACTGACCAGAGAGGCCCCTGTTCTGCCTCCAGACCCTCGCTTATCTCCCTGTAAGCCTATAGGTCATATTCGCCTTGACCCTTACCATTGGACAATTTCCAAAACCCCAAAACCCTATAAAAACCCCTACTTCTGTCCAGTCTGACAGAAGAGCTGTCACTGATCCCCTTCGCAGAAGAAACCAATAAAGGACATCTCTGTGGAACTTCACACAGAGTGAACTTCACACACTTCTCTGTGGAACTTCACTCTCTCTCCCTGCGCCTGTCTGCAGCACTTAGCAAGGTAAGGGCTGAAATCACCAATGAGCTGATAATCACCGAGAGCTGATATCTCTTGAGCTTGCTAAGGTAGCCTGGGCTGGGAGCTGCTTGGGAAGTCTGATAGGCAGTGCTGAACAGGACTGCGCTATCCAGGCCCGTGGCAGCCTGCCGGGGATAGCCCAGACCCGGCGAAATGCCGCAATAGAGAATGGCTTCTTTCAGTCATCTGCTCCAGCTGTTAACCACACCATCATCAAAAATGTATGCATTTTCTTTTCCCGCCCCCTATAATGCCCAAACAGGCATTATAGGGAGGATAAGGAGCAGCTTTATATGTTTAATGAACCTGCTCTGGGTTCAGTGTAGCCTTGACAGTGGAACTGTGACTGTACTTCTCTGAAAACGTCTACAACTGTGAAATTCATTCGCATTTCTGAGTCCACAGAGTTGCACAACAGGGCCATTCACAGTTTAGCAAGAAGGACAAAGAACCAGAGAGGAAAGAAAGAAAATGAGCAGTGAAGAGACATATGTGTTGCATGATTCTCTCCTCTGGTAGAAAAGATCTTGGATGTGTACAAACACAAAAAAGAAAATCAAGTCTTCTGGTAAATAGTGCCATCTCCTTTTTATTCTTTTTTCCCCTTATGTGCTTAACATAATCTTGGTGTGTTTAAAAATTAAGTGTAATGATACAAAATGGGCTGCAAAGTGACTCCTCTGGACCTAGATCCATACTACACTGGGACCTGCCCTGCCTGCCCTGCTTTTTGCCATCATGTTTGTTCCCTTAAAATAAGCAACTATACAAGACACAAGCATTGTCCAGACATTATCTAAGTATTCACTTTATTCCCTGAATCATCTGGCTTTGGTTGCAGACTACTCATGCCAACACACAGTGAAAGAAAACTCCAAACCTGAAGAGTAAGTAGAAAGGAGAGAAACAAGTAATCCTGTGAATCGATGTTACCTTTTGGGTGACATTCTGCTTTCAGGATCTGGTGTTTCGGGAAGGGCCCATCCTTGTGTGCGTTCTGTTACTTTTGATCACTTTAACCACCTCAGTGTCAAAGGTCTTTCCTTAAAGTCCTCACTGTTTGTTGCTCTTGCTTTACATTTGAAATCTAACAGGTACAATACATACTTTGTATACTCCAACTTTTCCCCATGCCGCTTGGTAGACTTGCATTGATCTGGCTACAGTAGATTCAACAGATAAGAAGTATAAAGTGGCAGAGATGTTTTCATCCCATGACCTGGTATTTTCAGAACATTTCCATTGGCAAGCTTGCTCTAGATTGTTTGCTGGAAGATATGAATGCCACTGAGTGTAGTTAAAAGGAGGGATGACCTTTTAGAGGACCCATAACCTGGATTTGCCCTGGAAAAATTTTTGGGGAAGGTCTGATGTGGGCATCTTGTCCCAACCCCAAACACTAACCAGGAGGATGTCTCTGAAACATTATTCCACACCTGGAGGAGAAGGGTCGTGAGCCTATGTACACACACCATGTGCTTTTCTGCACACTTCCCTTTTCGATTCAAACAGGGGGAAGCAGATACACCCTTACATTCTTTTCTTCAGTAATTAATTCAAGAGTAGTGCCCAAATCACAGAGCAATTGCAAACTGAGCACTTAGTGATGGATAATCTCTATTGCTTGTTTGGAATTCATTATTTTCTCTACCTTCTCAAGCTAGTCATGTCATTATTTTGCTCTCTTTTCAGGCTCTTCCATTCAGTCTCTTGTAACCTGCTTGCATGCAAATCATTATTTCATTTTATCTGGAGGCAGCTGGACTGATGATAATATTTAATCCATTTCAGGAAGTTTTAGAGGTCATCAGCATCAAGGAACAACAATTTCCCTTAGCTTCTTTATTAAGTGTGTTATTTTTTCAATAAAGTATTTTTTTACTGCAAAATAGAAGCATTATTGAAATTTATACTTGTTGCAGATATCATATCCTCTTCCACAAACTTTGAACTAGTTACATAAACCAGAAGATTTAAACATTTTTAATGATAAAAATCTGGGCAAGGAAGAAGTCGATTCTTTATTTCTAGCTTTTTTATGCAATAAACATTTTTAAAAAGAGTAACATTTTAGGCAGAAGGTAACTGATTAGCAAAATTTAACAATATGAATTGCAATAATTTTGTAGCTGTTTAATATATAACAATTTTAAGCATCCTTTTCACTGCTCCCAGGTGTAAAATCTCCTAAGTAAAGAGTTGAGATTAGACTAGTCTTGAACTGGCATGTTCCAGTCTCTGACTGGAAGTGTAATTTCTGTACAAGCTGCTAGTACATATCATACCCTCAGCTGGTATTCATAAAAAGGCCAGCTGAAGTATTGCTGAGCCTGTGGAAATAGGAACAAGTGTTCCCAGTGTTATCCCAGCAATGTTTTAGTTGTTAGTAAAGGACTTTTGCTCCCATGAATTCCAGTCTTGATGGAAGTGACTGATGTCCTCTGTCATACTCTAATGAGTATTTGAAACATTAAGAATTAATGATGCATTCAAATAATGGAAAAAATTTCTTCCAGCTGATCTGGCCGCCCCTTTACTGGAAGGATCACTCTCCATGTGAGGGTGGCTGTGACTGTGCTGGTAGGGTGTAACAGGTTCCCTATGAGCTTTTGCATGTGGGGCAGAAGGAAATGTCCATTCTGTGAGAATGCAAGGTCTTTCTTGCACATCTCTATGAATGTACTACTGCTAATGGCAGAAGCCACAATTCCCTTTTTAATTAAAATGCTCAATGTTACAAAAAAAAAGATGCTTTCTTAATTTATTTGTCGATTCTAGATAAAATAAACTAGTGCAATGGGTTAGGGTTTAGCCTAAAGCATGCAGTGTTCATGGTGAAACACTTCATGCCTTTGTTATATGGGCAGTTTGTATCTTGGGAAAAAAAGGAAGATTTGACAGTTTGACAGCTTTCCATCTGTTTTCTGTGCCTCATAGTAAATTAAAAAATAATAATAATAAAGAATAATAAAAAATTGTTGCATTTTTAATATACTTTCCCCCTGACCATTCAGAAGTTGAAATGTCCCCAATGTAAATTCAAAGCCAGTACACAGATATGTACTCTGTCTTGCACACCTACTCTTTTCCATGTAATATGAATAAAGCATGCAAAATACTGCCACAATCTGTTAAAAAATAATATTGTTCACAGACATTATATAGAAGTCCTTCAGATGTGTGAGCAGTCCACTGCATAGCCACAGTGTTTAGAGGATGGAATGACATTTGTACTACTCATGTTCAGGTTCCTTGAATTTAAATTCAGAGGCAGTTTTTATCAGGTGGTTCAGAGGACTCACTTCCATCTCAGAGAAACATATCTTTGAAAATTACATGCATATCTTGGTAGAATATGCCTGTGAATCATGAAAAGAGAAAAAAATTTAACTTTGCAAATTTGTATGCATGTATTATTTCTTGTCCTGGAAATAATTTGATGTTTTTTTTAATATACTTTTGAATTTGCAGAGGGATGGTTTCTACAGAGTTCCATGGTGTAAGTTACATTAGCGTTTTATAGGCTGCTTATGTAAACTCTTGAGCTCTCGTGGCTCTCAAATTTTAATATAGCACAGTTCATACCGGCTCTTACTGCTGTCTAATTTTGGTTGGGTTTTTTATGTGGCTCCTCAGCTGCAAGGAATGTGGCCTACACTTGTTTGAAACTTTTCTGGTCTGTGTAAACCTGCTATTGGTGTCCTTTTTTTTGCCTTGCATATTGTAACACTCTCATTACTTAAGTTGCTTGTATTTGTCATGAAGTTTAATTATTCTAGATAGCAAACACCGATCTCATATTACAGATGGAAACCCAGAATTTTAATGACAAATGGAAGTATCTTGTACCTTTGTAGCATTATTTTGGTTGTTCCACAGATATAGAAATCCACAGTTGAATTGTTGAAATAAATTATTTTAGTAAATAGTGTTCCTTATGCAAAGAACACATGCAAATAATTCCCAGCCAAATGTTAGTTATTGACTTCTAAGTTAATTTCTTTTTGAAGTGATCCCAGTATCACTCTTCTCTTTTGGGCATCAGAAATTGTTTAAAGCAACATGTGGTTTCTCACCTTTCTATAAGAAAAAGGCAATTTCTACATAGGGTGAAGAAAAATGTAATTTGAATAAAAGTGTATTTTATTTTGGGTATTAATGTCTATAACAGCAGCTCTCCTGAAGAAAGAGAAAACATTTTCCATCTAAAAAGATCTTCTTAATAGTTATTCTTGTTACATTTCTATGGACAATTCAGATCGGTTTTTAAAAGTCTTTATAAGATACTGAGAGGAGCAAAGCTTATGATTTCACAAGTCTTATGAGGAAAGGATGCTCTCTCTTGTGCATTAATGTGTTTCATCAGAATTCCTGGGAATCCATCCAGCTATACATAGTAAATATTTCACATTCCAATAAAGTGATTCCTCAGCAATTCAACCACTCAGCACAAATGAGGCTTAATTTATGATGGATATCTGCACCTGTTAAACAGTGAAATAGGCTCCTGACATAAGTGATTCCTTCATGCTGTTATTTATCTAATTTTTTAAAAGAACATATCTGTCTAGATTCATCCCAAGACACTTTTAATGATCATGATTTCAAAAACATGAAATTTTTTTTATTCACATTTTGAAATTTCATATTGAAGAAGGAATATATGTGATTTTGAGCTGAAGTGTATTTATGAAGGGTTTAGATCAACACCATTAAAGGTAGGCATAAAACCTGCCTATTACTGAATTAGGCACTTGTTTTGTATATCTAATGATAAAATCAATAAGAAGCTCCATCAGAGGGAGAGATCCATTAGCCTCCATCTTGCTAGCATTCAGTCAAGAGATTGAATTTGCAAACTTCAAGGGGGAGAAATGTTTCTCCATTTTTTTGACAATCCATATTACACTAATTCAGACAGCTTCTACACAGAGTTGCACCAGTTTACTCAAGCATTGCTTTCAATATCATTTCATTAAATCAATGCAAAAGGTTGTGTTGACCTTTTAAGTATATATTTAAATCTGATCTGTGGAGCTTAAATTGATTGGGAACTGATTTTAGACAACTCTTAAGGCAAATAAGTGTGTCTACATGGGGTTCCTCAGCTGTTCAATGAATTGATGTGAAATCCAATTTAAATTAAGCCACTGCAAACAAACCACTGTTGTGTTGTAGGTGAGTCCCAAATGTGCCCTCCAAGTTCTTTGAGAACTTTCTTTCTAACTTGAACAGAGAACCCAAGAGAGATACAGTTAATGCAGTGAAAGCTGATCATCCCTGTCAGGAAAGCTGTAAAAAGCTTCCAAATAAACATCCAGGGTTCAGCCAAAAGCTGTGTTTGTAAACCTGTTCCCTATTGTTTTTTACTCTTTTCTCTTGGCAGCTGTAACTGAACAAGGCAGAAATGCCACCACTCAGATTCTGGCAGGAGGAAGCCTCCTCCATATCTCACAGGTTTAAAAGATCCAAAGTGAATTTAAAGGAAATCCCCTCTAGTTCATGTTTGCTAGAGATTGGGATACCCAAGGTTTTCAACCTTCAGATTGCCTTTGGTGTTTTCATAGTGTAGATTATTCCACTCTCCTGAAACATCACTGAAGATCTTTGCAGAACTTCAGGGAAGCCCCTTGATCTTCACAGCCCTTAAGTCTACAGGGATTTCAAAAATTTTGCTGTCAGAGCAAAGAAATGGGAGATGCAAAATGAACTTCACTCCATATTGATTGGTAATGCAAATCAGATGGAATAAAATGGGTATTTGTAAAAGGGAAAGATTACCCAATAATTTCTACCTTTCAAAAAACCTGTAACCTCGGTTTTAATGACTGAGTTTAAAAACACCAACCATCATAGAATCATACAATAAAGTGGGCTATGAGAGAAAGCAGTGGGGAAAAGCAGTAAATAGGAGGAAATACTACAGTAAATTGAAGGAAAACTGGTTTAGTATAAGCAACTACCTGAATTATTAATCCAGTAACATGGGAATGCAAGTTGCACTCCTGAACTCCTGGTGGCTATTGGTACCTCTACCTCTCCCATCCACTCTTATCCAGATAAATTATCATCTGCTCCATTTGCCCCTGTCCTAGAACTGAGGAAAGTGAACAGTTTTTCTTATATTCTCCAAAGTGTTCTAATTATTTAACAGTTTCCCTATTTGAAAGAAAGCTTTAAGGGCTCTTCTTCAGTTTCACCCGACCTAACAGAAGGTTGCTGTTTGATAGGCATTTTGGAGCTCTCTTTGCCAATCCAAACTCCAGCGGGAGAGAAATAAATGTAAAGGTAGGTTCTTGTATGAACAAAGAGAGGTAAGAGGATGGACCTTTGTTTTTTCTCCTCCAAGGATTCAAAAGGGTCTGCTAATTGTTTGGGTGTGTGTGGTACTGGCCAGAAGGCCTCTTTCCAGCTTTCCTGGTTCCTTAAAATTACTTACAATATTTCCATTCAAACTTGTGCAATTGATTATCTTGAATGGTTGCAGACTCACAACGGGTTATGGGATGTGAGTTAACTTGAACATAAAGATCTTCCATTATAAACTCATGAGTATTTCTATATAGTCAGGTAAAGGAATTAACTCCATGGTAATAAGTGGGGTAAACTCAGAACTTTCCATGTGTCTTGCTGAAACCTCTTCGAAGCTGTTGCATCTTGTTCTAGTCTTTTATTTTTTTAAGTCTTGTTGACTGCAGGTGAGTGGGAGTGTGTTCCTAGTGCTGGATATGGCTCTTTCCTGTTTCTCCTAGCGCAGGTCAGTGAATCCTTAAACTGTGTTGAGAAATAAAATTTATTAATGTGGTGAGCAGAAGAGGAAAGAAAAAGCACAAAACCCCCACCATTGACTGGAGGGAAGAAGGGACTGTGTCACTTTGCAGTGGTAAATTACCAAAAGCAAAAACTACCAAAAGTAAAAATTACCAAAGCTGTAGGCTCTGCACTTACACTTGCTCCTCTGCTTGCTCCTATTTTCTGCATTTCCTGCGGCTGTCAGAATTGGGGAGCTCCTGTGTTCTGGTCAGTGAAACCTTGCTGCCTCAAATGGCCCTTCTTTCAACTGATATTTTGGAGATCCAGTTGTGCTGAGTTTGGAAATTAAAGGAAACAGTGTTTAACACAGCAAGATACATTCAAGGTATGTTCAGCATAGAACTGGCAGAGACACCATCTCTTGTGGGATTTGCTGACCTAGATGCTGTCATGAACTTTCCGGTGAAGTCCAAAGCAAGGCTAACATCAGTATATTGTCTTTATCTAGGCATTCATAACAGAAAATTATCAAATGCTGGAAATACTTTCAATCCTGCCTTCTGAGGACTATCTGAGTTAGGTACCACAACTTTTTTTTTCTTCTGGTATGGGAGGCAGAGGGTTGATAGCTCCCTCACTCTTGGCTTCTTTTGTACTATCCATGTAGTTTTTGTACTAGTAATTGCCATGTCTGTGGGCCACCTATTTTTTTCCCATTCCTTTGTGTCTTTCTAAGAAGAAATTATATAAAATTAGTTCTTTTTTTTTTTCCCTGAAATCACATCTAAACTCACATCAACATCCCCCCTGCCTAAAACCAAACAAAACCAACAGTAACAACAAAACCCAGCAAAAAAGTGACAGAAAATCTTGGATCTTCACAGTTTTCTATTGTCAAATGGTGCCTTTGCTACAATTACCAGGAACTTCAACAAGATACTTCTACTGACAGCAGCATTGTTCCTATTGTGACAAAGAAGGATGGCAAAGGCTAATGAATTGTATCTTACTGAGCAGGGCCTGCAGTCAGGAACTTGATTCCATTAAAAGATCTTTGGAGGAATTTTGGGATACTATATTTCTTGGGAAAAGAAAAAAGAATTAATATGGGAAGACAAATGCAAAGCTACAGCTCAATGGTTGTCACCTTATTTTCAAAAATCATCAAAATCTTTGACTCAGTGGAGGTAGCTTCCAGACCTTTCTCTTTCTTAAAATATTTTTTTGTCTGATTTTAGTGCTTGTTCCCTCTGTATGACTCTCTCCCCACGTTCAAAACTGTCAGGGAAAAGCTGTAGATAAGAATATCTGTAAACAGTGTTTTAGTGTCTCCCACACAGCAGGCTGGAACTGCCTCCCCTCGTGTTTCTGAAGGTTCATGGATTTCCCAAATCAGTAGGAGTTTATTGATTTATATGAAGGCAAGCTTGTGTTACTACTTTGGTTACTCTTGTGCTTTTTCCTGGCTACTGCTAATTAGCCTGGCAGATCTTCCAGTGTTGCTTACATGCATTAGTAAATGAATATAACTTGTATTGAGTTATCATAACATTCTTTTTTTTTTTTTTTTTTTTGTAATGCTCCTTTAAAGGATAAAAGCCACTTTGAAAACTCTTGTCTGAGTAATGAAAGAGATCCAGAGATCCAGACTGTGACCTGATACTCAGATGGTGGAATCTCCTGAACTTGGACTATCCCATAGCCTCTTGTCACCTCATGCAGTTCCTCTGGGATATTCAGGTCGCTCCCTTGCTACTGCTTTCCTGTTAGTTACCCTCTGAAAGGCTTGTCCTCTCTCTCAATTACAATCCTAGCCTGTCTCTGACATCTCATTGGGATCCCAGTTCAGGTTACTTTTTTTTTTTTTTTTTNNTCTCTCTGTTGCCCTCTGTTGAGGGCAATCTCACCCTCCCGCTTCTTCAGCCTTGTGAGTAACAGAGGTGCTCAGGCTCCAGCTGACCCTGGGTCTGCGTGTTGCCTCCCCAGGCTGCAGGCGGCGTGGAGAGTCCTGGCTTCCCCGGGCCTCTCCGTGCAGGCTGGGAGCCTGGCTGGCTGTGGAACGTTTCTTTTCCTCTGAGCAGAAGCCAGGATGCTGCTTTCTCTCGGGAGGTGGCAGCACAGCCAGATGCGATCAGCGTATGCAGTTTGACGCCCAGAACTGCAAAGGGGTGGCAGGGAGGTGGGGTTGGTGCTGGATTCCTTCCGAGATAGAGCTCTTTAGCTGGGAGCAAGGATTAAGATGGGGAGCACAGGGGTGCTCATGCATAGGAGGGATAGCTTCAAGCCCTTTCTTGAAGCGGAATGGAATCAGCCCAGCATCCTCACGGTAGCATTCTGGGATCTCTCTGTCCTGACCGTGTTCTGTATCAGCTGCAGCTGATGGTTGGGTGTGGTGTGGGGCCCGAGATGCCCGCTGTGGGGACGTTGTCATTTGCTGAGCCTGCAGGCACAGCTCCAATTGCTTGTTTATCCGTGTGTGGGGAAAGGCTCTGCAGGAGTTTGGGCAGAGTCAGTACGTATCGTGGGTTTTGCAAGCACCCACTTTCCTGCAGGCTGCCACAATGGTTGCATGTTATTTTAGCTATCAAGCAGTTTAAGGTAAAATGCCAAGAGAAAGGATGAGCAACAATCAGTCACCGTCCCATTAAATGCTACAACCTGCTCCTCTCTCAGAACCTCATCTGTTTTTAGCCATTTTGGAGGCTCCCATTCTCTCATTAGGTTTTAATAATGGATTATAAAGACAGGGGTACTATATGGGGTTTAATGTGACCATTACCTGGAAAACATACACAGAGGTGGGGTGTTTGGGTTTCCACAGAAAGCAAGCACAGTCTGGTCCAAAAATCTATGGGATATATTGCTTAATCTACCCCTCCAGCTCTGTTCTCTGAATTCAATTTCCCTATGCCAAGCACACTGAATCAACTGGAGATGCTACAGAGCCCTGTACAGAGCTTTGTTGGGAGGCTGCTTGTCTACTTCTTGAACTTTGAGAAAGTTTTGTGGCAACATGGAATAACCGTAGATTCAGTATTGCCCCAACAGTAATTTGTGAATGCAGTCTGTGGGCTTGTGCATCCAAAAGCAAAGGGTGCTAGAAATCCCAGCTTAGGCAGCTCAATTTTACTAGCATCAGCAACTGGAGGGCAGCCAGCCAGTCAGCTCTACAGTTCTTTAAAAAATAATAAAATGCACCTGATTTTCGCTCCTTGGATGGCAACTACCGACTGGCAACTAGTCCCATGTACTAGGTAATTCCTGCTTGATGCTGCTTAGGGCACCATTGAAACCACACCTGAAGCAGGCAGCACTGAGAGGGTGAAGCAGAGAAAGGCAAGAGAAAACCTGAGGTTTGTAAGCACCTAGAAAAGGGCCACCTCCCTTTTCTTCCCCCTCTTTGCTCCTGGCAGTCTTGGAAGGCCCATTCTTACTCTCATGACACTCACTCTGAAGAGTGTTTGAAAGTACTGCAATTCTTTTCCAGACCACTTTTTTTCCTAAGTGATCCAAGTGCCCCAGAAAGATCCTGTCACACTGGAGGAATAGTCATGATAACTGCTGTTCTGGTTTGAGAAAAC
>WBNO01008838.1:8099-41781 GCA_013400575.1 Peucedramus taeniatus
CCTGAGAATATCTCAAATGGCCTCAAGTCCCCTAAGCATGGGCAACAAAAGGAAATCTTAAGCCAGAAATCTTAAATCTCTGCATGCTTTAGGAGATGCCCACATGAGAGTCGAAGGCCTGGTGAGGAGGATAAGGTCTAATCCCAAAAGCAGTGATGCTGTATCAGCATAAATTACAACAAGGACAACTGACTTTAGCTTGCAGTTACCTCTGGGGTTCCTGTACTGGGGTGAACACGCAGCTTGTAGGGAAGAGATGTCAAAGAAGACTTGACAGAAATATCTAGAGACATATTTGGAATACGTGGAACAAGAAAATTTCACATGTATTTATACACATCTAGTGAGGTTTTAAGATGTGGAATCCTTCAGAGATTAATTTGTCCCAGTTCTAAAATCAGAGTCCTTCAAAATTCAAAAAATCTTATTTAAAAAAAAATAATTACATTGAAGATTTCAATGATTTCATCTTTCTGGAATTCCATTGCATTTCCTGTGTCATTTGCTCTGGAGTGACTGTGCTGAAGCTGGAAAGTTGGATCAGGTGACACCATTGTGGTCCCTTCCAACCTGACCCATTCTGTGATTCTGGGTTTCAACAAACAAAGTTCAGGTATGTTAATGCAAGATTTATGTGCATATCTTTTCTTCTACAGACTCAGTGGGGAGAAATCTTCCTGAGCTGTTTCCACAGCTCCTTGTTCAGTGATGTTCTACTTCAGCATCACTTTTTTCCTAATTGGATTGCAATAAAAATGCTAAATCCAAGTATTTATACAGCTTCCATTCCATCACGGATCTTGTTTTCTTTTACTTTCCTTTTAAATGTAATGATAATAAAGAGCCTAGATGAAATTTTCCTTAATATCTTTAAAGAAAGTATCCTTAATAGCTGTGTATTTAGGGAAAGTGCGATTTTTAAAAAAGGTTTCTCAAAAGAGGCATCTCAGAAAAAGACAAATTTGCTTCTAAGATAACTGGGCAAATGGTGATAAAGACTGCTATTCTCTCAAAATAAGAAAGAATAAGAAGTGGAATAACACTAAGATTTTCTTGCTGGAAGAGATAGTGTTCAGTAATAAAATCAGAGAATATGGAGCATTGGCAGTTTGATTTTAGGGGTTTTTTTGGTAAAAGATGAAATTATATAAGACTGAATAATATGGAACAGCTTTCTGGAATATATTTGCTGATAATGGAAATAAGGCTGGCCTATTCACTGAGGTTACACACTGAGCAGTTCTTTGCTGTATTAAAAATTACTGAGTCTTTCAGAAGTAAGGTAGTGTAGTATGTGTAGGCATTCAGGTTCTGTTAGCCATTAAACTAAATAGAATACTATTTCATGCATGATTTAGCTCAGTTAGATGGAGAATGCAGCAGTGGGCTTGAAGAGGTAAAGGATAAGAGTGGAAGCTTATACAAATAAATGTTTCCTTTTTGTTGTGTGGTATTTACCTGTGATTGCAAATGCCTTATTAAGAGATCTTTATAGATTCCCCACTGATGTGTTCCAAAAATGCTAACAGATTGATCTGCCCTCAACGTTGATAACACAACTATTTGTAGCCCTGCTGGGAGGAAAGAAACAGTTATTAATTGGCCACTGATGAATGCAAATTCTTTCTAACAGTTAATTCAGTGTTTCCCTGAAAACACTTGATTGGGACATCCAGACTGGTAATGCACGGCATCAAATGAAAAATGTGATTTACTTGAAGTTAGCTGTCATGTCTGCATTTTATTGATATCTCTTTTCCTTACTGAGGTCTCTGAAGTGTAGGATTCATTGAATGCAGGTGGAATGGGGCTGATTTGATGCTACAGGAAGGGGAAAACTAGTGCTGAACCATTTTGTGGATCTAGATGAAGCCTATTAGTTATAGGGTGAATTACCAAAGACTTTATGCCCCTCACCTAGACTGTGATTTTCCTCTTTTTTCCAATTGCTCCCCTTTTCTACCATTGAGCTTGAAAGAATACCTGTTCTGCTCAGTGGTTATGGAATAATTCACAACTAACCTGCCATGAAGAAATTCCTAAATTTCATTCATCTTCCATGCTTATTTTTTCCTTCAGTCCATATTCCTTCTTATTTTCCTCTCTTCTGGTAAAAAACAAAAAACAAAAACAAAAACAAAAACAAAACAAAAAAACCAACCAAAAAAAAAAACCCACAAAAAAAAAAACCAAAAAAAAACAAACAAACAACCACAAAAAACCCCACAAAAACAAAAAAACCCACAACAAAAAAAAAAAAAAAAAAAAAAAAAAAAAAAAAAAAAAAAAAAAAAAAAAAAACCCAAAAAAAAAAACCCAAAAAAAAAAAAAAACACAAAAAAAAAAAACACAACAAACCACCCTTTGGATCTCTAAGTATACATATATTGACTGTGGATGTTGTTTTCTGTTTGTTCATATTTAGGAGTAATTTTATACATTCATTTTTTTTTCCTTATGATCGTGAACTTCCATAGATGCTTCATTTCTCCTGAGTGACCATAACAACCTCCCCAGCAGTTATCTTGTGAGGGGAGGGAAGCACAGTTTTTTAAGACATTTTTGCACTCTCAGCTCTGCCAGAGCTATTGCATCAAGAGCAGTTTGTAAAGATAGAACATATTTAAATTTAAAGTAGCTATAGGCTAGCACGTAACTCACCAGGTCAGCTGCCAGAAATTCCCCAGACTGATGAATTGAGGGGTTTAGTGTCAAGTGAGCTGTGCTATGTCCCTTTTTCTGGCATCAATATCTAAGTTAATGGTTTAGAGTAAGGTTAGAAACACCCATGTGAATTGCACAGGCAATTTCTGGAGGGTTAGGGACATTCAGCTGAGCCTGGGGATTTTAGTGAAAATTATGCCATGCTAATTCATTCTTTAGGGTCAGGCAAGGAGGTGAGTCAAATCCACATGTAGCAATTGCTCTAAATACTCACAGGAAATCACTCCTGCGTTGAACAGTCTGGCTGCAATTTTAAAAGCACAAATAACTTTCTGGAGTTACATTCAAATAAGGCATATTGATGTTCAGCAGCAGTAAAAAGGGCTTAGCAGGAACACTTTTAGAATTTCATGTGGCTGACTTTGTATTATAACACTTTTAAATCATCTCAAAAACGGAATTTTGAAGTATACTATAAAGAATCCTTAACAAGAGAGCTTTAATGTATTATACATTTGATGGTATTAAAAGTAAGCTCCAGTGTCTTTCCTTGAAAATTTAGAATATCCCAGAGAAATATTCATCATATTATGTCATCTAAAAGTTTCTCTAAGTATATCAAAACTAAGAAAACACAAATATCTCTCTTCACTGACTGAGACTTTTTTTCATTTTTAAACTATTTTTACAACAGAAATCTTTATCTGAACCCTATGTCTTCTATAGCAGAAAACTCTATTCATGAATGTTTATATCAATCACTTCTTAACCCTTGAAGGACATTTTTGCCCAATTAATCCTGATGTACTCCAACAGACATTGGAACTGAAAATGCTTGTACAGAAATTGGTGTCTGGTGCATCTCTTGTGTGGTTGTGCAAGACTGTGTTGCTGAAATTTGTCAGCATCTTCGATCTTTGTCTTTTTTTTAATTCATGGATATACTTAACTGTATTTACAACAAAAAGCTTTCCATTCCCTTTAAAAGCTTGGCCCAGCAGCACTTTATCTTTGTGTACATTGCATAATTTATAACTTACTGGGGTTGGCAAAGGCTTGCTCTCATTTCCTTTTGTACATGAGGTGTTAACCAATATTAAGCCAAACTCCCATACAGCACTCATGCACCTTACAAAGCAGCAATGCATTTGAAGATAGTCCTACAGAGTGAAAGGAAATATGATCAGTTGGTATTGAGAGTACATTTAAATGAGAAAAAATGAGATGGTTTTTATTTCTTTAGAGAGGCTAATCTACAAATAAATGACTGCAAAAAGAGAGAAAATATTCAGTGTGTGGTTTCTGGGTAGTTGCTTGAATATGTATGAACTGTCAGCATAAGATCACCCTGTGATAGTTGAAGGAGAATGAGAAAGACAAGGAGGCAAGAAGAAAATGAATTTCAGAGTTTATTGAATGGTAACATCCAGAACTGGTCCTGCAGTACTGACTTTCCTACACCACTCACAGATCTGTGTGAGAGTTGTGTAGGAATAGGAGATAAATTTAAATCCATTAAGCAATGTGCTCTGGAAAAGAAGGAAGGCCAGACTAGCAAGACACTTAAAGATCATCTATTAATCTTAATCCCTACTACAAAGAAGTACCACTTCTGAGGCAGTAGGCTTTTATAAGGAGAGGAAATTTTCCCAGATATCAGTAGGAGCAGAGGACTGGAGACTGGATTCTGAGCAGGTGCAAATATCTAAAACATTCTCTAGACATGTTAGATGAAAAATAAATTAGTTCCAAAAAATCCGTAAAGTAGTACAATTATTTTTAATGCTGATCAATTTGCACTCTCACAAAGGTTGCTTAAATACTTAAAGAGTATTTATTATCTGATAAATCAGTTTCATTCCCTGGCTATATTTCTGATACTGTGCCTCCTTCCATTTTACACACCAAACTGCCTGCAGTAACCTTTTACCATTGTTCTTGTAAACTCCTGGGCAGAGAGCAGCTTGCTCTTCAAAGCTGTGCAACATCTCTTACCAGAGGGCAGGGTAACTGCTCTGATATTTGCTTTCCACTGCCTGCATACTTGCTTAGGAAAAATGAAAATGACATAAGCGCAAATCCTGGAGTTTACTGTGATTATAACTGAAGTATCAACAGCCTAATGTGAATTCTTAGTGTAAGGAAAATTAATACACAAGCATCAGAGGTTTATGTCCAAAAAGGAGACAGAGGAGTCCTTTTTACTTTATTCGAATAAAGGGAGAGGCCATGGGCCATTCCCCTGGGGTCTCTTGAATTTTTGGAGGACACAGTCTCCTTTTTACCCCAATTTCCCAGCTGCATTTCCCTCTCTCTTTCCCCATTTCTGAGGTACTTGAGAGGTTCAGACTTCCTGGAATGCCTGATCCCAAAGATTCCCCTCTAATGTATAACCCTCCCTTTTAATTTTTAATTCTTACAGAATTTAGGTGTTTTCTTTCCCATTGTTTCTTTTATCTTTCAATGTCTAATTTCAATTATCAGCAAACCTAGAGTTTATTTGTAAAAGCAAATATCTTTTTCCATTCATCAATCAGTAGAATCCTTCCCATTGTTTCTTTTATCTCCCAGTGCTACTTTTATCTACCAGCAGACCCACAGCTTGTTTGTAAAGACAAATCCACTATTCCTAGTCCAGGAGTGATTATAGCAGGAGGGAATAATACTGTAGAATTAGTCCTAATATGAATAAAACGACCTTTTCCATAGCAGCAGGATGAAGTTCAACAAGGACAAGTGCCAGATTCTGCCCCTGGGTTGGGACAGCCCTGGGTGTTCAGACAGAGTGGGGAATGAGATCCTGGAAAGCAGTGCCATGGAAAGGAACCTGGGGGTCCTGGTCAGTGGCAAGTGGAACTTGAGTCAGCAGTGCCCTGGCAGCCAGGAGGGACATCCCTGTCCTGGGGACATCAGGCCCAGCATCACCAGCTGGGCCAGGGAGGGGATTGTCCCACTCTGCTCTGGGCTGGGGCTGCCTCACCTGGAATAATGTGAGCAGTTTTGGGTGACTCAATATAAGAAAGGTCCCTTAGGACAGGACCCCAGGGAACAGCCTGAAGCTGTGTCAGGGGAGGTTTAGGTTGGATATCAGGAAAGGTTCTTCACCCAGAGGGTGTCTGGGCACTGAACAGGCTCCCCAGGGAATGGGCACAGCACCAAACCCAACAGAGTTCCAGGAGCATTTGGACAATGCTCTCAGGGACAGGGTGGGATTGTTGGGATTCCTGCACAGGACTGGGATTTGGACTCAATGATCCCTGTGGGTCCCCTCCAACTCTATTCTATCATTCTATGATTCTATTATCTAGTTAAAAAAAACCCTATAACTGCAGCACACAAATACAAAATAAAACAAATTAGACAGTGGCCTGTTGCTAGAAAGCACTGTTTAAGCTTAAGTACCTAAGACAAAGCCCCAGGCAAGAGAACACAAATTCAGACAAACTGAGCCAGACCAGCCTTGCTCCTGAGGTTCTGCAAACCCACTACAAAGCCTCTTATGAGCAGTAGCAATATTGTGTTTACTGGGCTGCAGCGATTCAAAGTGATATTCACAATAACTCCATGAACTACTTTATTAGATCCAGGTTGCAGGAGGACAGCCACAAAAATTGCAGTCCAAAGCTGAAAAATTTTTATGACCTCTGAAGGAGATGTGAAGAAGCCTGGGAACACTCATCTGTAAGATGAAAGAAAGGTAAAACTGGAGCCACATAACCCAAGATGGCCTGAACAAGGATGTTTTTCACTGCTATCCCATGGTCAGTTGTTTCTGGGGCACAATTTCTCCTCTGGGCAACTGTTCCTTTGCATGTGATTGCCTGCAGCATCTCCTTCCAGGCTTTTGCCTAGGGGTTTCTTTTCTTGGGCAAGTTTTTTCATACAGCTGTTACCTCAGGGACACTGTGAGAATAAGTTTATTAAGGCTTGTAAAACATTCAGATGGTATAATAAGAAAGGCCAGACAAAAGCCTTGCCAAACAATGCAAGCAGGATATATCAGCCTGTGGAATCATCTTTCAGAAATATGTTTGTGAGACAGGGCTTTTGTTTCCCTGAACTGCTCAACATTAAAATTTGCCAGTGTATAATCAGCTCTCCACACTGATAACTGAGTAGCTAAATGCTTTGGGGAGAGCATCATAACTAACCAGTGAATCACTTATTTACAAATAGTTTCTTCCTCTTGAGCAGCTTCAATCTTGATTGATCTGAGACTCTCCATCAGTCAGTGAGATAAACCTACAATCATTATATGTTGCCCCAAAGCCTGTCAAAGCCAATGAATCTCTTAATTGACTTCCTTGGGCTTTGGAATAGCCTCCATTTGTGTAATCTCTAGAAGCTGCCCAGAGACACACTTTGCAACTTTTTTTGCCTCTATTACTCATCAACAAGAAAGAGGAGAATCACTGAGAAATCTTTTATTTTTCATTGCACACCAAGCCAGCTGAGATGCAATGTTGCCTGGGGAATTCTGGAGACAGAAGTGGTGATGAAAACATGGCAATGGCAGAACAGTTCCAGCGTGAATTATCAAAGATGGAGCAGACTTGGAGAAGCTGAGGAACAAATAATTTTAATGTGCAACTTTAGGTGGTCAAACAGGTGAATCCAGATGTGACACAAAAGACACTCCACAGTGGAAAGACTCAATTTCAGATTAATTCTCTTTTCCTGATCTAATAATTTCAAAAAGGTTTCTTCTTTCTCTGTATCATCTCATTGCTTTGCTTTGAGCCGTATTTTATCCTTTTCTTGTAGGTTTATTTTTGGGTATTTCTGTTTGTTTGTTTATTTGCTTGTAGGTATCATATATTTTCTACTTTTTTTTTCTGAAGTTTTGTAGGCATTTCTCTTCAGGAAATAGGGAATTTCCAAAAGAAATGACTACTTGATATTAAACTATCTGAATAATAAAAGGTGTTTACAGAATATCACAGCAAGATGTGTAAATACTACATAGGAAAAAGAAAAACATTCTGGGAATGATGCAGCTTATAAAACGTTATACCCTTTGGAAATCAAGTAGAACCATGCAGAATGAATGGATCAGGGATGTGATGCAAATTTATTTTCTTGATTTCCAAGAAAATAAAGAGGCTTAGATGTATAGATAATCTTTAACCTCACAGACCTTGAAAGAACATTTTGAAACCTCATTTCCTTCCTCCTTTGTATTCATAGAATGTTTGAAGAAGCTATTCAGTGCTGATCACTGTTTTATTCTTTGAAATTAAACCTTATGTTTTCAATATTACTTGTAATTATTGGACAGGACAGACCTTCTCAGGGCTTACGCAGGTGATAGCTGAAATCTAAAAATTTTCCAGGTATAGAGGAAATTAACCCTGTGAGCTAATTTATAGGAATTCTGTTCATGGATCTCATATGATACAAATAAGAAGGAAGAATTTTTCATTAAATCTCATGGAATGTGCTGCTGGCAGGCCTGGCAGAATTAGTAGTGAAAAGAAGAAGAAATTATCTAAGACATTAGGTGCTTATTAGCCTTGGAACAGTAAGATCCAGCTATATTAACTCCTGCTGGTGACCACTACTAATTATGTTATTGCCTAATTCCAGTAGCACCACAGCAACTGCTCCCATCTGGCATTTTCTGATATGCAGGGTGGTGAACTGTTTATTTAAGTTGATTAATAATAAGCTATTCAGAGCAGATTCAGTTTTAATTTTAGTTGGTCATGTCTAATCATTACTAGACTTAATAAAAGATGGACTTTATAATGGGAACAAAAGGCTTTGAAAATTGCAACCTCAATAAAAAAAATCAGTACAATTAGGTCAACTTCTGAATCTTCAGTGATAATAGAAGTGTTCTAAAGTTAACAGTGCTAAAACAGTGTGAAGAAGAAGACACTGCAGGAAAAGGGGCTCTGAACTTCTTTAATGTATTATTAGATCTTTTATGGGGATGGCTGAGGAGGAGGCAGAAAGCATCAATCAAAACCCTTGTATTTTGAGGTTATGGAGATCAAATAAAATGAAATTAAGTGATACTTCAAAAAGGGATGCTATGGGTTAAGAAGCTCCTGGCAAAGCACTATTTCTTAATAACTATGTGTGATGTTGTAGACAAGATAGGCCCCACCCCCAGCTTTTTTAGATTGCTTGGTTTTGACCAGCTATTCAATCATGCAGTCTAGACACAGCTTAGCTGGTATGAGAAACACTCCCTTTCATGTTGCACCAATTGATTTATTCATAATAATTTGTTCATGCCTTAGTAGTCCAGAAAGTACTGAGATGTGCAAGATCTGAAGGAATTATTTTATTTTCACACCCCCCACAGGAAGTTACACACTAAAGCATGCAAAACCCTTCCTCATATTTCATACTTTTGTTGCATGTATACCCAAATATTTCCATCTCAAAGGAAGGTGTAAACTTAACTGAAATGCTGTTGCTATGTGCATCCAAACAAAGGATTTACAACTGTTTTGTATTTAGTACTCAGTAATTATGAAATTATTCTGTATTCAATGCCATTATTATTTTGTTGTTTATGAGTGCACGTTGTTATTCAAATCCAGTCTGTCTTAGAAGGTGTAAGTTCAAAGATATTGTTAACTTTGGAGAAAATGTCTCTGTTCAGCACTTGAAGGAAAATACCTTTATGGTTTAAGGTTCTTAGCTCCCATATAGATTGCTTACTTCATGTGTTCTCAAATAATTTGTCAAAAAGATTTGAGCAAACAATTCATTGCATGATCTCCTACTTAAGTAGGAAAGTGGCTAATTATGAGTTGCTGAGTTTTAATTCGCTTTATCTGAGTACATTCTTCAGCCCTTATTCTATAGCACTTATGTCATGCTCAGGCTCCACACCAGCCAATACATCCTCAACAACCACAAGCTCCCCTTCCTTCATAACATCTTCTGATGTTATCCACTGGTATCATTTCACTAGTCCTGCAAAATATTCACAAAATGTTTGTTGAGTCTGTTTAGCGCTTAGTCCATGACTTAGGCTCCGTCTGTCACAGTGGTCACTCAGGATGGGAGGGGTGGTGTGGTGTGTGGGGCTCTTGGGCACCAAAGCCAGGCTCAGCCTGGGTCACTGCTCCACTTGCACTGCTTAAATTAAAGCTTCATCTCCCCTGATCTGGGTGCCTAATGTTACAGCATTTCCTGCAACATGCAACTCAAATCCTGGGTTGCAACACTTTAAAAGTTTTTCCATTACAATCTCCACCCTTCATCCCTTTGGACCAGACCATCTGGTTTAACATTCCAAAGATCTCTCCCTCATCCCTGCCCTGGCCTGACCTAACCCACAGACTGCAGACCCTTAAAGCTGCTCCTGCTCCAAGCAGGGTTTTATCTATGAGTCTTGCCAGGAGTTTGCCTGAGGCTCACATGTTCCAGAATGTCACAATCCACGGGCCACAGGGGGTTTGAGGTGTCCTGCTCCCACCTGGATTCATCTACAGGTCGCAGCACTTCCACTCTACTCATGCTGGGGATCCATCCTGCCCAGCACAGACACAGCAGAGGTGTGCTGCTCCAGCCCAGGCACATCCCCACTGCTGCCCTCAGAACATCCTCAGGCACGGCAGAGAAAGGGGATGAGCAGCACAGCTCCACAGTGAGCAGTGAGGGCAGAAAGCAGCCACTACAAGCACAAGACTCTGGCAAACAGGAGGGAAGCTGCATGGCAAGCACAGCAGCCTGCCAGCTGATCCCTAAAAAGCACTGACAGATACAAATTCCATCCAGCACTTCCCAGTCACATCCGTCGTTACCTCAAACACTTCCAGGCACCAAAAAGGAGCTGTCGTGGTTTAAGCACAGCCAGCAATTAAACACCACACAGTTTTTGCTCATCTCCTCCTTCAAATGGGAAGGGGGTTAAAAATCAGCAAAAAAAAAAAAAAGAGGAAAATTTTTGGGTTGAGATAAAAGCAGTTTAACAGGGCAGAAAAGGAAGGGATAATTATAATAATAAAGAATAATTTAAAAAAATGAATAACTAGAACACAAAAAACAAACAATGCACAATGCATTTGCTTACCAACTGCTGATAAATACCCAGCCCTCAGCCCCTGGTCAGCTTCCCCCCCATTTTATACCCTGAGCATGATGCCACAGGATATGGAGCATCTCCATGCCCAGCTTGGGACAGCTGTCCCACCTGTGTCTCTTTCCAACTTCCTGTCCCCTCAGCCTCCTTGCAGGAAGAGCAGGATGAGAAGCTGAATAATTCTTGACCACTGCTTAACAAAACCTAAAACCAGTGTGTTATCAATATGATTCTCATCCCAAATCCAAACCACAGCACTGTGGCAGCTGCTGGGAAGAAAATTAACTCTATCTCAGCTCAAACCAAGACACTAGTTCCTCTCTTGCTAGGATGAGAGGATTTCTAGGATCTTTCTAAGCATTTCTAGGATACAATTCATCAAGCTTGAGATGATTTGTTCACTCATGTTACCTATCTCTAGAAAACCTATTTCATGGTTTATTTACATGACAAAACCAAACTGATTCTCTAAAATTCTTATGGCAAATAAATTCCCTTCAAGCTAACATAATGACTTATTAAGAGATGTTAAAAGTATTTTTTAAAGAATTTAGATTAAACACTTATGATATGGAATTACTTGTGATACTAAGAAACTGATTTGCATTTTCATATAAACCCACATTGTATCAGAACTTCCTCATGAAAACCCATTTATCTGTCTCCTGTCACTTCTTCTTATGTCTTACACTTCAGAATCTCAAGGGCAAGATTGCCATTTGTCTTACCACAATACCCTTGTGATTTAAAACTTCCCCTGGTGTCATCATCCAAATAATGACACCTCAAGAAATCATAATCCCTGAAAATTTTTCTGGTATTGATTTCCCTTCCTTTATTTCTTGCAACTAAAGCTAAATCTATACTTTTACACATGATAATTTATTCATATCTCATGCATTTTCAATGTTACATAGCCTGTACTCCTTTTTTTTTTTTTCTTTATGATGACAATGACAAAGGCTGTGAATAGAAAGTTGTAAAGGAGCTAGTGTGATAAAAGGGAAACATTCCTGTAGTCTGGGTGGGGAGAAAGCAATTCCTGCTTCCTCTGGCAAACTACATTAGCTTTTCTCCCCCTTAATGCCACAACACCACCGAGTAGGTCCCTGACACAAAGGCTGCATTACCCACTGATGGAAGAAGCAGCTATTACTGGTCTGTGCTGCCCAGGGGCAGCTCTAATTTCACTCTGTGTGTGTGTGTGTGTGTGTGAGTTTCACCTGCAGCCTCTCTGAGGGGCTCATCTGTATGCAGCCAGGCTGAGAGCCCAGCCAGCTCACATCCTGCCCCCGTCCACGGCATGTCACGGTGCCAGCACCTAGGAAAGGCATTAATATTTATGGGGAGCCAGCACAAAGAAATCAAAGCGTCTCTGTCTGCCTCTTGATTTATTCCACTCCCCATAAATTTAATTTTGGAGGAACTTTTGGAGGGGCAAGCCCCTCACCAGTTACAGCGAGGCGGGAATGCAGACGGGTGATATTCAACTGTAATTGAGAAAAATTCATGCTGATTTTTCCTTCAGTGAATTTGGGATTCTCTCCACCTATTCAAAATTTAGCACATTTTAACATTTGTTCTAATTAAAAAAAAAAAAAAAAAAAAAATGCTTTTTTCCTCACCAAGCATCTTTCTTTCTTAATGAGGATGCAAAAGGATACCCTTTCTTCCAAAGTCTGGAGATCAGTTGTGCACAACCAGGTTATCAAAATCCACATGTTTGTAGTGCCACTTCCACAAAAGAAACCATCCCAGAGCTTCACAGTAAATCATTATTTCCTCCTTCCCACACCAATGCAGAACGACCAAGAGCTGTGTGCTGGTGCTCAGGATCCTTCCTCCTCCATCTCCCTCTTCACTCTGAGCTCTCTATAGAAGAGGCTGGAGTTGAAATGTTTCCTACAGGTAAATGGAATTAATACAATTCCCAGGGTGGGATGTCTGAGCCACAGTCTAACAACTAAACTCTCTGGTGCTGTAGCTTTACCTACCTCAGCCCTTCCAAGTTTTTGTTTTGGGTTTGTTTGTTTGTTTGTTTGTTGTTTGTTTGTTGTTTTGTTTGTTTTTTTTTTTTTTTTTTTTTTTTTTTTGTTTGTTGGTTTTTTTTTTTTTTTTTTTTTTTTTTTTTTTTTTTTTTTTTTTTTTTTTTTTGTTTGTTTTTTTTTTTTTTTTTTTTTTTTTTTTTTTTGTGTCTGTGTGTGGTGTTTTTTTGTTTGTTTGTTTGTTTGTTTTTTGTAAACTAATCTGTTGCACCATTAACGCTGTGACCTCCCTGTGCTCTGGGGGTTCTGAGTGGTTAATGAATCACCAAAACTTAAGCTGAACAGTCTCCTGTACACTGTAGCTGTACTGCTACATCAGGAACGCTGGTATTTCCTGAAAAGAAAGACTTGCTCACCCGGCCAACACAGTGAGGTTTTAGAAATTGGGCTCAAGTCCTTTGCCCCATCTCTGAGTCCCTGTCTGCCCTGTGTCTAATGAGTAGTACATTCTGCAAAACAAGGATTGTCTCTTGCCTCATGACAGCCACAGTGTGTAAAAGGCTTTTGAAAAATGATGAATTTTGTTGGTTGTGAGGAAATGGGAGAGGTGTGCTCTGACTGTCAGTAAATAAAGGCAAGCAGGCAAGCTTCTCTTCCCCTAAGTGTGGTCATCTTCTTACACTGGGTCACATAATGAGGGAAGAGGCCTGCACTCCATCTTGTGGTGGCAACTCCTTTATCCCTTTGTAGCTTTTTGTTGGAAGGGAATGGGCAAAGCTGCATATGCCACATACATACTTCTGATTGCTATGCAGAGTGGAAAATTTCCAATGGTTTGGAGTATTAGAAAATAACCTGGCCAGGTAGGCAGAGCTGTGGTAGGGACCAGGAACTGGGCCAAGACCCTGCTTGTCTCTTTTATCTCTTTAGAGATAAAACTCTGTTTCAATAGTTTCCTGGTCAGGTACCTTTTGAAGCCCTGGCAGGGGATGTTCAGAATGGACATCAGCAATAATTTCTCTACAAAAAAAAAAAAAAAAAAAGGGGGAAAAAAACTACAACAGACTTCCTAGATTGGTGGTCAGTGACCTAAGCCTGTCAGTGTTCAAGAGGAGCTGGACAATGCCTTTAAGAACGTGCCTTAACCTGGTCAGCTCTGAATTGGTCAAGCAGTTGGATTACATGATCGTTGTAGGGACCTTCCAACTGAAAATATTCAACTTTTCTCTTCCTTCTTTCCTTTGTTAAAGCATTCAGTTATTCCCAAGGTCTCATAAAGGCTTAGCAAATGCAAAGGTTTTTCTGCTTTCTGTATGAAAAGTCTCAGCTTTCAGCCCAGATACTTCCAGGGTATCTCCAGAGCTGCAAATCTCTTACAAGTCAAACCACCTGTGCAAACCATAGGATTATTAAAAAGGGGATTTGCCTGATTCACAAAAAGTTCAGCCCTTGACTGTCTGTCAAGGCTACCATGACAACAAAAGGCTCAGAAACATTTTGGTTCTAGAGCTGTTAGCCCCAAATCCCCCTTGACTTCCCCTAACAAATTTCTCATTTAACATGTGCATTCACATTTCTCCTTCAACTCCATTCCCAGGCTTCTGGGCCTCAGACTGGCTCCCATTTGTGACTTAGTTTACCATTTCAGCTTTACAAATCCTTCTTGAAATCTTTTCAGCTTGGTTACAAAACCTCCTGGCCTTCACACTCAAAGGACATAAAATTTATAAACACAGTTCTCTACCCCTCGTGTATATAACACACCTGAATGACTAAGTGTTTCCAATGATGTACTGGGATATTTTAAAAATTGTTATAATGTCTTCTTTCTGTTTTCTGATGGTTTCTAATGCCCTGGAGGATGAAAGGAAGGCAAACCAGCTGATCTGTTTAAAGACAGGCCACCTTCCACACCAGTAGACACTGACAAGGATCATGAAGTCTTGATCTTGCCAATTCTCACAACCCCAATGTCTGGTTTATCATTTGGCAGCCCCTCTGCCCTTGATACCCAAAACCATATTTCACAGTATGGTTTAGTGGCCATGGCAGTGTTTGTTTGAAGGTAGGACTTGATGATGTTGGTGGTCTTTTCCAACCTTAACAATTCTATTATTCTATTTTATTCTATTTATTTATCCAGCTAAATATAAAGCCTGTTGATCAATAGCTCTGTGTGACTGCAGTTTGTCTGCCCCCAGAGCTCTGCTGGAACCAAGAGTGAGCTGACTCAGTTTTTTTTGGTTTTTTTTTCCATTAAGTCAAAGGTTTGGAGCAAAGATTTGCATGCAGTTATGTATTTTAACTATGGATAGCACCTGGTGATATGAACCCTGCTTTTAATTTGCTACCGTCACAGGAATAAATATTTTATAGTGATGCTGTCAGCAGCAATTTGAGCATATATGCCCCTAGAATAAAAAGCTAGTTCATCTTATTTTGGGTCCCATAGTTTGTTGTTCTCTAATATTGTCAGCTTTACTCCCCAAAAATCCATCTTCCCTGAAAACAGACTGTGTCTCTTATTTTGGAAGGATAATAAAACATGAAACCAGTGCCACAGCATCATCATCTCCTATGATGATTTAATTCTGTATTACTTACATATCAACAAAATATTCTTTTTTTCTAAACAAAGTATTACAAATGCATTATGGCTCATACACACTTGGTAGCTCTGGGCAATAGTCATTTAACTTGTTTACCATATGAAATTGCTTTGTTTTCTCTACCTTTTTCCTAATTTAAGGCAGTAAACATACCAAAATTTAGTATTGAAACAAGCTTACTTCAATTTGCAAATCAAGGCACTGGAAGAAAAGGCTTAAAAAAAATTAAAAGCCAGTTAATTCCATTGCTCCCTTTCCTGCTGTAGCAATAAACTGTAAACGTTCATGAAAGTTAACATTTACTCTAGCTAGGTAGTAAAAGAGCAATATCATATTTGCTAGAATTAGTCATATATTTTCTCCCTTGGAGGGCAAAGTCTGAAATTACCCTCAGCAAATTCAGAAATATAAGAAAGACAATTAATGAAAATATTTTTAAGAGTGCTAACTCATAAAAATATAGACAAAATAAGTTTGAACACAGATAAATGTTGATTAATCTGGAATCCACATCAGAAAATCATTGTATGTTTACACATTTGACAGCATGTGCTTCAAAGAGATACTTGAGATTAATTGAGCATGGAAAGTGTACAAGCTTCTCAAAGCAATGCTCTCCAGTCAAAGTCTGACATGTCCTGGTAAAGCCAAAACCAGTATCAACTACATTTAAATGCACCTTATCCTAGAAGGAGACAGTGATACAAAGCTTAAAAATATACTGGCAGCAATTACTATTAATTATCAATAATATAATTCTGGTATTAATTCTGCTTATTCAGGGAAAAAAACCCAACAAAACTGAAAAGTATTCAGCTGTAAATAATGTTTTTGCTTCCATATTTGCTTGCACTGCAGAGTCATTTTTAACTGTGCTTCCTTTAACAATGGAGTCCAAACAAGGAAATAAATCCCTTGGTATAATTTATCCCCAGAAAATACCAAAGGAATAATGATACATGTCTACACGTGTATATATATTTTTCCTAATTTACAATCAGGAAATCACTATGGTTATTTATGGAGCAGATTTCCTATTGGGCAAAGAAGGGATGGCCAAGTGGTTAGTGGAAAGATATAGTAACAGAAAAAACACACATTTTTTGGAAAGGGTTGTAGACATGCCCCTTTCTTTTTTATGCTGTCCAGATTTGGTGACAAATACTGTTACATTATTTTTCTTTACTGTTGTCCCATTCAAGTGTCAACAGATTATTTTCTTTGAGGTATTACTGGCTTATTGCAAGTATGAGAAAAAAATAACAATAATACTAATAACATAATAACAGCAGCAGTAGCAGTTTGAATATTGTTTATTCACAGATGTTTTATTACTATTATTATTATTACTATTTGTTATTTCTTTTTCACTGTAATGATTGCAAACACTGCCACTGGTTGCCCAAGGAGGTTGTAGAGTTTCCATCCTTAAAGTTATTCAAAGCCTCAATGAATGCAGCCCTGAGCAACCTGCTGTTGAGCAAACCTTTGGAACTAGATGGTCTTCAGTGATCTTTCTATTACAGAGTCATAGAATTATGGAAGATTCTGAGTTGGAATGGGGCCTCAAGGATCACCCAGGTTCAACTCCCAGCTTTTTGCACAGGACAGCACCAACAATCAAATCGTGTGCCAGAAAGCGCTGTCTCGCCACAGCCATTGTGAGAATTCAGATTTATACTTCCAGATGCTCTGTCCTGGAAATCCTACTGCTTTTGCTGACAGCAAATTGTAGATGAAGGGGCATGAGCCTGGAAAGGATATTTCTCATTTCTTGTTACAGCATGGGTTTTGGGGGGACGTGAGGGACTGCAAGTTGTCAGCCAAGAAGTCCTGGAGTCTTCACACTGACAGTCAAGCCACCTTGCTCAGCTGCCACTTTTTAAGGAACAGGAAAAAAAAAAATATCAGCTTGACATCCAGAAGTCCTTTGGGTGGTTGTTTTTTTCTTGTTTTGTGTTTTTTGTTTGTTTGTTTGTTTGTTTAAGTATTACAATTTCTTAAGCTGAATTCAGAAGGGCGGAGTCTTGGAAAAGTACACCCAGGCCTTAAAGGGAGGGTTTAATTGCCTAAGTATGGGTGTGTGCTGCTGTTTTACACAGGGGAAATACTTCAATCATCACTTGCTGCAGCACTAGAGAGCCTGGGTCTCCTGTGATTCTGTTAAATAAATTACACATATGCAAAAATTTTGAATGTTATCTGGCATCTCTATTAGTACAAGGTGTGTATTTACTTGGTTGGAACTCAGTTCTCCAGCACTCACAGATATTTTTTTTACTTTTGTGTAGCTGTATCAGCAGTGGACAGATTTATCACATTCTTTTACACAGCCATGGAAAGACATATTTTAACCAAACTGTAAATAACTTCACCAAGCCAATGAGATCCACTAACGGCTTGCTTTCTGTATGCATGCTCATACACTACTTTGCATAATTAGTTCATGAAAATTTTGTCTCTAATGCCTTAAAAATCCTCAGCTCTCCTTAGCTGCTAACAATGCTGCCTGCCTATATCTTTGATAAGTGTAGTAATATCAAATAGATGATCTGTGTAACAGGACATGACAGCAGCCTCGAAAAGGCAGAAAGAAAAGCAAATAAAGACCAAGCATTCTCCCACCTTTCAGACCCAATTTCTGATCCTGGGGTTTAGCTTTGTTATTTCTTCTAATCTGTTTGAAGAAACCACTCCTGGGCAGGGCATCCTTATTGCAAGGATCATTAATTTGAAGAGAGGCGAACGAAAAATAGGGAATTTGTATTTCAGTCACAAAATGGATCAAAGGAAACTTTCCTAGGGCAAGGTGCTGTTGTCAAGATTGTCCTGAAGAAAGGAAAATCATTACAGAGGATTATCTATAACAGTGTTCTCAACCTTCCTTTCAGCTTCTCTACCCCAAGGCAGAAATACAGTGTGACTGATTATGATTACCACACACGCACACAAGTACTGGCTCTTCCACAGTTACATTTTTGCACGTGCCTTTCGTGTGACGTTATTCCTAAAAATAGACCTGCCACGTACATATGCACTCACATATGCTCAACCTTAAGATTATGATTATTACTACTATAATTATTATAGCAGTAATAATAATAATAGCAGCAACAACAACACAACAACAAAAAACAATCATCATCATCATCATCATTACCATCATCATCTCTTTGAGGTCTCAGTGTGACTCAAAACACAGGGAAAAATAAATGCTCTGTTTGCAGAATGATGGGGCAGGAGATTTGTTCCATATTTCTTCCTCCGTTACTGCTCACTGGAGCTTCTCAAAGGTCACCATTTTAAGTTGATTTTTCTGGTGAAACATTGATCCTTTCACTACCAATTATCCCTAGATGAGACATGACTGGTGAAAACATATCTTTTATTAACCTGGAGCAGATTTGGAGCTTGCTCAGGTAGTGGGACCTTACCAACACCTACACTACCCAATAATGGATCCCATTCTCAAGGCTCCATAGCTCTGCAGCAGTTTGCACCTGTGCAACTAAATCTGCTTTCTCCCCTGAGATCCACACAGCCTGGCACTTGCTGCCTACTGGGAACAGTGTTTTGTCATACTACACATGAATCCCTGGAATAAATTGTCCTGGACTAAAGACATGCAGGAAGCATGCCAGAAATTGACTACTATGATTTAAACACAGCTGAATGCACCACAGTACTCAGGACTGTATTGTGATCCTGTTTAGATATCTAGGGTTTGTACAGCTCCAGGGACAGAACATCATGTTAGATGATGGAAAAAAGGTGCTTCTATGGTCTTGCTTTTCATGGCAGGTGGAAAAATTTTATTATTATAAGGATAGAGAGAGACACTGCTGCCCAAATAAAGGTGCAAACAAGAAGACCACAAAAGAAATTTTACAAAGAACATATTTCATGTCAGAGGATTTAGGATTTGTTTTCATAACATTTCAGCCTCAGCTCAAAAGATGTTGGAGGAGACATTATGGTCATCCATAACACTATTCTCAATACACTAATCTCATACACTGATCTCAATGTTAGACATGGAAGAGATGAAATCATGTACAGGACAGGAAAAGAGAAGTCTTATTTCTTATTTTCCATCTTGTGCACCAGGTTTAGTGTGGGAGGACAGCAAAGGGTTTTTCTTTACTTATTTTTCAATTATAAGAATTGGCATAATGATACCTTCCTCACAGTCATTGCATAAATATGTTACCTACAGATTCATTTTAGCTCCTTTGCTAGATGTTTTAAGTGACTGGGAAGAGTTTTTTATGGCACATTTTTATGACATGTCTTAAATAGATCCTAGGTCACACTCCAGAAAAAAAGAATTTCCTCCTAAAATGATAATCAAGAAGAAATGCAAAGAAAAGTGAAGGTTATTAACTTCCAGGCTCACTAAGAAAAGGAAAAAATTGCTTAAAAAATTCAAATGACAAAAGTACAAGGATATATAACACGAAAAATTATATTAGAATTAGAGAGCTGCAACGTGTTCCCTATGACAAAAGGCTGAGAGAGTTGGAGCTGTTCAGCCTGATGAAGACAAGGCTCTGGGAAGACCTTGTAGTGGCCTATTAATAATTAAAGGAGCATTATAAGAAGGCTGGGCAGAGACATTTTAGCAAGGCCTAAAGTAATGAAACAAGGGGAAATGGTTTTGAATTAAAAGAGGGGATGTATATTGCATTTATATTAGATATATAGTGGATCTATTTTGGATATAAATTGGATAAATACTGGATATAAGGAAAAAAAAATCTTGACAGTGAGGGTGATGAGGCTCTGGCACAGGCTTCCCAGAGAAGTTGTGGATTCCCCATCCCTGTAAGTGTTCAGGGCCAGGTTGGATGGGGCTAGGATAGTGGAAGGTGTCCCTGTCCATGGCAGGGCTACACGTAGCACAATGTACCATAATATAAATGCATTTTCCCACACAAACACAAACAGGATTTTTACGTGATCAAATATTACAATTGGATCACAGAAACACTGAGAATTGTTTGTGTTCTGCTGTGGATTAGGGAGTTCAGTGTTTAGGGCAGTGCTTAAAATACCTCTCTAGCCTTTCTGTGGTACGAATCCCCTCTGGAGAGGTGCTATCCTAGAGATGAAAAAGGCAGAATGAAATGAAGTTGCCATCACAGCATGCTTGAGAGAGCTCAGTTCACTGGGATTACAGACGTGACACACTTCTGTGTTTCTCTTGGAAGGCAGACAGCTGTGCATTGCCACAGAGGCACAGCAGATGCCAAATGCCAATTGTTAAACCCTAGTGGTTACTTTAATTGCCCCTCTCCACCAACTGGAGATTTTCCAATGGTAGGAAAGCCACAGAGGTTGCTGTCACTCAAGTTCTCTGAACCCACAGCTCTGAGAGGAAAAGAATAAAAAATGAATGTAAAAAGGACACAAAAAACCCAAGAAAAAACCCAAATAAACAAAAGTGCACAGGCTTGTGACAAACTCATAAACAGGAATATAAAGGGAGAAAAGGAGTTGATTCAGTTGCAGATTTGAGGTTTTACCTGAAAGTTTCATAAGGCAGCTATGGGTGTTTTAAGAGAGACAGGATCCTCAGCAGCAAAGTTACAGCATGATGGACTCTGACATTTTGCAAAACTGTAAAATGTGTCAGTAGCTTTAACAAGCAGGAATGCTTTGACCTCCTGAGGTTCCTGTCCAATTTAGCCATTGCAACTCTTCGATTCCTACAATTAATGGCTACATTCAGCTGAGGGAGGGAGGGAAAAGGGTGACAGGAAATGTCGCCTTAAAGCCAAGTCAGTACTTCTTTTCTTTTTTTTTTTTTCTGCTCTAGCTCCATTATCAGATGTTCCCTCCTAATTCTTCACTGTATGTTAGATATTTTCACTGCTTTAATTTTCCCTTGGCACCTGTATTTGCAAGTCCCTTGCTCTGTAAATATGCATTAGTGGAATAATTCCAAGGGATTCTGATCCTTTGACTAAACAATCATAAGGTTATTTTTCAGACTTTTTATTTTACTTTTGCTAGCACTAACATAGCACCCACATTAGACCAGTTGTTTCATTATTTCTTCCATTTTGAGGATAATCCTGCTCTATCTGCAATTTAGGGATCATTGCTTTTCTCCAGAGGGAAAAAAGTCACTTTGAGACCTTGCACATCCAAAAGCAAGAGCAGACACATGGGGGGCTTAAGCCATGCTTAGAGGATGAGTGTTGCTAGCTATTAGTAAGAAGGTGCCAATTTAAGAGGGCACTACAGAGTCATTTCTTTTCCTCACATTGATACAAAACAGATAAGGCATTATATTAAAAAAAAAAAAAGAATGCTCATTTCCATGAGATCAGGAGAGGAAAAGCTCTCCAAGAGGCTTGAAATTTTAAAAGGGAGCCTGTTGGTCAAACAGCAGTGTGTGCTGCCAAGGCAGGTAGCACTCATGAAGAGTTTCACTCCTGTTCAGTTACAGGAAAGAAAATTGAAATCTCACCTAGGGATCAAAATAAGATTTACCAACCAGATTTTACCCCTGGCAGTGCAGGATACCACACATTTCTTCCAGATTTGTCCCATTTACAAAGGCAATTATTAGTCATGTATTTGCCCCTCCAGCATACTCTTAATGCATGTTGTTTCCTGTGGATTTCTAGGTATAAGCAGGAAGATTCAGCAATGGAATTCCCTTCCTTGGGATGCTGTAGAAGTAAAAAGCTGGCAAGGAATCAGGAGGAGACTGGGCAAGTTTGCAAGAAGAAAATCTGAGCCTATACAGTAAATGCATGGAAAGCACTCCTGTCTTAGAAAGGTTTATCCTGTTAATAAACATCTGGGGGAGAGATCAGAGCTGGAATCACACACACATGCTCTGACACTTTATTTTTTCACTGGCATCCAGATTTGACTGTTGTTGGAGATAGTAGAAGGACCTCTTTGACTCACTGTAGCTGGTCTTGTGTTTTTATGTTCTCAGAGATCCTTAAATGTGCTCTTTCAAAATGTCTCTCTCCTTTCCCTAAGCAAGGACTGAGGGCAGGTGGAGAGTGGAGATGCCCCAGAGATTGCTTCAGGTATCATGACAGGGAAAAGGAATTGCATGGGGAAAATTAACAATATAAAAAAGTAAGATTAAAAATACATGACAAGCCTAGGAAAGGTGCAAAAGACTTGAGAGTGGAGATGTAAATGAGGGCACATGGAACTTGTAGCTGAGCACAAATTCTAGAAAGAAAGGAAATCAGTCTAATGTCAAATGTCAGGCTTATACTTCCAGACTCACTTAAATTATTGTTTCCCAAAACATTCACAGATATATATCTTTTTCTTTGAAGGGTCCTCATAACTCAGTGAGATAGATTAGAAGATCATAAATGCTTGGAGGATGGGGCTGTACCTCCCTGTTTGCTCATAGAGGAGCTAGCAATAGGGATCATTTCTCAATGTGAACAATTCCTAGTACACACATTATTACATCTTTTTTGTCATGTTCTTCTGTCAACCTTGCAGGTACTTTTCTCTCAGAAAATCTGCACATTAACAGCTTCCATATCCTACCCAGTAAAACAAAACAGTAGCAAAAGCATCCCTTAAAAAATTCCACTCTTTCTTTTAGCTGAATATGGATGCTAAAACTCAGTTCATTGCTCACCTGTGGGTCTCCATCTCTACACAGAAAGTGATTCTTGGGGCCAGATTGCCTTTATTCAAATACATATATAGGTGGCAAATAGAGAAGAGGTTGACTCCAGTATTCACTCAGTCACTGCAAGAAAACAATTTTTCCATGTCTTGGAGTAAAATGCCTTACCTGTGAGTCTTCACATCAATTCTATTTTCTCAGAATAAATATGTGAGAAAATAGTTATTTAGTTTTTTCCTTCCAGCTTGTCACTGGTCATGAAATCTTTCTACTGCCACAGAGTAATGCTGGTTAATTTTCTGTAGTTTGGTATAAATATCATATGAACAGAACTACAGGAGGAATAAGATGCTGACGGCTGAAATCTTTATATTTTGTCCATTTCTGTCCAATCACAAAGAAATCGATATCCTTATTCTCAGAGCTGGAGAGTAGCTTCAGAATATAATATATAAATAATTTAAATTATACATAAAAACGGTGGGGGGGTTGTTTAACTTATTTTGTTTTTTCAATATATGAATTGGTATTTATTCTTTACTAGTTCATGCTATTCCATAAAAGGAAGCCCCAGAAATATGACTGCATTAATAATTTACAATACATTTTATTTTTGTCTCCCTTTCAAGGCATATTAAAGGCAAATGCTAGGAGTTATGATATAACCCTGGCAAGAGAAATAACTATCACAGCACTGATCTTACAGATGGGAAAATTAGGTTATGAAGGATATACAGGCTGTATTGTGGGGATATAAATTGCTCTGTGTCACACACCCTTCACAAACTCTCTGAAGGAGGTATCTGAAGCTCCAAGTTTTCTGGCATGGGAGTTGACTGGAATTTCGATGGTCTGCACATATCCCAGACTACTTCCTCAAAATCATGAGAGGAATCCAAGATAGTTTGCCAAGATGTAGGTTTTTAACCAATGGGAAACTATTTTCCATTTAGAAACCCAAAGCAATTTCTGAATATTGCATGTATTGCATGAATTTTATAGTTTAAGCTTATTTTTATACTTTCCCTAGGTTATTACTAGGTGCATGCAAAATTGACACTTTTCCCTTTCTGTTCCCTGATGAATCTTTTCCTGTGACACTCACAGTGTTGTGCCTGTCTTGTGTCTTGTTTTACAGACAGCAGACATGCAGGTAGATCCTACCAGGGAATGGTTCCTTTCAGGTTTACAAAGGAAGAAAAAAAATCTAACTAATTAGATTTCTTTCTTCTTAGTTCTTCCTTTCAGCTGAGATTCACCTTGCCTAACGTAGCCATATAAAAATTAGTTATTTCATTAAGGTAGTCACCTAAATTTTGTCTCTAATGAAAGGAAAGGAAAAAGGTCTCTTCAGAGTATGATTCATCACACACATGTTAAACATCTCTTTTAGGACAGGATGAATTCCTCTCTGGTGATACCACACTCTCTCTCATGACTGTGGAGACAGTTTAAATAATGGGTTATGACCAGAAACACAAAGTTTTAACAGGATAGAGTTGGACAAGATAAATGTTAGTCAGATTTTTTTTAATTTTTTTTCATCATTGTGTGAAGCACTATATGAGCATAGTTAAAAATGAAGCTGTAATTTAACATTTGTTACAAAACAAATATCACAAAGAACAGGAATTATTTGCACAGGAAGCATTGGTGATGCAGTACATGTGTGTCATTCAGGAATTGACAAATTTTGTTTTCTGAATTTCAAAGACCCAGGGAAAAAATGTCATAATATTGCCAACTAAAGTTTAAAAGGAAGAAAATTCTTTCTTTTTCTAATTCTTTATGGACAGAAAAGGAAGTAATTGTCAGTAGGTGGTGAAATGCTAAGAATTTTTCTCGCATCCTTACTTACTTCATTCTTTAAAATCCACCTTTCTCTCAAACTTTCTGAAGGCCATGGGTTTCACATGCACTTTTCATGTAATGTTATCAATAAAGGAGAAGTCTTTGTTTTGATTGCCTACAGGCATCCTGACATTTGAAGTCAGCTATCCAGCTCTGTCATTCAGGTTTATACATATCCACAAACTGCAGCGTTTCAGAAAAAAAAAAACAGGCTGCACACCATGAGAACAATAGGGGGGAGGAAAAAAGATAACACTCATGTGAAGCTTTAATTAATGTTAAGCCAATGCTGGCTTGTAGGAAATGTCAAATTCCACTGGATAAATCAGGGCTGCTTCTTGGTTTTGCAACACATCATGTTCTGTGTTCAATAAGATGCCAGGCTGCTTATTTTGAGTGTCATTTACGTGCAGTGTTTTTCATGTGGTCTTGGAATAAGGTGCCAAAGTTGTCTGGCTCCCCACTTTATTCTACGATTAATAATGCATTAGCCTAGCAAAATATTTGCTCCTGTTATTACTCTTGAGGTTATGAAATTAAATATATATAACTGAAAAATATAGTAAGTATATGGGAAATAAATCTTTCTCTGGTCTTCCCTGTTTTCATTCTGGAGGCAGCTCCCTTAGTTAAAAGAACAGCTCTTGACTTTCAAAATGCATACACGAAAAAAAAAGACTTCATTAAACTTGCTCAGCTTGATTTGCCTGCCTCTGTGAGCTTAAAAGCCCATCACTGCATAAACCTAAATTCTATTCTTCACTCTGATAGTGCAGCTTTATACCAAAACAGTTCCACTGAATTCAACACTTACATCAGAAGCTTCGTGTTACTGATAATATTTTTATTGTATCATATACATTTTAGGTTAAAACTTCAACACAGAAGGACAAAGCAGTCCTGATTTTTCTTTTTCAGGAGAGAGAGCTTGGGGAAAATAACTGAACCTGGATTCAGACTTGATAACTGCCCATGACAAGCACTGTGCTGCTGGGTTTGCCAACACACTTCCTGGGGGAGGAACTCACTGTTTGTGCTGCTGTGTTATTGCAAACCCTTACAGGGTTTATTTTTTCATTCTCCTCCTCATTTCTTAGTTCTGTTTTCCCCCAGATCTTTCTTCCCTAAATCCTTTGAAAGTTCCCTGTGATCATTCTCCAGTGATGGAGCAGCTGGAGGAGGCAGGCAGCACCAGCTGTGGATGCTGAGAGAGAAGTGCTCAGAAAACACTTGAAGAGAGGATTCTATCAGTCTTTTTCAACTTCATAGATGTTGCAGGATGAGATTATTTGCCCTCAAGCACTCTCTCACCTGTAAATACCTATCAGTATGAGGCACTAAGGCTTAGCATGTTCCAGGTGTTTGGAAAGTTGTAGGAGTGACCAATCATTTGGTTCATCACTGAGTCACAAAATCTTGGAATTAATAACAATAATAAAAAAGACCCCAACATTTTTGCAGTATTTCCCACATTGTTATTCTTTTGTAATTAGGAAAAAAAAAAGAAAAAAATAACCTTCCAGACTTAAGCAGAAGTCTTGTTCTGTACAATGTATGTAATTAATTATATATAATTAATACTTCTGATCAATAAATTACAAACATTAAGTATGTGCAATTTCTCTTCTAAACTGCCTATTTTTGACAGTTTTCTAAGTAAATAACTGCATTGTGAAATATAGGAGTGACATGCTCAAGAAAATTTTTACTCTCCTATTTTGTTCATTTTTCTGTTCATAATATTTAAAAAATTAGACTGATGATCTTCAAGCTGTCAGAAAAGAAGTTGAAATTATTTTTAAAACAACTATTTCTGTTATTTACGCCTGAAATATTTTTTCTGTGCTAACTAAATCCTAGAGTCTCACAAATTTCAGAACATGATTATTTTAGATGGAATTGCCTGAATTTCCTCCTCTGTATCAAACACCTTTCTGTATCAAACATGTTTGCCTTGTTCAATTTCTTCCCAGACACTTACTCATGACTGAAGAGAGAAGTTTGGGCTTGATGAGCTGCTGCTGGGTGCTGCAAGCTCACCCTGATGTTCCCCTGTTACCCGATATTAATGAGTGTGGATGACAAGGAGTACTGGTGTTGGGTGTGCACACACATCTGTAATGGTCAGAAGACAATCAGGGAGATAATTAGATTGTAACAGCAATGCATAATTAATGCCAGGTAATGGGACAGATCCCAATCAGTTGTGCCAGTGGTAAATCCAAGGTAACCCTATTAGTGTCGAGGACAGTTGTTTGCATATGTTGTACATTGATTTAACTGAGGTTTGATTCAGGCTCATTAAGTGACACATTTTTCACTTGTATCGTTTGGATGGGCAGACTCTGGATGATTACCCTCAGCTTGAATGGCACTATATATTAACTGTTTTAAGACATGTGAATTAAACCCTGATCAGGTGCCAGAGATCCCCTAATTACAAGTGCAAGCCATACCCATGCTAAATTCTAGGTTCCTTAAAGACAACAGACTCCACGGAATATTTATCAACAGCTGTGGGTACATTAGGGTTTTAAAACAGTCCCTAATCAAAACAAGGAGTAATGTTTCTTGTGACTGCATGCAAGTTTGCTAATTTGTTTGCTTTGCTATTTATATCAGCAGCAAAGAAAATGTCATTTAAAAAACTAAGAGCTTTTAATGGAAACGGTCAAAACTGTGCTCTGCAATAATCTATCAGTATTCTCTATAATAGAATGGTGTCCCATAATTCATTCTAAGGGAAATGGTGATGGAGAAAGAAAGGCAGCTCATTTCAGATGAGTCCACAGAGCAGCTTGGATAAAAAGGGATCTCTGGTGATCATCTTATCAAACTGCCCTGTAAAGGATCCTGATATTCAGGTGGTCCTTGGATATTTCCAGAGCAGGATGCTCTATAACCTCCCTGCACAGCCTGTGCCAGTGCTCAGTCACCCTCACATTGAAGAAGATGGATCTCTGTCGTGGTGCCAGTGTTCTGTGTAACAGCTGAAAGAGCCCAGACACCTGGCTTGGCTTAAACAGACAGCTTCTAGCCCTGTCTGCTCGCTGAAACCATTTCCTCTTGTTGTGTGATACATAAAGAGCCAACCCAGCCATGTGCAGCCAGGTGCATCACTTTGTGAGCCATCACTGCTGTAGGGAAATGCAGAGATTTAGGGGGATTTGATGCAGCTGTCATGAGGTTTTGTATGTTTTGGGTTTTTTTTTTTCCCCTTTATGTGGTGTTTTTAAGGGTCAAGTCAGCTACTTCCTTTCTGGAGCCTGCAGAGAGGACAGGAATTCATCTTAGGCTCCAGAACAGAGTGACTGCATGCAGGCTGCCCTCACTGGCCTGGCTGCCAAAACACATCTCAGCTCAAGGGGTACTTTAGAGTAGTTAGGCTTTATTATTATAGACAGTATTACCCTAAGAATTGTACTGCATGAAGTGATAGAATTAGTATTCTAGTGGCCAGCCCAGATGTACTCTGAGCTGATGTAAACCAAATAATGAGAATTTCTTGGTACACAGAGTGATTCAAAGCCCAATTAAGTTAACAGAGAAACTCTTTTGATTTCCTTCTGTCTGAAACAGGCTCTTGAATGTTCATGGCACATAATAACACCCAGTGGTTCATCTCAATACCATCTTCAAAGAGAATGGGAGGTACTGCCCTACCTCACAGAAGGGTTGCAGAGGTTAGTGCCTCTCTGCTACACATTTGGATGCTGCAGAGATGTTCATTATAGAGGAGTCCATAAAGAGTTGAAAAGTTGTGGAGGGTTTGCATAGTGTGAGGTAAATAAACCCTAGGCCTGCATGTTGCATGAGGGAGAATAAAGTGAGGTATGGAGGAATAATGTATGTCCTACTCCACCAATTTGTGAAATTGATCAATGCCTGTGGACAAAAAAAAACCTTGAGACTAGAATAATAGAGACTATCTGATAGTGCAACATCAAAAAAAAAAATTAGAACAGATTGGAACACTTTGCAGCATTTCATGATTTCATGGTGTTTATTTTTCCAGTTAAGGCATTAGTCTGAAGTTTGGAATCATACTTTTAATTGAAAGGTGATGGTTCCTCAGGAGATGAGATTTTGGAAGCTTTTCCTGCATGTCAGTGTGCTGCCTCTTCTTTGTTTTATCTCAAAAAAGCTGTGCTTATGTGTAGGGTTTTACTGGCTTCCTGGTGTACTTCTACCCTAGACTTTTTGTGTCCTTGCATGGCAACTGTAATTTAGCTTCCAGTATTTAAAGTGTTTTGGCAATTCTGCCACTTCCACAACCTCTGTAGTGTTTATTTGGGTTGTTTGCCTGGGTCATAGAGAGGATAAAAGACATTTATTTTGTCCTTTTTTCCCACTTTCTTTCTGCTTTCACATGTCTTTATATTTTTCCATTCTGTATTTAAATTAATTTTTCAAATATTTTTTTATTTGTCTCTTTTTTCCCCACTCTATACCTTTAACCACTTTTTCTGTTTTAGATGCAAATCAGCATTATCTCCCTTGAATTATTCTCTATTCCTAAAACAAAATAATACTTTTAGAAAGCAGGTGATTTTTTGGTTCCCATATTTTTAACTCACTTTCCAGATTTCTAATTGCTGGTGTTTCCAGGACCTTGACAGCTGCTTGACAACACTGTCTACCTCTAGTCATACTTTAACCATTATGATAAACCACAAAGGAAGCTTGGTTTCTCTAGAGAAAATTCACTCTTGCATCTCATGTTAAATCTGCAGGTCTAATATGATATGCAGAAAACCAAATTTGAAGCTTTCTCATTATTATTTAAGCATGGCAATCATTTTCACTGTTTTATCTACAAAGTCACACAGTGAGAACTTTGTTTACCTTCAGAAGCATGATGCCAGTTCCAATGTCACTGTGTGGGGATTTTTCTCCCTCTGAGAAATGTCTATAAATTTAAAGGTCTCCACTAAATTTCTGAGGTTGTTCTCAATAATGAAAATAATTTAATTGTTCCCAAACACTGACCTCTAGCACCTGTGTGAGAAGATATTTCAAGAATGAGGTGGGCTAACTGAGATCAGATGGACCTTTTTAATATTAATTTCACAGCCAGAATATTTCCTGGATAAAATATCCCTTGAAGATATTTTGAGAACCTCATTTTACTTTGGCTTAGAAGGATGACATAAAACCTGTAAGACATCTGTAAAATCAGGATTCTCAAAAATTGATCCCTGAGTGAGATGTGTAAAATAATCTTGTCCTGTTTATCTTTGGTTTTGAACCTGAAACCTTGCATTTGATTGAAATTTAACTTTATAAAATTTAAATAATAATAATGAAAAAAAAAATTACACAGCTTGAAATAGAGGACATATGGTGGTACCATAGTAAAAAAGTAAGGTTACAGAATGTCTACCGTATCTTCACTAACAGATCTGGGAGAAAAAATTAAAATAAATTCTTTTAAATCTATTTTTTTTTTTCTTTAGCAAAATTTGGAGGAGTTCAGCCTTCAAGCCAAGCAGTGAACCTTTGTCCTCTCTCTCCCCCACCTTGCTTGTTCACCTCCACATTGCTGACTTGAATTGCTTCCAAATAGGCTGGGGAATTTACAGCTGCTATTACAGGTCATGTAATACAGGTTAAACCTGTGTTTACAGCCCAATAATTTCCCTGTGTCTTTAAACGAGCTATGAAGTATTTTGTAATGCAGATTGTCTGCTTTTTTATTTGCCCGTAAAAGCGGTGAAGGGAAGCTACAAAAACTCTGTGTTTCCTTGTCACTGAGGACAGCCTTGCTGCTGTGCTGCACTGAGCCTGGAGAACCAGGACTATTAAATGGTTGCAAACTCCAAGGAACTGCAGGTGCCAGAAGGAGCAGAGGAGGTAAACTGGCCTGAGTGGGTCAGAAAAAGGCGACAATAGTAATTCAAGATTTAGGCAAATTGGCCATTGTCTAAGTCAGGGGAAACAACAATTAAGGTGTCCCTCTTCTCTTCTGATCTCGGGGATAACCAGAATTGAATTGCTCTCAATACAGCCATCAGTCTTGCTGTTGCACTAGATGAGAATAATCTGATGGCCACTGAAATTTCCTGGTTCTTGAACCAGAGAAAGGAGTAAGCCACAGAAATCATGTGTTCACATTTCGTCTTCGTGCCAAAATAAATGCAAGAGGAGTAAAGCATGAAAGGACAAATGTGTAAAGAAATTTTAGAGCTGAAAAGGAGAAACTTGAACATGGTTTGTAAACACTGCAACATTCAGAGACAGAGCAAGCAATCTGTTTTGCCTGGATGCTCATCCTAGTTCAGATTGATTCATTGCCTTTGATTTCTCATGGGTTTGATTTGACAGGCAAGAGATCACTTGGGATAGGGTCTCTCCTGTGTTAATGCCAACAGCACCCTGGAATCCCAGCTGTGGACCAGGACCCCATTATGAGAACTTCTGTACAAACATAATGGCAAAGAGATTTATGCCACCTTTTATTCAAACCAAGGAAGATAACTGATTGGTGAGTTCTATCTGAGCCAAACATTAAGGATCTTTTTTACCAGTTCATATTCAGAAGCACATAAATGATAGCAGATTTTTTACTTCAGAGTAAAACAATACAAATACTGAACATGTGAATTATTTTTAGCCTATTTATTTAGCATATTTTCCTTGATTTTAGTTTATATAAAGAATCTCGACCTGGAGGAATTATAAATTGAAAGATTATCACCATAATTCTTTGGACCTCAGCAGTGATTATGAAATGAGCTCATCAAATAATCATTTGCAAGTGTTTAGGAGCCAGGATGTATTTCCTTTGTCAATTTTGTAACCACGCTCTGTAGCATTTGGAGATGCTACAGTTTGCAAATAATTCCTCACTGGATTTCTTTTTTTCCTTCATGAGAGAAGCAAGCTCAAATGAGGCATTTCATTATTACTTCAATAATGCACAGTCAGCAAAGCTTTCATGTATCTTGATTGTTGATAGCCACTGATGGAATAGGAAGAGACAAAGTTTGTCAGGTAGAGACCTGTACAGACACAAGTCACTCCAGCTAAACAGCACGTCCATGGAAATTTAAGTCTCAGGCAGAAAAGATAGTGGGGAGGAGGGGAATCAACACCTATTAAATTTGGATGGGGACAGAAAGAGTGGTCTTTGCTGCCTGACAGACAAGGTTATGTGGCTGAACAATAATTTGAAGGCCTGAATTATTCATGTCCAATTCAAGGTAAAAGGGTTTTACCTGGTGATATCATCATGTTGCAGTATTTCACTAAGGCAAAAAGTGTTATTTTTAACTTTTTTGTTTTGCATCAGTCATGTCTTATACATGAAATTATAGAAGGGATTGGGAATAACTGCTAATTTTTAGAGAAAAAATATATGTGCATATATTAAGGACCAAGAACAATTTGTCATTTAAAATGAAAGAGCAAACTGCTTACAAAAGGTCTTGAGGCTGAAATTCAGACTTCTCTTCTACCATGCCCTACTCACCAGAAATGTCCTTCTGTGTAACTTTTAAACAAAGAGGGTAGAGGTTGATATACTACTGGGGCTCCAGCCTTTATTTGAAAAGAAAGGTTAGGGCTTGTTTTTTTTTTTTTTCTTTTAATAAAAGCTGTATTTCTTTGCTGTCAAGAAATATAAACACAATACAATCCTGGTCTATTCTGCACCAGAGCAGTCTCACCTTGAGTCCTGTGAGCAGTTTTGGGCACAACAATATAAAAAAAGACATAAAGCTGTTAGAGAGGGTCCAAAGGAGGCCACAAGGATGGTGAAGGGTCTGGAAGGGAAGCTGTGTGAGGAGTGGTTGAGATCCCTTGGTCTGTCAGCCTGGAGAAGAGGAGACCGAGGGGAGACCTCAGATGTCTTCAACATCCTCATGAGGGGAAGAGGAGGGGCAGGCTCTGATCTCTTCACTCTGGTGACGGTGACAGGACCAAAGGCAATGGCCTGAGGCTGAGCCAGGGGATGTTTAGGTTGGATCAGGAAAAGGTTTTTCACCCAGAGGGTGTTTGGGCACTGGAACAGGCTCCCCAGGGCAGCAGTCACAGCACCAAGCCTGTCTGAAATCAAGAAGCTGGACTGAAATCCAGGAGTTGGACTGGATGATCCTGATGGGTCCTTTCCAACTAAGTACATTCTATAATTCTGTAATTCTGTGTGTTCTACCATCTGTTACAGCTTCCTCACTTGGCCTTCTCCAGTGTTCACTGATTGTGATGAAGAGCTCAGGGACTACCCAAAATCATCACACAGCTAATTGCTACAGAAAGGATCAATGAAACAGCCTACACATAAAGATACATACAGATGACAATGCAGTTTAGAGTGTACAGCCCTGGTCGAGATTTACCTTTTTTTTTTTTTCTATTAGCATCAAACAATTAATTGATGAATTAATTTAGCTCGGGACAATATTCATTCACTCCTAATTCCAGGCAAAGAGACCTGAGAGAATGAACTTAACTGGAGATGCTGTCATGGAATGGTACTCTTAGACAAAACCTGAAGATTTCTTACTAAATCATCTTCCTCCTAAATAAAGTGCATTAAACTCCATTTTCTGTTAGAAAATCCCTTACCAGTTCTATTTGCCCTTTAGTTCACAGTATTCTGTGTCATTAATGTCACAGGAAGTGTTGGTACCTCTGAAGCAGAAGTCAGTTGTTGGATGTATCAGTTTCTACACTGAGGATCATTTTCTTTGAATTTCTGGTCCATTGGGACTCCAAGGGTGTTTGTGGTGCCTCAAGGGATTGAGTTATGGACACATTTAAGGACATAAAAGGATTGTCTGGGGCAGGGGCCATTTACAGCAGCCATCAACCCTCATTTCCTTTCATCCATTTTATTAAGATACCTCTTTCATATGCCCACCTTTAAGATCCACTTTAATTTAGCCACATGTGTTGGGGGTTGGATCTG
>WBNO01008843.1:0-35648 GCA_013400575.1 Peucedramus taeniatus
ATAATCTAAATAATAATATAAATATAAATAAATCTATAAAAACTAAACCACAAATAAAAAAAAATAAACCACATCAACAAAAACAATTCAAAAATCCCATCTCAAATTCCTTCCGAAATTCCCCACCAATAAATTATCACACATTCCTTATTCCTCTTTTCCCAATTTAAAGTCTGGAGGCCCTAAATTAGTTAAAGATCTATTTAGAATAAAAACCATGGAGGGCAATCCTGCCCTTTGCTCTCCTCGTTGAACTCCTCACCAGATTTGGGCTCTCCCAGGCAGTGAAATCTCCTTCCCTGCGGCACCACAGTCCCCAGCTCGGAGCAGCCTGGGGGCTCACCCTGCTCTTTGAAGGCTGCTGGAAACTCCTTCCCTGCTCCACTCACAGCAGCTGATCCTGGAGATTATGTGCCACTGACAATTCCACTCTGCTGCTGCCGTTGGTTTTGAGCTTTTTAATATTATTTTTTTTTAATTCCTAAGAAACTATTTTTACCAGGAGCCAGGAGTGATTTGCATACAGGGCTAATAATAATCCTGGGGTACGACAGATTCTTCTGCCTTGAGGAGTGGCTTAGGCAAGGCAAGGGGTGGAGAAAGCAGGACTCAATAATTTCATTTTAAAGAGGATCTGAGAGAGCTGGGGAATGACTTGTGACAAGGATGTGGAGGGACAGGACAAGGAGTAATGGATTTAAACTGACAGAGGGCAGGGTTGGATGGGACCATGGGAAGGAATTCTTCCCTTTGAGGGTGGTGAGGCCCTGGCACAGGGTGCCCAGAGAAGCTGTAGCTGCCCCTGGATCCCTGGAAGTGCCCAAGGCCAGGCTGGACAGGGCTTGGAGCACCCTGGGATAGTGGAAGATGTCCCTGCTATGACAGGGGGTGGAATGGATGATCCTTAAGATCCTTTCCAACCCAAACCCTTCCATGAGTCTGTGATTCCAAATTACCATGAAGCTGTGTCTAATATCCTGCCCCTACCCATGGGACCCAGCCCAGAGTCCCTAAAGCAGCTGAGCAGTTTTGTCCTTTCCTTGTCCTTTTATTTCTTCATTCCAGAGGCTCTGAAAGCTGCTCTGATTTTTGCCTCCTCTCTGGAATCCCAGCTGGAGTTTGCTGGGGTTGCCCCAGTCACCCCCTTTTCCTTACAGACCCTTTTCCCTCTGCTCCTCTCTCCTCCTCAGTCCAAGCTGTCAGGGGCCATGTCTCGGCGGATCAGGGCAGCTTTTGGGGCAGTGAACTTCTGGGCCATTGTCCTCTACAACATCCTGGCCCTCAACAGCCTGGAGTTTGCACTGCTGGTGACCAAGAGACTGCTCGTGATAGGTAAGGTGCTGCCAGCCTTCCCCACTGAGACACCCCTGTCTTAACTGGTATGGGAGCTGAGGGCTGGGATTTTGGATCCTTTTGGGTCCAAAGTGGCCGCTGGTTTGTGGTGTGGCTGCTCCAAATGTCCTTAATTCTCCTGCAAAAAGTGCAGGCAGGGGTTTCTTAGCCCCTCCCAGCTCCTCACTGAGTAAACACTCAGTTTACTGAGTGGTACCTGGGTACCAGCTGCCTTCCAGGTGTGCTTGCACAGCTCCTGGCACAGCCTGACCCTGGTTTAGCCTCCCTGGGGCACTGCAGGGGTCACGTTCACCTCACTTTCTTGGGCTGAGTCCCTGCCTGTGAAATGGTCCCGTTGCTGGAGAAAGGGATTGACTCCTCCTGCCTCACTCCTGTGCTCCAGCAGACCTTCCTGCATCATCCCGAGGGTGACAGGTCCAAATCCTCATCCTGCAGCCTGTACATTTCTAATCAGTGGGTTGTGGCACTGCTTTGAAGCCTTCTTGAGCTGCCCAGGGTATAAATAGCCATTGGGAGCTGGCGTCCTGCAGCCTCTCAGGGATGGACAATGTCACACCCAGTGTGCCAGGAGTGCCTGCCCGCTGAGCTCGCTGGCTTTTGCTGGTTGCATTATTCACTGCAGAGCTCCTGTTTTAGCTGGAGCAAACCCTGGATCCACCCCTCTGCTGTGGATACCAGATTTGTGATTGCAAACACTGTCAGACCCCTTCGAAGAGGAGGGAGAGCTCCAGGCTCTGTCGCTGACGTAGGTGACAAAAATATGTATTTTGCTGGGTGGACACTGTGTCCCCACTAAGTGCAGGACAAGGCTGGGGTTGATCTCATCATCAATGGGGCCCAGAGCTTCCAGAAGGTCACGGTGTTGAGCAACAATAAACGTGGGCAGGTTCGTTCAATGGGCAGAAAGTCAACCATGATTTCTGAACTTGGGGAGCAGAAGGATTTTTGGGGCTAAGAAATGTGAGGACATTTTCCAGCATGTCCCCACATTACCTGCAGTCCATGGTGCCTTGGTGGGCTCAGGCACAGCTTCACTCAAAATCCAGTCCTGAGGATTTCCTTCTCTCAGTGAAGCTGCAGGGCTGAATCAATGATGAAAAATGTCATCGGGAGCTTGTGGGACCTCCCAAACCCAGCTGAGAAGCAGCTGTGCTGGTGAAGAACTGGCCTTTTTAGGTGAGCAGCCACAGCTGGATGACCACATCTCCCTCCCTGCCCTAGGTTTCCCTGAGAGCACCTTGTCCATCTGGTTCATCACCTACTGCGGCGTGCAGCTGATCAAGGAGCGCGAGCGCATCCTGGCCATCCAGGAGGAGGAGGAGAAGGGTGACAAGGCCAAGGTGGAGTAGGGGAGGCACCACAGGCTTGTCCTGAAGCCTTGTCTCCCTTCCAGCCACTGCTGCCAGACCAGTCACTGCTGCCAGGGCTCTCCAAGCCCTCCTGACAATCGGACTGCTGTAGCTCATCCGCGTAGAAGTCCCCTGGAAGGCACAGGTCACCCCCTTGCTGCAGGGAAGATTTTCCATCAGGCACAGTGGGCATTTCACAGTCTCCCCAGGCGTGGCTGGATGCTGAGGCAGCTCCCAGGACGTTTCTTCCATGCCAGAGCCATCCCCATTGTTTTCCTGACCCTCTGACAGTGTGCAGGCCCAGAGATTTCACCCCCTGCTTCCCACAACGCTTGGTGCACCAGCACTGGGCTCCCCCACAGCTCATGTCTCCCAGAGGAGACTCTCCAGACCCCATGGCTGGAGGTTTTAGGGCCCTGCACTGCTGGATCTGAGACTGATGTGGCCACCACGACCACCCTGCTGTGACACATGTCCTGGGACTCAAGCCTAAACCCCACCTCAATCTTTTTACATGCCATGGGCAAAGGTCTAAGCTCACATTCCTGCCCATGGCTGAGGGACAGAATGTGTTGTAGCCACCCCTTGCTCAGCTCCAGCCACCCATCCCTTTCCTCAGCTGCCTTTGGTGCGCACAGCCCAGCTCTAGGGCTGAGTGGGCACACGGGTGAATACAACCAAAGGAGAAAAACCCCAGGTGAAGGGCAGGGATTGGGGCTGGGTGGTGAAGGGAAAGCCCATGGGAGACTCCTTGGAGAATTTGACTTTGGGAGTGTGTGAAACACGGTGCCTTGGGGGAAAGGTGGGTTTGTGACACAGAAATAGCTCTGTCTCTCTTGCACTTTAGAGTAACTCTCAGTGGCCTTATGTCTGAGTTATGTCACTGTCTGGTGAGGGCAGGATCCACACCCCTCTGCAGTGGGGTTGAGACACTTGGTGCCTCCCTGTGGGTGAAGCAGGATGGGTTCCTAGCCAGCTTTCAGCTCTGCCAAAGTAATTTGTGAAGTCCCTGGTAAATGTCTCTTATTTATGTAGCCAATAAATGTTGGATAACTCTGGCACCTGCTGCTCATCCCTGTTACCCTGCAGGTGACACCCCTGGCAATGCTCAGCCCCTGGAGCTCAGAGGACAAGGGTCTGTTTGCAGGCCCTCACCTGCCCCCCAGAAGAGTGACACAAGGCATTTGTGACTTCAGCAGAAACCCACTTGGGTGTCATCACCAGACTGGAGGTTGGGCTGCAGCTGGGCTCATATTCACCTTTATTTTGACTCTGCTTTTATACATACCTTGAGCCTGTGGCCATCAAACTGTCACCTGTGTGGGTTTTGGGTTAGAAGTCAGGTTGGTTTTACTTTTGGGAGCCTGACCAACAATGCTGGGAGTCAGAGCAGGTATTGTGCCTTGGTGGCATCTCGTCACATCCCTTTTTGACACATCTGTCACTGCTGGACTTTTCGTAGCTGTTTCTTGACATCTCCATTATTTCAGATTTGCTTTTTCCATCAAACCAGCTCTGCCACCGTGTGCTTCCTGCAGGGCTGAATTCATCTCTTGCCCTCCCTGGGGGTGTCCTTGCACAGGTGAGGTGCTGGCACCAAGGGCTTTGTCACTGTGGTGGCTCAGCTCAGCTCTGTGGCTGCCTGGGAGGACAGAGTCACCTCCCAGTGTCGAGGTGGGTGACTCACATGGCAAAGCCCAGTGACTCTGCACTGCCCTCCTGACTTGGATACTTCAGGAGAGAAAATAGCCCATTCACTAAGAGTCTATATTTACCCAGCAGCTGCATCTGCTGAAGCTGCCAGAAGGAGCTAATCTTAGACACCAGCCCAGCCAGTGATCTGTTAGAGACAGTTCACAGGAGAATTTGGGCTTTGCCCTCCTTTTCCAGGAGCTATCCCTTCAGCTTTTGCTGCTCTGACAAGCCCAGGAGATCTGGTGGGCCAGGAGCCCCCTGGTGCTGTCTCAACCAGCTCAGCCTTGCACAGGACACCCTCAGCCTCACTGAATAGGATGGGATTTATCCACTGCCCATCTCTCTGGAGAGGAGCATCTCATCTGCTCTGGTTATTGCCTGCCCCTTCATAAAACTCTACCAAGAAGCCAAGAAAAGTAGTTTTTTTAATTGTAATTACAAGTCCCACTTAATAGCCATACACTGGACACTTTCTTGTTCAGCCTGACATGGCTAAAATTCCTTCCTCCATCCTTTTTGTTCTAACATTTTGTATGGATGGAAGTGATCCTGAAACACTGCATCCCTTTAGGATGTATCCGTGTATCCTCACTGTTGTGGTTTAATCCCACACAGTTTCTCCCTCACTCCCTCATCCCCCTCACCCCATAAGGAGGAAAATCAGAAAGAAAAGGTAAACAGGTAAATCTGTTAAGATAAGAACAGTTTAACATTTGAAACAAAACGTAATGATGATAATAATGACAAGGAGAGGAGAAAGAGCAACAGAACCCAAGAGGAGCGAGTGCTACGCAACACAATTGCTCATCACCCCCTGGCTGATGCCCAGCCTGTCCCCAGACAGCAACTTGGCTCCCTTCTGGGTAATTTCCACAGTTTATATCCTGGAAATGATGTTCTGTGGTATGGAATATCCCTCTGGGGTATTCAGGTCAGCTCTCCTGGCCATGCTGCTTCCCAGCTTTTGGTGCAGCTCCTCACTGGCAGAGTGTGAGATGTGGAAAATCCTTGACTCGGGGTGAGAATGACAGCAGGAGCCAAAATATCGGTGAGTTATCAGCTTTATCCTCATCCTAAATCAGGAAAAACACAGCAGTGTAGGAGGAAAATTAACTCTCCCAGACAAAATCAGAACCTTCACCCACTCCTGTGTCCTGGGGGACTGTTGCCCACTTGGGGACACATTTAAGGGCTGTGGGAGCCCACTGGTCATTGGAAATCCCTGGCTGTGGCCCTGTCAGATCTGGGGACAGTGCACCCAGGCTCTTGGAAAACCAGGGCTGCTTCCCCAAGCCTTGGAGCTGTTCCTGCTGCTGGGCAAAGCCCCTGAAGCTCTTTGAGTCCCCAGGGCAGGTTTGGGACCAGCACAGTGCCCTTCTCCTGGGTGAGTCACCAACCTGGGAGATGCCAGAGACCCTCCAGGTCCCAGAGCTCCTCTGGGAAGGGCTGTAGCTGCATTTTAGCAGTGCCACCTCGTGGGGTGGGGGGTAAGGAAGCAAAACTCAGAAGGCAGCACAGCAAAAAGGAAAACAAGGCAGGGCTCAAGGGAGATTAAAGGCAGAGGGAGGGGGGAAATCCCAGCTGGGGGCACAACAACACAGGATTAAACTTGGGATGGCACAGAGCTGATGCAGAGGGGGCAGAGAGGGGAGGGTGGGGGTGTACAGCCCCAGATGTGAGGGAGCAAAGATTCCTGAAGTTCGACCCAGTTCGAAGATCAGCGCTCGGAGCTTGGTCCTGTCACAGATGAGCAGCACAGAAGAGCTCATGATGTGAGCTCTGGAAACAGCTTGAGATTATTTCCCTGCTTTATTGGTACTTCCCAGATGCTGCTGGAGCCACACCAGTACAGAAGGGCTTCGTACTGGTACAGCTCCCTCCCTCTTCCCACTTCTGGAGAGAACCTACATGGCAATTTTAATAAACACATCCCTGCCAGGGTAAGGGGTTGTGTGGCTTTAAATACACCAAGAATAATGGCTAATATTTTTTCATAGACTTAATTAAATCGTTAATTAAATCTGTGCCATCACTGAGTGTCAGACAGCCCAGAGGGTCCACAGCAAGAGATAAAACAGATTCATGTGCAAGTTTTACTGTGGGTATAAATAATTATAGCTACTCTGCTCACCCATGTCTGTCAAAACTAATTTGCTTCTTTGTGAGCTCCATGGGAATAGCTGGACCTGGACTGGCCATTTGAGGGCCCAGGGGACTTCCTAGACATCCATGGGTAGGCAAGAAGGGCACAAGAGCTGCTGGAGAGCTCAGCCACTCTGTAGCATCAGCTCCAGGCCAGGCAGGTTGTCCTGCTGTGGCTCTACACTTCATCCAGAGGGGAGTGATGAACCAGAAGGCCTGAGCAGGAGACCCTCAACTTACTAGAAGGTATCTGTGTTTAGATGTCTTTGTGAGTTGAAGTGCACCATTGCATTTCCTTTACTTCTATTCTGCCTCAGACACTTTCTCTGTCACCAGGATCTGGAAAGGATGGGTTTATTGGTGCCAAGGTGCCCAGAGACTGTGCCACTGGGGTCCATTTGCATGTGTGACAGAGTCACAGAATCAGTGAGGCTGGAAAAGAGCTCTGGGATTGGCTCCAACCTGTGATTGAACCAGACCATTTCCCTGAGTACCATGTCCAGTCTTTCCTTAATGCCTCCAGGGATGGTGACTCCACCACCTACTGCAGGGAAAAAGAGCCATCCCTCTCCCACAGTCCTCAAATCTCCTGCTTTAGTGAGGATTTTAAAGCAACTCCCAGCACAGATCTCATATCCCATACAGGGCTGTAAATAAACAGCTCTATCTCCATTTCCCACCCTCTTCCAGACCCCAGAAAAGTGACTCTGGAGGAGAATATAGGACAAACTTGTGCAGCAAAGCAGGCCTGGGTGGGAGCTGGCTGGAGCTGGGGATGCCACAAAGCCCACACAAGACCTTCCCTTAGCACATCTTTCCAGCTTTGACCTCATGACCTATTTTTAGCACAGCTAAAGGTCCAACACTTTCAGAGCAGCCCATTTAACATCATCAGGAGGAACTCCCAGCCTTTCCACCCATGACCCAAAAGGCAGATTGGGCTGTCAGATTCACCCAGAGGCCTCTTCCCAAGCCCATGGGTCTCACGTGTCCCCCGTGGTGTCACAGCAGCCAAACCTCCTGCTCTCCCCGTGGTGACTCATGAGCTGACAGACCCTTCCTGAATTTCTGAGGCTGGAATTGCAGCTGTTCCCCCGGCCCCCTCCCTTCCTCCTTGTCCAATGTGTCATATTAAAGGGTGATCGGCTTACACATGCTGCACTATGGATTCCTTAAGCCCTGCAGTGCTGTGTCTATATATAAAGCCCCAAGCTGGAAACTGAAGTGCACAGACAGCTGGGAGCGTAGCGAGCGTTTCACATTCCCGGTGTGCCAGAGGTCTGGAAGCCCACGAGGCTGTGAGCTCTGCTTTGGGCAAGTTTCGGTACTCAGGTACAGATAAAACCACCAATATTTATCCATAAAAGAGGGATTTGGGGAAAAGAGCGAGCGGTTACTCGTCACCATGGGCTTGCCTCTTGATCAAGTGGAAGAATTGCGTCTCTACCAGCAAACTCTTCTCCAGGATGGACTCAAAGACATGTTGGACCACAATAAGTTTCTGGACTGTGTCTTGAAAGTGAAAGGGAAGGAGTTTCCCTGCCATCGGCTGGTGCTGGCAGCCTGCAGCCCGTATTTCCGGGCCATGTTCCTCTCAGACATGGAAGAGAGCAAGAAGAGGGAGGTCAGCTTGGAAGACGTCGATCCAGACGTCATGGGCAAGATCCTCCATTACATCTACACCTCCGAGCTGGAGATCACCGAGCAGAACGTGCAGGACATCTTCTCCGTGGCCAACATGTTCCAGATCCCCTCCATCTTCACCGTGTGCGTGTCCTTCCTGCAGAAGAGGCTCTGCCTCAGCAACTGCCTGGCCATCTTCCGGCTGGGGTTGATGTTGGATTGCGCCCGGCTGGCCGTGGCTGCCCGGGATTTCATCTGCGACCGCTTCGCGCTGGTCTCCCGGGATGAGGAGTTCTACCAGCTGTCCCCCGACGAGCTGATTGCCATCATCTCCAGCGACTCCCTCAACATCGAGAAGGAGGAGAGCGTCTTCGAGGTGGTGATGAAGTGGGTGGCGACCAAGGAGCGTGAGAGCCGGCAGAAGGCCTTGCCTGTCATCTTCGAGAGCATCCGCTTCCGCCTCATGCCCGACGACTACATCAAGGACCACGTGGAGAAGCACGCCATGGTCAAGTCCAGCCCAGAGCTGCTCAAGAAGCTGCAGATGGTGAAGGATGCCCAGAAAGGCAAATTCACCGTGGTGAAGAAGAAGAAAGTGAAGAAGAACAGTGAGAATCAAGCAAAGGAGGGTGTGGTCAATGGAGCAGTAGATGAAGGGGAAGATACAGAGGAGGATGCTCTCCCTGGGATCTTGAATGACACGATGCGTTTTGGGATGTTCCTCCAGGACCTTATTTTCATGGTGAGTGACAGTGGAGCAGTGGCCTATGACCCCAATGCCAATGAGTGCTATTTTGCCTCCCTGTCTACTCAAATCCCAAAGAACCACGTCAGTCTGGTGACCAAAGAGAATCAGATCTTCATTGTTGGAGGACTGTACTACAACGAGGACAACAAAGAGGATCCCATGAGCTCCTACTTCCTACAGGTACTATCTTTGTGTCCTTCTTTTGCTTCTTTAAACACTTGGGAGCATCACTAAGCTTTAGCATGCATGAAAAGCCCATAATATTTGTTGTCATGTGATGTTAAAGTGAAACTTGTAAACGAGGGAGAATGATCTGGGTTGCTTTACTGGAGATTCTTCTCCCTTTATTTTTAGGGCAGATGCCACTGGGGGGTGGTTGTGGTAGCTGAGGAAGAAGGTTTGAAGGAGTAGGAAATAGGAATGAACCTTCCTGATCCAAATCCTTAGGAGAGGATTGTTTAGAACAGGAAATTTGGCTTAGCCCTGGCTGCCATAGGGTTCACAACCTGGGAGGTTTGTGGCATCAGACCCAGGTTTTGCTTTGCATCCCCTGCCGTCCCTGGTTAGGAACCCCAGGTGACACTTCCAGGTGCTGTAAAAGGAGCAGCAGCAGCTGCAGCCACAGAGCAAACACCCCAAGGACACAGGGCATGTCCCTGCCTCCCAACACGTGCCCCATTCCTTGTGCTGCTCCTGCCCCTGGAGAGGGGCTTGGTCCACCTCACGGTCTCTGCCTCAGCCCTTTCCATCCTGAGAGGGGAAAACCACCACGAGGTGTCTTTGGGGATACTCCTCAGGGAAATTGGTTGTTCTAACCCAGCAGTGACCCAACTGTGAGTGGATTGATCTGTGCAGACAATCTGAGCCCCAGCCTGGGCTGCAGCCCAGATTTCTTTTGCTGTAGACAGCTAACACAAGGCGCCTGCCCTTCCTGCTGACCCCAAAGAATCCAGTAAATCCTCTATTCTTCCTCCCATACCCAGAAATCCTTTTTTTTTTTTTTTTTTTTTTGTTCCTCTCCATGGTTTAAATCTTCTGGGAAGAAACAATAACGTGTCTCAGGCTCACATCTTCTGGGGAAAGCAATAACATCTCCGGGCAGAAAGGATAAAATGAGGATGGTTGCCAAGCTGAGACATAGAGCCCTGATCCCTGCCTTGACTCATTGCCCTCATCAGTAGGGCTGCACACCATGCAGGGACCATGCTTGTCCTCACCTAGAAAGGGGCAGGGGGTTGTGCAGGCCAGGTGAAGTCCAGGGAATGAGAAGCCACGAGGAAGAAACCCCAGCCCTATAGAGCAGGAGGGAGTGGGAAAGCTGAGGAAGTGCTGGGGGTGTCCTGTTTGAGATACAGCCTTTCACACTGGACAGTCCATGATGACAGAGGTGTGGCCAACCCCAACCTGTGAAGAGCAGGCCAATGCCTTCAGCCAAACCTGTGCCTAAAGATCAATCTTCCCAGCAGAGGTGGAGCAGGGTCCAGAGAGGTCACAGAACCTCCACAGAATCATAGAATGGCCTGGGAGGTTATTCTATGGAATCTTGAGAGGGACCTTGAAGATCACCTATTTCCAAACCCCTGCCATGAGCAGGGACACCTTCCACTATCCCAGGCTGCTCAGAGCTCCATCTAACTTGGCCTTGAACACTTCCAGGGGTGGGGCAGCATCCTTGGAAACATTTGGCTGCACAAAGCCCTGGGACATTGCTCTAACTCCAAATCTGTGCCCCTTTGAACACGTGGGTTGAAAAACCTTTGGTGGTCCTTCCCCCCCAAAGTACTCTGTGGTTCTAAGCTGCAAACAACAAGATTTCTCTGTTCAGCTCCCAGTTTGCCACTGCCTGAGTGGCAAATGCTTGAGGATCATGGGGCCAGTTTTAGCTCTTGCTCACAATCAGGATCTCTTCACAGGTCACCATGTCACTCGTGCTTGGGAGAATCAGACAAACTGACTGGAGAGTGCCATCAGTTTGCAAATGTTTAGTTTATTACATCAGTGTCATTATGTAGCTCACAGTTGCTGTATGAGCAAGAGAGGCTTTGAGCCCTTTTTTTCAGCTCAAACATATTTAGACATGCAGCTCTATGACAAGCCACTGTGCCACAGCTCCCTACACCTTCTGACTCTTTCCATCCCCCCAAATCTCACATTCCCCCTGCTGAAGCCAGGTGCATTATGCCAGGGATAATTTAGATTTAAGGACAGGCAACAAAACATAAAAATGCTGATAAATCCCAGGGGCCTTGCAGATTTTGGCAGGAGCAAAATGATTCCATTGACATTTCAGATGGAAAAGGGTATCCTTTCTTTGTCACTTGCAAGATTTATGACTTGAAAACAATGCTGAATCCATCAAGAAGCAGGAACTACCCCAATGACTGAACTGCTCAGGGTTGCACTATAAATAACACATGTGTGGACCACAGCTTACAAAGAGACAAAAACCACAGGCACCCAGCTGAGGGCGAGTCTTTGGAGCCAACCCATCAGGCTGAAGCTCCTTGGCCTGAGCCCATGGCAAACAATGCTCCAGGCAGTGCTGCGTCACAGCTTCATCCTGCAGTCCCACAAAATTGGCTGCAAGACATCCCTCCCTCCTCTATCAAGCTACATTAATTTTTTTACCCAGTTCCCATTAAGTCACAGTGCTCAGAGTCTCCAGTCTAACAATTTTTTTNTTTTTTTTTTTTTTTTTTTTAATTTTTTTTTCCTGGTGGGAGACAAGGCAATGCTTTGATCTACAGATGTTCAAGGATTTGGTAATCTGGTCCAGCAGCTTGCTCATCAGTCAGATGGGTCTGGCACACTTTATCTGTGTAGCCAACATTGCTGGCAGCACCCTGCTACTTGGCAGAGATGGAAAATGCCAGGATGAAATGCTGTGAGGTGCTCTATGCATGAAAAGTTTCAGGAAATTTTCTAGGATTGAAATGCTTCCATCCCTTCAGTCCCAGGAATGATCCGTGGTAAGTGCAGCAAGAAGTCTTTCACCCAAAGATGACCAAGCTTGTTCCAAGTTAGAAGAGGGGACTCAGGAGAGACCTTATCACTCTACAACCCCCTGGAAGGAGGATGCAGCCAGCTGGGGGTTGGCCTCTTCTCCCAGGAAACCAGTGACAGGATGAGAGGACAAGACCTCAAGCTGCACCAAGGGAGGTTCAGGTTGGACATCATGGAGAATTTTTTTAGTGAAAAGGTGGTCAGGAATTGAGATGGGCTGCCCAGGGAAGTGGTAGAGTCACCATCCCTGGAGGTGTTCAAGAAATGACCTGATGTGGCCCTCAGTGCTATGGAATTGACAAGGAGGTGACAGGTCAAAGTTTGGACCCCATGATCTCAGAGGCATTTCCCAATTTTAATGTGATTCTATAAAGTCCAGGCTTTGATGAATAGAGCAGAATATTTTGCTGCAGACCAGTCTCTGCTCTTATGCCTTGTCATAACAGGTTTATCATACAGATTGTGACTTGGGTTTGCTCTCAGATCTCCCATCCTGCTCCAGCTGACAAAGCACAGCCACAGGAGCATTGCAGACAGTGCTGCTGGGGTCACCAAGCTGCACATGGGAACACACTTTTTCCTCCACCTCTGCAGCCTGACTTTTGCTAAACAAATGGGCACACACTGATGACCAAATGTTCCCTTCCAGTACGACCATCTGGACGCAGACTGGCTGGGGATGCCCCCCCTACCCTCCCCTCGCTGCCTCTTCGGCCTGGGGGAGGCAGAAAACTCAATTTTTGTGGTTGGAGGGAAGGAACTGAAGGAGGGAGAGAAGACCTTGGATTCAGTCCTGTGCTACGACCGGCTGTGAGTGTTCAGTGGGGTGGGAGGGGGCTTGGAGGAGAAGGTGGAGCAGCTGCCATGCACAGTGACTCCAGCTCTCCAGGGGTCAAAAGGTTTGGGAGAAGGGCTTGAACTCTGTGTGTGGATGCTGGGACTGTCCTCGAGCTGTGCCCTGGGGCTCTGAGCTGTCTCACTCCATCTGCTCCCTTTATTGAGCCTCCCAGAGAGGAAGCCTTTATGGGGAATTTTGTTATAGATGTTCACGTGAGATGTGTACAGAGGTGTTTTTCCTTCTGCTAAATCTTCTGTTCTTGCCCATTGATTAAAGGATCAGTGACATTCACTGTGTTCTCACCAGAAGAGGTTTGAACAGAAAAGCTTGTCTTTAAGATTTTCAGATGTGTCACAGAATGGCTCATCCTGATTGATATCAGGCTTAATATCCAATTATTTTTGGACAATGGGCTCTGACCCGTGCTAGCTCATGAGCTTTATTAAAAGGCACCATCCTGTTCTTCTCTCAGGAGACAAAAACTTCCAAAGCCTGCTGCTCTCTGCCCCAAAGAGACAGAGCAGCAGGCATCAACAAGCCTTTGCTTGGTCTATATTTAGATGTGTGTGCTTCCAAGTCTGTTTTATAGGCAGAGATTTGAAACCAGTTCCATTCCCACAGAGTGGGACATTTATCTGCCCCTGCAGACTCTGGGAAAGAATTTGTCTGCCCATACTAAGTGCTCGTGGGTGGTTTGAGTATTAGTTTGAAGCTGGTAGAGATGTGCTCAGCACCACTCCATCTCTGGTTTTATTTGGTTGACATTATTCTGATTGACATGGCTGAACAGGAGCCAGTCATGTGCCCAGGTGGCCAAGAGGGCCGGTGGCATCCTGGATGTATCAGCAGGACCAGGGAAATGTTTCTTCCTTTGTGCTGGGCACTGTGAGGCTGCAACTCAAATCCTACATCCATTTTGGGCCTCTCATGACAAGAAGGACATTGAGGGGCTGGAGTGAGCCCTGAGAAGGGAACAGAGCTGAGGAAGGGTCTGGAGAACCAGACCTGAGAACCCAAGAAAAACTTGGGGGCTCAGCTTGGAGAAGAGGAGGTTCAAGGGGTCATTGTTGCTCCCTATACCTACTGAAGACCTCAAGAAAATAATGGATATTAGCATAAATGCTCTGATTATTTTACTGTCACCCTTTTTTTTTCTTGTCTGAACCTGCCCCATCACAGACCTTGTGTTTCTGAGATTGAGTCCAACCCTGTGCTCACTTTAGCTCTGGGGAATGCTGTGTCCTCTAGGTGTCATCCAGCAAGCTACAAATCCTTTTGCTTCCCATCTTTTTCTGACCCAGGTCCTTCAAGTGGGGTGAGGCCGATCCCCTTCCCTACGCAGTCTATGGCCACGCAGTGGTATCACACAAGGACCTTGTCTATGTCATCGGGGGCAAAGGAAGTGACAAGTAAGTCAAAAAGCAAGAGAAAATCAAGGAGGCAATCCCCCCAAAGTGGGAGTGCAGAGTTGGTACCTCCTCAGCCTGGTTTAAGGAGGGCTGGATGGGATTGGAGGTGTGGATCCTTCCCTTTCTGCTCATCTTTGTGCCTGCAGCCCTTTCCAAAACATTAGGAGGCCAACAGGGACATCAGGAACATGGCAGTGTCCTTACAGGAGAGAGAATGTATTGCCCCATCCCTGGAAGCAGACTGGAGGAGGCTTTGAGGGAAGCTGCTGTAGTGGAAGGTGGCTCTGCCCATGGGGGTTGGAAAGAGATGCTCTTTAAAGATCCTTCCAAATTAAACTGTTCTCTGATCCCCTTTGCTCACAAAAAAAAAAAAAAAATGTCACACAGATTGGGAGAGGCATTGAAGAGCAAGAAGCCCCTTCACTTTTAGGGTCTCCTGTCATGGGCTTGTGGAGCAGAGTGGTCACCATAGTCAAATCCAGACGTGTATTTGCAACAGGAGGGAAAAAACCTCATCCACCCTGACCCCATCCTGCCCTCCTGCAGGAGACAAGCCTCTCAGCAGGAAAAGCCTCTCTCAGTAGCACCACAGTGGCTGCCTTGCAGGGCACAAATGTGACTGCTTGCAGAGCAAACATTCCACAATCCAGCAAGGATTGGTCCTGCTCAGGAAGGGTTATGGTCTGAAAGGTGTGAATGTTCTCACACTGCTCACCTGGTGACAGGTGAGGATATCTGGCAGCATCACGGTGGATCAGGAGCAATAAAACAATGCCTTGATGGCTGTGAGAGGTCCTCAGAGGCTGTTGGCTACCTGGGCCTGTTTCCAAGTGTGTGAGCACCGAGCTGAGCTCTCAGGACTCCTATCCAAAGCGAGCACAGCAGGAGGGGATGTGTTACACACAGAAATGGTGACTCCAGGCAGGGACATCCTTGGGTGCACACCCAACCAAAGGCTTGGGTTCCTCCACTTGTACCAATGTGAAGGAGAAAAATCCCCCCTAGAGACCCCTCCTTCTTCCCAGCAGACACTCCCAAACCCCTGCAGAGCAAAACCACCCCTTGGCAGGCGATCGAGGCTCCTTTTCCCTCTCATTTTTCTCCAGGAAGTGCCTGAAGAAGATGTGTGTCTACAACCCAGCCAAGTTTGAGTGGAAGGAGATGGCTCCCATGAAAACAGCCCGCTCCTTGTTCGGAGCCACCGTGCACAAGGACAAAATCTACGTGGCAGCTGGTGTCACCGACTCCGGTTTGACCAACTCGGTGGAGGTCTACGACATTGCCACCAACAAGTATGTCCTGAGTTGTGGTTGCACAAGGAGCAGGTGCAGGTGTAGGCTCAGCAACTTCCAACCATCCTGGAGTTTGTTTGTGACTCCTGATTGTAGGAATGTGCCTCCTGTTGACGGAGTGACCAAATTATCCTTTGTGTTCTTATAAAGGCAAAAAGCCCAGAAGTGTCTCTCCTCAGTTTTTGGTAAAAAGACACCTCATAAGAACTTTGAGACTTCACCTCAAACCTGAGGCTACCCGATTAGACAGAGGCCAAAAGATCCTGCCTAGGTAATTCACTAGAAAAAGAAGAGAACAAAGGAAATAATCACTTTTGTGGAGTGTTTTAGGAGGAGCAAGAACCTCTTGCCCCTAACTCAGGTTTTTCTCTGAAAGAGTTTTGTTATTTTGCCTTTTATTATATTTTTCTGTGTTTCCAACACTACCTCAAAAGCTATCCTACTAATTTTATGCCATTCAGGGTAGCAGAGCTGTCTCGAGTGTGATAAGTTCTCTAAGAGCTCATAAGACCTAACTCAAAGACAAAACTATCACCTGATGTCAGTTCCTCCAGTTTATGCACCCATGGCAGGGGAGTTGGAGCTGGATAATCTTTAAGGTCCCTTCCAACCCAAGACATTCTAGAGTTTTGTGGTTCCTCAGAGAGCTGGGCATCACCAAAGTCACTGTGGTTGGGCTGTGGATCACTCAGGCTCATCCTCAAAGTGGTTTCACCCACTGTGCCATCCTTGGCTTCCCTGGAGCTTCCCCCAACACAATAAACCCTCTGAGTTTGGGTGGCTCTTTCAGCTGCTGCCCCAGCACTGGGACATACTGGTCCATGCACCCAAAGCAAAATAAAGTTGAACAATGATGATGAGAACAGTTTCCCTAAAAGCACCCAGGGTATGGTCCCATCCCAGCTAGGCCTGCACGACTGGATCTGTCACTAGTGAGCTTGGTTGTTGAATCCTGATTTGAGGCCATCCTCAGCGTGGGGGTGTCCAGGATGCTCTAACTTGTCCCCTCTCTCATGTGGCAGGTGGGACACCTTCACTGAGTTCCCTCAGGAGCGCAGCTCTGTCAGCCTGGTCAGCCTGTCTGGGGTGCTCTACCTGCTCGGGGGGTTCGCCACAGTGGAGACAGAGTCAGGAGAGCTGGTGCCAACAGAGCTGAACGACGTCTGGAGGTGACAACCTTCCCCAGGGCTGTCCAAGGGAGTGTGGGAGGGATGTTAGTAATGAAATAGATAATTCCTGTCTTTTTTTAATGCCGTCAGTGTGAGATGGAGGTTGTCACCCCAGCACGAGGCTGCAGGCTCAGCACTCAGTGTCTGGGAAGTTTGCCCTGTGCTGTGCTGGAGGGCACATTGGTGCTTCAGTGATCTCTCCCAGCCTCACACAGCAACAGACCAGGGAAAACTTGCTCCTTTGGCTTTGTTGTGCGTTGACATTTTGCCTGGAGCCGGTTACAGCCTCCCCTTTGGTGTGGAGGCAGCATCTGTGCGATGCTTCCTCTCCCTGGGAACAGCCAGTGCTTGGGCTGGGAAGCAGAGAGTCTGGGCTGGGATGCAGAGAGTCTGGGCTGGGAAGTAGAGAGTCTGGGCTGGGAAGCAGAGAGTCTGGGCTGGGAAGCAGATAGTTTGGGCTGGGAAGTAGATAGTCTGGGCTGGGCTGCAGATAGTCTGGGCTGGGAATCAGAGAGTCTGGGCTGGGAATCAGAGAGTCTGGGCTGGGATGCAGATAGTCTGGGCTGGGAATCAGAGAGTCTGGGCTGGGATGCAGATAGTCTGGGCTGGGAAGCAGATAGTTTGGGCTGGGAAGTAGATAGTCTGGGCTGGGAATCAGAGAGTCTGGGCTGGGAATCAGAGAGTCTGGGCTGGGATGCAGATAGTCTGGGCTGGGAATCAGAGAGTCTGGGCTGGGATGCAGATAGTCTTACATGCAAGAGGAGTGGGCAGAAAGCACTTAGTGACAGCTGCTAATGCAGCGTTGGCTGCTCCTCTCGGTGCTCTGGCACCCTCAGCAGGATCCTGCTGTCCTTCACCATGGATGTTCCACCTTGGTGCTATCAACCCAATTCCCAGAATAAAAATATCCCCTCCCTTGCAAGACCACGTGCTGATCTCCACGTCTCCCAAACCAGAGCGCTGAAAGACCTCAAGCAGATTCTTGTGGCCAAATAACTCCTGTGGGCTCCCACCCCTATGGAGAACAGCTGGAGGGAAGGAGAGGAGACCTTTCCTCACCATTGTCTGTCTGCCTCTCCCCAGGTATGATGAGGAGCAGAAGAAGTGGGAAGGGGTTCTCCGGGAGATCCAGTACGCCTCCGGTGCCACGTTCCTGCCCGTGCGCCTCAACGTTCTGCGCCTAACGAAGATGTAGGCAGGAGTGATTGGTCCTCTTTCCACGGGGTGCTGGGGCAAGGAGGGATGGGGAGATGCTTCTCAGAGAGCTGGCATCTGGACACTGCCCAGGACATTGCATCTGTGATTGGTAATTTTTTGGATGAGTGGGAAAGAGGGGAGAGTGTCTGGGAAACCTCCCGGGAGCTTGAAGGTGCTCACAAGGTAGTGAGAGGGGATCTGGAGCCTACAAGGAGCTGGGGAAGACTGAGAAGCACAGAAAAATTAGTTATTCCAGCCTCAGGAGACAGGACTAATAGATTATACATTTTTAAACTTATTTCTTCATGTTTTTCCCCATCTTTTCAACTGCTTTCCAACAAACAGGGGATGCAGAAAGTGGGGACTAAGATGACATTCCCCAGGGAAAAGCATCCACAAAGTATTTCCCAGCCTAAGGTGTCTGTAAGCACAGTGTTCCTTGGAAAGGAGAAGGAGGGGTTAAAGTCAAGTGGTACAGGAGACATCTGGTAGAATTTGATGAGTTCCTGAGTGAAAAGGGTTGTTGGGATGAGACAGTTAAAAGAAAAAAATCATGTGAGTGGCAGAAGCACTTTGGAAGTTGTAATGAAAAGCAAATAATCTTAGTTTTTTGCCTCCAGCTTGACTTTGGAGTGATGAGAGGCTGGGAGCTGAGTCTCAGGAAGGGAGGAGTCATGGAAGTTGTAGGGTAGGAAGGGGGAAGGGATGGACAGAGCTGTGGTCACCTCCAGCCTTTTGGGCTTCTCATCTTCAATCACAGATCACAATGTCCTCACCTATGGATGGACAAATGCAGGTTTTTAGGGAAAGGTTTTATATTTTTGCTGTTTTTCTTATTTTTCATGATCAGGTTTTTTTTAAAGATTATTTTACTTTCCTAAGATCTCTGATGTGTTTGGCTCAAAGAGAGCTTCTGACTGAGGAAAAATGCATATTTATTTTAAAGTTGTCAATAATGAAGTCTTGATAGAGACATGACTGTACTGGCAGCAGGAAAAAAGATCTGTTAGAGCAAAAATCTCCTGATGCCCTCACCATCTGACCAGTGGTTTATTTAAAAATAAATGTGACTATTCCAAAAGAAATCCCTTGTGTTTGCACATCAGTAGAGCTGAAACTGATCCTTCACAGCAACCAAAGACAAGGACTGAGCACAAATTGGGATGGACACATGCAGCAAAAAAGCCCCCATGGGGAGCTCCATATTTTCTTGTTATTTTTCCCCATTTGAGAGCTGAAATTTTAGGATCTGTATCCTTACAGCTCTTCCCCATGGATACCACAACTAGTTTACCCAGGACTAGAAGGAAGCTGGATGTTTCACTGACAGGGTGAGAGGAAATGCCCTCAAGCTGTGCCAGGGGAGGTTTAGATTGGATATTAGGATGAGTTTTTTCACAGAAAGGATTGTAAAGCACTGGAAGAGGCAGTGGAGTTCCAGTGATGGAGTCACCATCCCTGGATGTGTTCAAAAACATGTGAATATGACACTTAGGGACATAGTTTAATGGTGAACATGGTGGTGGAGTTGGGTTGGTGGTTGGACTCGATGAGTTAAAGGTCTTTTTCCAACCTTAAACATTCTATGATTCTGTAATGTCATAGTACCATTAACAGGGATGAAAATCAATAGTAATTCAAAAAAAGAACAAAAACAGACCTTGCAAAATAATTACCTCAAAGTGGTATGAAAATTCTGGTATCACAAATCTGGGTCAAAATGCAGTTGTGGAGAAACTAAAATATGTTTGCAAGGAAAAAATATTCAAGGGAAGTAAAGGAACCAGACTCTTGTCCTGATTTTGTTGAAGGATTTAGGAAGTTACAGGATAAGCTCCTTAGAGGACAATCACATCAGAACAGTAATGAAATATTTCAAAAGAAAAAGAAATCCAAGGTGACTGGCTGTCACAAAGTAGCTTAAAAAAAAAAAAAAAGGAACAAAAAATCTTTGAAACAATCAAATGTGTGAAAAATGCACGGAAAAGAAATAAACACCTTCTGCCTAGTTCTGCAGAAATTCATGCAGACAATTCCCAAGCTAATTAAAGATGAATCTTCCAAATAGCTTCTGGCAGAATAGAAAAAAAGAAAAATTAAGAAAAGTAATAATTAAAAAATCCCTGCATAGAACAACCATTTTAAAAAGTCATTTATTGAAGTGTCAGGATCCCACCTCCTGCCTCCAGCAACACCATCCCTGGAATTGTTCAAGGAATGAGTGGAAGTTGCACTCAGTGCTCTGGTCTGGTTGACAAGGTGGTGATTGGTCAAGGGCTGACTCTGTGATCTTGAAGGTATTTTCCAGCCTTAATGATTCTGTGATTCTGTGACCTTTGCTTCAGCTCTTCTTGCTGAATGCAGGCTGGAAAGTTGTTGATGATCCTAATAGAGGTTTAATCCCCACTCACCTCCACTACATTTCTTGTCTCTCCTGGAGGAATTCTGGGCTTTTTGAAGCCAGCAGGAGAATATTGCTGACCTTCCATGAGTTGTTGTGATCCCTGATAGAGGCTCAAGATATTTAAAATAAACTGGAGTTTGGTGGCTCGCATCCATTACAGAGCTGTGGAAAAGCCACCACTGGCACAGGAGAGGAAACTATAAAAGGAAAAATAGCTGCTGTGTAAAAATACCCAGAAGAACTTGAAATATCCCACTGCTTGAGCAACAAGAGGCAAATCTCAGCACATGTTGGTCCGAGGAAGGAGGCAAAGCTGGACATCACCAAGTGAAAGTGTGGCCTGGGGATGTTCCTCCACATCTCCAAGAGGCTGTGTCAGTTTAAAGGCCATCAGAGATAAGAAATGCCACCAGGAATGCTCAGAGACATCATTCTTCCCTGCTGCCTGGTATTTTCCTGGGTCAGATACAACAGCTTCAGTGGCACAGGTCCCCCTAGAGATAATGACAGTGGCAAAGACTACATCCAAAGGCTGAGGGAAAACCATCTCTTCTTCCATTATCTTCCCAATATCCATGCTGATATTGTTGGCAAGGTTCCCTCTGCTCCACTTTAAATTAATAAAGGCACTGGGTGCTTTTGGATGTGCTCCTTGGTTTCTCCACAGCCAATAGAGATCAGAGAGCCCCTACTCAGAGTTCACACCAACCTGATGGAGCCAGTAGGACCAGGTGCTCAGTCCTCATCCCAGGGCTGTAAGCACTGAATTCCTTCTTCTATCCCCTCATCACCTTCCCCTGAAAAGCTCTTTTTTTGTTGGCCCCACAGCAGTCAAGTTGTCTCACACACACGCACGCACCTCCCACCAAACTCAACACAGAGCCTGTACATGTGAAGCAGTGGCAGCAGTCAACATTCCACAGGAAGCTCATCCTCCCCATCTCTGACTGCTCACACAGTTGCCTGAAAAAAACCCTTTAAAAAGAAAGGAAAAAAAAAAGGGGGGGGTGTAAAAAAGATAAAGCAAAATTAAGGTAACAAAGAAAGTGGTGGAGCTTTCGGTTCTTTTATAAAAGACAAATCGTTTATTGATTCAGTCCTTCCACTTGCAACCTCTTTGGTAACAGTCATAACACTTCCAGACTGGGAGAACGCAGTGGAAAGGCCCAGTTCTGACTTCTCACCAATTTCAGAGCTCAGCAAGCCCCAACGTGCCTTGGTGAGAGGCCAAAAGCTGATTTCAAAGCATGGCCAAGGACCTGGCCTCGAGGGACAACCCAAACCAGCCTCCCTACCGTGACTTGTTGCGCTCGTGGGCGGCGCAGAGAGCAGCCCCAGCACCCCCAGGCAGAAGATGGCTTGGGATGGGGATGTCTGACTGGGAGTTGTACCCTGGGAGGTGGCTTTGATGAACTTCTTGGGACCTCCTGGACATTGGCCAACGGGACCATCGACGAAGCAAGACTCGCCCGTTCCTGCGGTAGACAATGACTTGCCTCAGCTGGCCCCACGGGGATGGACTAATCCAACCATCTCAGCCTCCCCCTCCTCACACCATCCCAAAGAGAGTAACTGCTGTACTTGGAGTTAAAGATAAACATATATTGATTACACATGGTCATAAAAAAAAAGTAATAATAATAATAATAATACATTTCCTAGAACATTACTTAAGACGCTTCTGAAAAGCATCCAAGCTTCCCCTCCCCTCCCCGCCTTCCCTTAATCTATACAGAATAAAGTGCTTCGTTTAGTTTGTTCACACTTGTAGAGCCACCAATACACTCTTGGCATGTTTGGGCAACCGATACTGAATGCCGTAAAATAATTCTGAGCCAAACACCAGGCATGAGAAACTAGTTTTGAGGCAAGTGCTTGGGGTTTCATTCATTTCCTTCAAGTTCCATGCTACAGAGGTTGTTCTTATTCCTATTTTTTTTTCCTCCTTTTTAAAAAATTATTATTTTCTTCCTTTGTAAGTTCAACCCAACTCCCATCGTGGTTCCGTGTCTCTAGGCAGGGCTGCGTGTGGGGAAGCTCTCGCCGTCCGTGTGAACAAAGGGCGTCTGTCCATCTGTCCTTCCCTCCTGACTTCGGGCAAACCAAGAGTCACCTCAGAGGAGTTGTCTAGCAGCGGATGCTCGTCTCTATTGCACTGTCACAGCCATTCCCACCCATCTGTCCATCCATCCATCGCCTTCCCACCGCGCCAGGGTTATGGCTGTGGTCCGAAGGGCCAGCCGTGCCTCATGGATACGTGAGGCGAACTGGTCTGTGCTACCAGGCTCCTGGGATATAGAAACCAAAAATGACCCTCCCCACATGATCCCCTCCCTCCCCAAAGTTCAAACGAAGGGTGGAGTTGGGGGAAAAAAAATTCCGACCCAGACAGGTCTGGGGTTTAGGTGTGTGGGAAGAGCTGTCAGCTGAACGTTGCGCTACGGCGTATTCAGGAACTGCGTAATGGAAATCAAGCCCCTCTCCACCCTCGCGGTCTGTCAAAGAAGGGATGTGAGAGATTAAGGTGCAAGAGTTAAAAAAAAAAAAAGAATTAAAAAAAATTAAAGTAAAACATAAAAAGCTTGAAAACAACGGACCCAACTCTCCTGCCTCCTGCCCTGTCTAACCCCGAGGGGTGCAACAGCGCCGGCCGGGATGGGTCCGGGATGGACGAGGCACTGCGGGAGCGACTCGTCTGAGCTCTTAGTACACAAATGAAAACCAGACATGGAGACACAGTGGGGCTGAGTCAGGGTGTAGACAAAAGGGCTTGGAGGCCTCGTAGGACTCCTGGGAACTACCCAGGCCTTGGAGTGGGGAGGGAGCAGCAGGGATCTGGTTCTCCAAAGTGCTGTGTGCATGGTCACATCGCGACGTCTCCAAGTGGCTCCACGAGCAGGCTCTCGAAGGGGATCGGACGTGGCTGGGATCAGTCACTGGGCTTTCCACTGGGCTTCCAGCCTCAAGGAAGTGCTCTCATCTCACAGAGATGTCCAAGGGGGGCAGGTCCTCACTGGGAGAGGATGAACTGGGAAAGGAACAGGGAAAGCCACCTCCAGGAGAGAGGAATAAGGGAGCACAATGTTGGCATGGATGTTTACATGGGGGGAAGTCCATCAGCTGATGGGCTCCATCATAGAAGATCGTAAAATAAGGTGAGCCCTCCTCAGGGCACAGTGCTCCCATCCTGTCTCAAGGCTGAACATGAGGGGAAAGAAGCACAAGGAAGCCCAAGGGGATGGGATCTGGGAGGCAGCAGAGGAGGAGACAGCATGGACCACTCCAACACCTCCACTGAATGCTTCTCTAAAGCAAACATCTTCCAGTATGGGTCATGGTCCCTTCAGACAGCCAATGGCCCCAAGAGCCCTCATCCCTCACAGGTGTGTTTGAGGCTTTGCACCATCCTAACGAGCCCCACGGTCATGGAGGGGGACAGCAGAGAAGCCTTTGGAACCCACCTGAGAAGGTCAATAAGGTGAGGCAGCTCTGCCACAGCAACCTCCTCCTGCTCGGAGCAGATGGAGATGGGGGTGAGCTCACTGGTACTGAGAGCCACACTGGGGATCCACAGGATCCCAGCCAACATGAAGATGAAAAGGACTTTGTGGCTCCAAAATGCTAACATCAGTCAGCTTTCCTAAGATGCCAGGCACCAGTGGGGCACCACACAGCAGGAGGTGACACCAGACATCTCAAAGAGCACTCAGGAGAACAACAGATGCTCCCCAGTCCTGTCCCCATCAGGCATGTCCCCATTCAGCAAAGCCCCTGAGTATGTGGCTGAATCCTCCCATCTCTGCAGGGACAGCCTCAATGCTGCCCAAGTGCTTTGCTGATTTGGTCCAGGAGACAAAGCACCAAGGCTTTTCACAGAGCCAGGTGTGGCTTCCTGTCCCCAGCACTCTGCTGTCACCCAGCACAGGCTGCATATGAGAAAAGGCTCCTGCAGCCCACTCAGTGACCTCTTTCCTTCTTACCTACCAACAGTGCTTCCACCACTTCCTCCATGACCTGACCCACAGGTGACCTCAACACCAGCTTTAGAAACACGGGATCAGCTGGAACACCCCCCCAGACCTCTTGCCAGCCCTCCTCTGCCCATGATGAGTGCTCTCTGACTCCACAGGGGACACTTCCCCAGGCAGGGACCACACAGCCATGGTCAGGACAATGCATGGCACCCACAGCAGGGAGAGACCCTGCTGGGTCCTCAGTGCCCAACAAAAAGGTCCCAGCAAAGCCTTCCTCTTCTCCTCCTCCTCAGCATGAAGCCAGCAATATTATCTGTAAGTGAAACCAAAGACCAGCTCGACTTCAACATCTTCAACAAGCACTAAGCAACACCACAGGGCATCACCAAGACAACCACAACCCTCACTGGTCCCCTCTGGTCCCCCCAAACCAGGACAGGGCAACGAATGCCAGCACCACAAGGAGAAGTGAAGTCTGGGAGAGCAAAGCAGGCAACAAACTGGAGATTGGGACATCATCATCCCCAGGCTGAACATGGTCTTGCTTTAGCTCTGGACCTTGCAGTGGGACCGGCCTGGAGCTCACCTGTCCCTCAGGGGTTTATTCAGATTGTTAAGGCACTATTCTGGGCCGATTCTGCCGAGAAACAGAAGCGTCCTGCTCCTCTGTCCCAGGCTACCCTCCTGCCGGTCCCAAAGGTACCTGAGCTCTCCCAGGAACAGCTCCCTGACTCCAGAGCATCCCCAGGAGCCCAGCTCCTGCTGGGATTAGCAGAAAGGGCACACCAGAACCCAGCTCCCTTAGGGCACCCCAGAACTGAACTGACAGCGAGTTGCAGATGCCCCGAGATTCAAGGTGGGTGTTTGTGCTTTTGCCTGTGGAGGAGGAAAACCTGCTGTAGGGAAGGAAGACGTGTCAAGGGCTGCTAACGAGAGCGTGCTAATGGCTTTCCAATGGGGACATCTGCTCGCTCGCCACAGGCCACTGGGGCTGGCAGTGGAGGGCTCCCTCGGGGTGCCCACCTTTCAACCCCGTGGGTGAAGAGCCTGACTTGAAAGACCAGCTTTACAGTACAGGGATTCAAGCACCACTAACTAGAATTCGGCTTCGAAATATTGATGCACCGGCCAGCAAGCTCAAGCCTGGATATCCTGCTCCTCCCAGCCTCACCAGCATCCCAGCAGGAAGATGATGCCAGCGTGTGGGAAGATGAAACTGAGAGTGACACCTTTTACCTACACCCTTATGGACGGACGGCGATTTCCCCCCCAACACCCACACTCCTCGGGGGGAGGCTTCCTCCTGCTCCCCCTCTCTGCGGAGAATGACGGGTGAGAAAAAGGAATAAAAACCCAAAACAACCCCAAAACGAGGAGGAAAGGGGGTAGAGAGCAAGCAAAGCCTTGGCTCCCCGGGGGAAAGGCGTTCCCGAAGGGCAGAGCAGTCCGTGCAGGCGCATGGCCGGGGTCAGGGGGGCACCTAATTGTTGTTTGAATTTATCCTCCCCGCGGGAAACAGGGGAGGAGGTGGTGGTAGGTGAGGAGGAGGAGGGAGGGTCTGTGGAAGAGGATGGAGCAGCGGCAGGGGCAGGGGGGAGACGCCGGGGCCGGGGGGCAGCGGAGCTGGGCTGGTGGCGGGTTGGGGGACGGCCGTGTCCGAAGCCAAGGGGTTGCTGACGCGGAAACATTTCTCCTTGTGGGCTTTGAGCATGTTGGAGAAGCGGAAGCGCTGGCCGCAGACGTCGCAGGGGTACGGCTTCTCCCCGGTGTGGGTCCGGCGGTGCCGCTTCATGTTGGGGCGGCTGGTGAAGCTCTTGCCGCAGATCTCACAGATGTAGGGCTTCTCCCCTGAGGGTGGGAGAAGAGGGGTGAGAGGCTGCTGGTTAGGCTGGGTGTCAGAGAGTGGGAGGATTTGATGTCTCAAGATATTTTGGGGTGCGTGCGCGTGCCTTGCCCTTGCGAGGCAGCGAGCGGCCCCACATCCCAGCCCTAGAGCCTGTATCCCAGCCTGGCAGTGTCTCTCAGTCATGGCACATGGAGAGGCAGTGCTCCATTCTCCCCTAATCCACCTCCTGAGGGCCAAATGAACGAAGTCCCAGGTGGGAGAAAGGCCTTTGAGGACCAATGGGTATTTAAAGCTGAACACCAGGCCATCCTGTTCATCTAGAACCTTTTTCTTGGAGCTTCTGTCTGAACCCAGGAGTTGGTAGCTTTATATGTGCTTTTCTATATCTTTTCTGTCTTTCTCTCCTTCTTCTAATTCCCTCTCCTTGGAATATTATGAGTACCTTAACATCGAATGTGTTTAAAGTTTGCTAAGTTGAATGGGCCAAGTTAATGCTGTGAGAAGTGTTTTGTGTTGGTTGAATACTGTACTAAACCTTTTGCCAAAGTCCCCTGATGTTCTCTCAAGTTTGCAAGCAAACCTTTAGTTATTTTGACCTCTTGAGAAGATCTTGTTGGTATTTCTCCTGTGTGTCCAGCTCAGAGATCATGAACCATTGTAGGCCCTTCCAAAATTCTCGTTGAACGAGTTGATTGGGGCCTTACCAGTGCCCCCCAAAACCCCATCCTGTCACCCACCCTAAGATGCTACCCCCATCCCATCACTCTTTCCAGGGAGAGCCTGGCTGCAGGGATCTGGGACCGGGCAAGGGGCGGGTCTCACCCGTGTGCGTCTTCATGTGCTCATCAAAGTACTGCTTCATGTTGAAGTCCTTGCCACACCACTGGCACATGAACTGCTTGTGGCCAATGTGGATGCTCATGTGGGAGCGCAGCTGGTACTTGTACTGGAAGCGCTCGTTGCAGTTCTGCGGGGGCGAGGAGTTGTTGATGAGCACCCAAAATATCCCCACATTTCCCTCAAATCACCAGCAGCAAGGAAATCCCCTTTTTTTCCCCACAAGAAACCCCCCAAAACAGGCTTTGTGGGACATACCCAGCCAGGTTTGCAGGCTGGATGAGCTTGGGGTGGGTGCAGAGTCCAGGCACTGGGGACAGCTCCTGGCACTGGACAAGTTTCGTCATAAAGTTGGTGGGAGCCTCAAACCAGGAGGTGATGCAAAGTTTGGAAAAGCGTGGGATTATCTCTACAGCTGCACTGACACAAAGCACAGTGGAAGCCCCAAGGACTTTCCCCAGATCAGTGTTTTTGCCCTCGTTTGCCTTACCTCACATTTGAAAGGCTTTTCCCCCGAGTGCTGGAGCGAGTGGACCTTGAGGGACATGCTGCGCTTGAAGGACTTCCCACAGGTCTCACAGGTGAAGGGCATGTCCTTGGTGTGTGCTGGTGGGGACAGGGGCAGGTCAGCAACCTCCACACACCTCCACCATCCTTCTCCCCACACTCCAGCTCTGGCTCCCAGTGCCCAACCCCAGCAAACCCAATCCATCTCTGGAAGATACATGGCAGCAACGTTTCAAGCATTTCCCTTCCAAACCCCCATTCTTTTGGATCTCTTTGGTGGCTCCAAGGCCCAGGGGCCCAACCACTCTTGTCATATGCAATTTGTTTTGTTTTTCAAAGCCAAAACCCTGGTGTGGTCTGGTCCTTTTACACTGGTTATACTTCAAACCTTTCTCTGATCAATAAAATAAATGGGATTCCCCAGCAACACGTTCAAACCCAGCATTGAGCAGACATTGGTTCAGCATTGAATATCAGGCCAGTTTTCAAGATGAGGATGTGAGGAAGGTCACTCAAGAGTAAGCCCAGCCCTGAACACCCAACATCACAACAACAAAAAACACCTTTCCTTGCCAAACTGATGGACCAACACCCCAAACACGATCTCCCCATGGTGCCTCCCACACTCACCAACCATATGTTTGCGCACGTGGGCCATGGTGTAGAACTTCTTCTCGCAGATCTCACAGGAGAACTTCTTCTCTGCATAGCCATGGACGATCTTGTTGTGCTCGTGGAGAGACCAGAGCTTCTTGAACCCCTTCCCGCACGTCACGCACTGCAAGGACACAGGAGGTGGTCAGGGAAGCAGGGGAAGCAGCTTCATCCATGGAAAGGGAAACATCACTGTGAAAGCTACAGCTGATATCAAAAATGATAACAACCAGCAAGTCTGATATAGACCTTGTCGCTTCAAAACCTCCAAACTTCATATTTCTATCCATGGGGTGAGCAAAGGGCAATGACCTTCCAGGGAGGGATGTGGAATCTCCATCAATGGCTGTATCAGGACTTGGATAAGCAACAGCTCATGCCCTATTCCCAACTGGGAATTTTATTCCTAAATTAAGATGTTATATAAAATAATCCCAATCCTCTGTGAATTGGAAATTTACAAAAAAAAAAATGAAAACAGGGAGAATCGCAGGTCAGGGCAGATATTATGGATACTTCACCACTAAATCGGTTTTCCAAACAGATCTATGATTCCATGATATCCAAAAGGACCAAAATGGACCCAAACCACCAGTCCATCAGCACAAGGAGAACAATGTGACATGCAAAGTCTTCCCTGAGAAGACTTTATAGTAGAGAATTACTTCAGCTCCAAGTTCAATGTTCCTCTGGAAGTTCCCAAAAAAAGCTCCAGCTTCTGTGTGAGACCTCTGGGAGGCATGCGAGACCAGTTCAGTGCTCAGGGAAACACAGGAGAGAGATATCCACCAAGGAAACCATGCCAGGAGCCAAGGGTCAACTCCTTCCCCTTTACCTTTCCATGGCTCACACTCCTCTTGGTCAACAGGGATAAAACCACCCCTTCTCTCCTGGCAGATTTGTTGAGAAAATAATTCATGCCCTGAAGGCATCTTGCAACAATGTGGCTGAACTGTACCAGTGACCCTGGGGAGGGATTCCTCCACTTCTCCTCCTTCCCAGAGGAACAGATGCTCTTTGATGGGCTTCACACAAATTTTGCTGTGATACCGTGGAAAACACACCATTGTGCTGTGAAGTCACTGTATTTTTAGATATATATTTATATTTAGGTGCCTCAAAGGTAAAATTTGAGTCACAGAGCCATTCCCAAGCCTCATCATCTTCATCTTGCCATGCTCAAATGTCAACATGAGCAGTCCTCCAAGCCCTACTACTCCCAAGTATGTGCTTCCATGGATCAGAACAACTTTATCTCTATCTTAAGGGATATTCAGGGCAAATTCGGGACTAGAGCTTGATATCAAAGACACATCAATATCCATTTTCTCCACTTAAAATGAAAGAGGCAGGGGAATTTCAAAATTAAAGGTAGAAGGAAAGCAGCAGAGGTAGAAAAACCCCTAGGGCTGGGACCAAACCCCCTGGAGGGCTGAGCTCTGTGTCCTCACTTACTGCTGAAAATCCCCACTCAGAAAACATGGAAGTAATGTCCAAATGAGGGGGAAAATGAGGATATAAATTCTTGCAGGTTAAAAGGTAAACCCTACTGAAGGTGGCAATAAAAAGAGTTTGAGGGACAACTCAGTAAAGCAAAGGATGAATCACTCTTCAGACGGTGGAGGTAGGATGTACGTTATGGAGATGGGGAATGAACACAAGGAGCAGGATGGTGCTTAAATCCTAAAGCTTTATGGATGAAATCTGGGGACAAAACAGGGAAAAAAAGCAGCAAACCAAACTGGGAAAAGATGGATAGTCCCTCCAGGGATCTGATTAAAACACAAGAAATAAAAACTATTATAGGTAGAGTACCGAGAAAAAATTCCTTTTCCATCCAGACATAATTCCATGAGATGTTGATAAAGTTATTAAATATTATCAGAGCAAATGCAGTGGATTTGGCTATTTGTAAAATTAAAAATGCTTAATTAAGTGGGAGACAATGATCCCTTTTTCTTCAGAAGGAGGTCACTACACAGGCAGTTCTGGTTCATCCTATTCCAAAATGATCTGGAAAAGGGATAAAAAGGAGGGGGCAAAACAAAAAACAAGCAATGAGGTAACAGCCTCACGTTATCCACCTGGAAAGCAGATGAAGCTGAATAAACATTCTGGTAAAACTCCTTTTAACTGCCTGGGTTTTATGTTAGGCTCTGAAATAGCCACCACCATGCAGGTATTGGAGCTACACTCATCCATTCTGAGAAAAAGCATCCAAAAAAAGCAACTTCAGCCCAGTGAATTTGTCAGGAAGATGCACCAAAGGGTCAGTGATTGCTTCACCTATGAGCCAAGACCGTTCCTGCTTCTGTGTTCCCTGCTTGCCAAGATCTGCCTCATTCCCTGTTTTATTTGGGATTCCATCAGTGAAGGGCTCCAGTAGCACTTGGGTTGTGTTACCTTCATCAAGGAGAGCTGTGAGATCATTCAAAATCTGGTCACTGGTGGGAAGGGTGATGGGAGAAATTGGTATATTTGTAATTATTAGGAGCAGCATCCTGTAAAACAGCTCATCAGGAATTAGGAGATGGGAATTTGGAGGGATCTTCAGGAACACACATGCTTGTTGCTGTGATTCGGTGCCTCCCTAATCCCCCCAAAATTGCACTGATTTAGCAAAGTCAATTTGCCAACACAGGATCTCATTAGCACAGGGGAAGGCCACACCAAGCCCGAGCCATGCGTGGATGTCAAACGCACTCAGAAATTTGCTAATACACACAAAAAAAGCACAAAAGGCAGATTAAAACCATTTTAACTCCTGTCAGCAAATCTTCAAATTAAGCTAAAATGGGTTCAGCCTGGGTGGGAATGCTGGAGTGTGTCTCCATCAAGGGCTCACAGTGTTTTATCCAGATTAACTGAATAAACTCAAAAGAAAAATTACTCCTCAAAAATTAACTCCATGTTTCCACCCAGGCAGTCAAGGGAAAACCACAGACCCCTGGCACAAATCCTCTGATTCCAGGCCACTGTGGGACCTTCCTGAGTCTGAATACAAGTCATGGGTGAAGGAAGGCTCCCTCCCAACTGCCACGTTGTGCTGGTTTTGCATATAGAAGAAAAATCTCAAATCTCAAATTCTTAAAATTCTCCAAATCTCAAATTAGCAACCAAAACCACTACACATGTGCCAACTGCAACATCAATATTATCTGAGCACGAGCCCATCCCATGGTGTAGCTGGATGGGATGACCTCCATGGTACTTGGGATGCCCTTCCCTCACTGGCATGTCCCACAGTGGTGGGATGCTCCTCCTTTGGATGCCCCCACCTTGATGGCACATCCATCCAACTTTGGTGGGGCATTTCCCCCTTGGTGGGACATCCATCTCTAGTGGGATGCTCCACCCTGGAGTAAGACATTTCCCCCTCGGTGGGATGTTCACCCCGGTGGGATCCATGCCCTGGATGGATCCATGCTCACCTGGATGTTCTTCTCACAGTCAGTCTGGTGGTGCAGCAGGAGCTCACTCTCCAGCAGGAAGCGCTTCCCGCACTTGTCGCAGATCTGCATCCGGCTGTGAGTGACGTTCATGTGCTTCTCCAGGTACCAGCGGTTGTTGAAGATCCGGGGACACTTCTTGCATGGATAATGCTGCTTCTCCTCCAGCTTCACCTTCTGGCCCAAGCCATCTTGTTCCTTCTTTCTCTTCCTTCCCCTCTGGCCTTCTTCTTCCTCCTCCTCCTCCTCCTCCACCTTGGCCATCTCCTGGGATCTGGTTGCCATGGTAGGTTTAGTGGCTTTGGATGCCCGGCTGCCCCTGCGGGGCTGCCCGCTCTTTTCCCTTTTCATCTCTGAAGCATCTTCATCATCATCATCCTCTTCTTCCGTCGTCTCCTCCAGGTCTTCCTCCTCGCTGCGCTCCTCTTCCTCCTCCTCCCCCACCTCCGCATCCTCCTCCTCTTCCTCCTCCTCCTCCCCTTCCTCATTCTCCTCCTCCCCGTCCTCCTCCGTGTCGCGCCCATCCCCGTCCTGCCGCCCCATTACGGCCGCCTCGCTGGCGGTCGCCTTCCCCTCCGTGCCCTTGGAGACGTTGAGGGTCTGGTTGTTGAGGTTCACCTCCACGATGATCTGCTCCCGGTTGTAGGAACCCTGGCTGTCCAGGTCCTCCTCAGACTCCTCACCCTCCATCTTACAGACAGCACCGGGACCTCCATCCTTCTCCTCCTTGTAGTACTGCTTGGCCGGGCCGGGCGGGAGCGTCCCACTGCCCGTCCCATCCTCCACCCGCACCGAGAAGGGGTCGTTGCCCTCCCGGGCGTAGATTTTGGGGTGGGGGGCGTCCACCTCCTGCTTGATCTCGCAGTAGTAGGGCGGGGGCCCGGCGCAGCCCTCGGCGGGCAGGGCCATGTCGGTGGCCAGGCTGAGCGAGCGGGTGTCCAGCAGGTCCTGGCAGGAGGACGCGATGTTGTTCATCTGCAGCACGGCGGCCGCGTTCAGCACGTCCTGCACATTGCAGGAGTTGACGAGCAGCTTGGAGGTGTAGATGAAGTTGAGGATCTGCTGGAGGCCCTGAGAGGTGAGGGCCTCCAGAGAGAGCTCCACGCGCTGCAGCTGCTTGTTCTGGGTGAAGAGGGAGTGGAAAAACTGGCTGTAGGCTGCCAGGACCCCCTTGTGTGCGGGGAAGATGCTCTTGTGCTGCACCAGCACGATGTCCACGTCACACAGGTCCGGCTGAAAGAGGCGCTGCTCGTTCAGTCTGTCCATCAAACACGTGAAGTGGAGGGCTACATCCTCCACCAGAGAGTACTCAGCCGAAGGGTAGTCAGTCGTTTTTTCGACTATCAGCTGTGGGGAGGAAAGAAATTGAATCAATCAGGGCTCTTTCCCCCTAAAACACCTTTCCGGCCACGCCATCCATCCCTGTCCGTGCATCCCCAAGTCAGAGATGCCACCTGAGAAGCTCTACTGCCAGTCCCAGCTTGGAGGTGCCAACCAAAACATTCTGTCACCAACCCCAGCTTGGAGATTCTAACCATGAAGTTCTACCACCGGCCCCAGCTTGCAGATACCAACAAAAACACTTCATCATCAACCCCAGTTTGGAGATACCAGCCAAGAAACTCCATCACCAACCCCAGCTTGGAGATACCAGCCAAAACATTCCATCACCAACCCAGTTTGGAGATACCAGCCAAGAAACTCCATCACCAACCCCAGCTTGGAGATACCAGCCAAAACATTCCATCACCAACCCAGTTTGGAGATACCAGCCAAGAAACTCCATCACCAACCCCAGCTTGGAGATACCAGCCAAAACATTCCATCACCAACCCAGTTTGGAGATACCAGCCAAGAAACTCCATCACCAGCCCCAGCTTGGACGTGTCAACCAAAATGCTCCACCACCAGCCCCAGCTTTGGAACACCAAGAAACTCCATCACCAATTTGAGTCCAGGAGACTCAACCAAGGAGAAGCCCCAGTGAAAAGGCAGGTCAGGGCCACACCAGCACCCACTGATATCCCTTCAAGGTGGGTAGGAGGCACCATGGCCACCAAGGATGTCCAAAGGCAGGCTCAGGTGTCCACACTCACTCAGAGATGTCACACAGGGGAGGGGATGCCTTGACCTCTTGAACCAAATGGAGATCCAGGTGGATACTTGCCCCAAGCAGGAAGCCAGTTTTAGGCACCTGCTGAGATGTAGCCCCCTAAATAAAAGGAAATTAGGATTTTATAGCTCCCTGCTTCTGCAGATAATAACATAAAGCCCAATATCCTCTGATATTTCTGAATTACACCGCGTGCTCTCGCTCGCGACAGCAGCTCGCTCACAGCTGGATTCATTGGGATGATTTATGCACTTTTTAATGCTCAATTTCCATTGCCTGGGGAAACACACTACCTGGAAAAATTCAAATCAGGGAGCAGCACCCCCAGGCTGGGGAATACTGCGACTGCCAGCACTCCCCAGGCTGAGTTTTCTGGGTATTTAATCCAACTCCCACGTATTCCACATGGTCCAGACCATCCCTGGTGTTCACCTCTCTCCTGGTCACACCTGAGCCCCAGGATGAGCCTGCCTGCTCCATCCCAAATCCAAGGGATATCCCACACCCTAAATCCTGTGTCCTGTGTTAAAAGAAGGTGGGACACACTCAGAATCCATAACACCCCTTTTCCTGACCTTTGTAGGATGTGACCAAGGACATGGTGCAAAACAGTGGCAGACAGGGAGGGCTCAACCTGCCAGGTTTATCTTGCACTTCTTGCTCCACAAAGAGTTTTTCAACTCCCATTTTTTTTCTGGAACAAATGGCAGCTCTTGATCAACACACACATTCCAGCAAGACATGTTCTGTTTGTCTTTTTTTTTTTTTTTTTCCTGGTGAGCCAAAGGCAAAAGCACACACAGACAAAAATGCTTAAATAATAAAAAAAGGGTGTTTTCTTCTCTGTTTTCCCAACAAGCAAAAAAAACCTCTTTCCCTCTCCCTGCCAAATTTTTTCATTTTCATTGGATTTCTGCTCCACAAGCAACATGTCCAACCAATAGGGATCTCAGTTTTGCATGGTCCTGATAGCCCTGGAGAGCCCCAGCAAGTGCTGGCACCCAGGGAAAACATGGAAAAACCAGTTCTGCTCCAAATTCTTGGCTCTGCAGCATGGAGTGGGGCAAAGAGGTAAAAAAAGGGTTGGGTACTTATATATTTTGTATGCTTTTTATAACTTATATATTTAATATTTTCAATATTTCATACATTCATGCTTATATATGGTTAAACTAGTTATATAAAAATACATAAATATATAAATACATAAATGTCTGTATTTGTTACAAAATGCTGCATCCCAGCTGGAACATCCATCCATCTACCTCACCCTTTTCTGAGCCTCTCACAACTGCCAAGAACATTTTGATGAGATCTTGGATGGTTCAGCCCCCCCCCCTCCCCCTCCCAAGACACGTAGAAAATAATTAAGGATATAATAAATATCAAAAACTGAAGAGACAGCAGGAATTCAGCAGAGCAGTTTGCCGTTTGCCAGGCTCTCCATTGGAGGAAAAAAACCCCTAAATTCAGATTTATCCTCCGGGGATCCACCCCATTCTCTATTTAGGATACCCCAAGCTTAGCATAGGGACAGCCACGGAGGAATGGGTACAAAATAGGGGAAAACGGGTCTGTGGGGCGGCATCGCTGGGAAACAAAAGGCGGCTTTTTTTGCCCTTCGGATGGAGGGTTTTTGGCAAGGGGGGCTGATCCCTCACCCAGCAGCGCTCCTTGCCAGGCGGCTCTAATCAGTCCCAGCAGCGGCGAGGACAATGCGTGTCTTGGCCGCGTCCCGCCGGTGACTTCAGCCCGGGTTTGTCAGCGGGAGCCTTTTGCTCTTTATTGCTCTCAGATGCTTTTCGTGAGCTTGCCCGGAGCCAGAGCCCCGGCCGAGACAAGAGGCGCCTGCCGGGGTGAGATCCCCAAAAAGACCCCAACTTGCCCCAAAATGCCCCTCCGGCAGCTCGCGTCCCTGCAGCTCCAGCGGGGCGGGGGAGCCTGACTAATGGGGATTAATGGGAGGGTTAAATGCAGTGTTCTTCCTCTGGGAGAAAGCCAATATTTGAAAAAAAAAAAAATTAAAAAAAAAAATTATATATATAT
>WBNO01008843.1:54337-98136 GCA_013400575.1 Peucedramus taeniatus
CACGGCCTGGGGAGGGAATGGGGGAGCAGGGATGTGGCAGAGGCGTCTGGGATGGGCAGCTCTCCTGGTTCTGAGGGAAAAGCAGCAAAGCACAGGCAAGGAAAGGTGAATGTTGCCTGCAGGACACGTGGAGTGGAGATTTAGATCCTTGTGGATCCATGGATCCTCACCAGGAGTGGGTTGTTGGCACAGATAGGGGGATTTGGGGAGGCTGTGGGCTGGTGGTGGAGTCCAGGGGTTGATCAATCGCAGAAGTTGGAAAAAAATCAAAACAAACACCCAAACTCCAAAACCCCCTCAAGCTCCCCCAAAACAATCAAAGGATTTGGAGTTATTTATTGCAGAGAAGACCAAGAGCTACCTTGCTACCTTAGACCTTTTACAAATATTTAAGGCAGTCTGTTCCCTCCTATTTAAATATTTACAGGGGTCTGGAGCAACAGGACAAGGGGAAATGGATTCACACTGCCAGAGGGCAGGGTTAGATGGGATTTTGGGAAGAATTCTTCCTTTTGAGGGTGCTGAGGGGTTGGAATAGAATCCCCAGAGAAGCTGTGGCTGCCCCTGGATCCCTGGAAGTGTCCAAGGCCAGGCTGGAGCAGCCTGGGACAGTGGAAGGTGTCCCTGCCATGGCAGGGGTGGCACTGGATGGGCTTCAAGGTCCTTTCCAACCCAAACTTTTTAGGATTCTCTGATTTTATTAGAAGGAAACAGGATGTTCTCTTCCTCTCTGTGACCAGCAGTGATGGCTTTATGCAACAGAAAAGGAGCTTTAATTTAGACAACAACAACGAAGTCGAGGGTTTTGTCTTGGTGTTTTTTTTGTTTGTTTGTTTGTTTGTTTTTTTTTTTTNTTTTTTTTTTTTTTTTTTTTTTAATAGAGTGCATAGTTCAGGCAGTTTTGGTTTTGGCAGTCCAACTGCTCAATATCAGCCCCCAAAATTTTTTTGTAGATTGGTTGGATAAGAACTGCTGTGACTGATACAGCTGGAGTTGATCCTGACTCTGCAAAGGAGGAAACTGTGCAGAGCTGAGAAGGCCCCTTTTTGCCATGTTCCCTGGCACAAACTCCTTGTGAAAGGTGTCAGCTCAGAGCTATTCATGGAAATGAAAGATGAGCATGGAATCTATGCAGCTTCCTGCAGAAAGTCAGCAGGAAATCCATGGCTAAAGCTGGATTTCTCCATCAATATGTGGGTTTTGTTACAGAGAGTGGTTTTGATAAAACAGATTTTTTTTTTACTTTGTTTTCCCCCCTGGTTTAATAGAAGAGAGGTGCATTGCTGCACTCCTGAAATCAAAACTCACACCAGAGACACAAGCAGGCAGCCTGGGTTTGAGCTGATGTGAGCTCACATTCCCAGGTTCTGTACTGCTGACCAAATTTTCCTTAGACAGCTCTCGCTCCTGTAATCACCAACCCTGCCAAGCCCAGAAGGGAATCTCATCTTCACAGCAACTTGTGATCCCTCAGGAGCAGAGGATTGTCCCAGATGATACCCGGTGGCTTTGGTGGCACAGAGAAACCAAAATGCACCTCAAAGTCTCTGCAAGGGCTCCCACTCACCAGCCCTGCTTCCCACAGAAGAGAACATTGAGTCCTTGACATCCTCCCTCTCTCTTGGGCTTTTTTTACAGCTTTTCCTTTTTAAAATGAACAATTGTTTGTCACAAGGGAAAGATCTGATCTTTGAAGAAGGGAGAGGTAAGGCCCAGGGTGTAGAGCCCATGGGCTGAGGGTGATTCCTGTTTAGCCAGAGGTGAAGGACCTGAAGGTCTGAGTGGAATAAGAGATTTCCAAAATGTTCCCTAAAACCATCACAGAATCCCAGAATGGTTTGGGTTGGAAGGAACCTAAAAGACCATCCAGTTCCACCCCCCTGCACAACCAGTCTTGGGGTCTCTCCCTTGGATCAGTTCTGCTCCATTTGCAGATTGGAGTTCATTGTCCCATTCCAGCTTTAGCCCATGCAGTCCCATCCTTCTTGTTTTTCTCTCTCCAGCCCACGTTGTTTGTGCTCTTGGGCCTGAGATTTGGATCATTTGTCCTTGGTCCCCAGCTGGAGAAGGAATTGTTTTGTCTCCCTGCTCTGTGCAGAGAGCTCAGCATCCCCTGATATGAAGCTCAGAACTGCACACTAAAACAGCACAGAATGTGAAAATATAAAAACTAAAACCTGAGGCATCATTTTCATTTGCCAAAATTCATTGGAGTAAAGTTATGTGCATGCTGCCCAAGTGGGTGGCCAAGGCATCAAGGAGAGGAGAAGGATCTTCCTCATCCTCCCTCACAGGGTGCTCCATGAGCTGGAAGAAAAACCAACCCCAAGAGGGAGGGCAGCCCCTTCCTGTCTGCAGGAATCAATTAAGGAATTTTGCAGCCTGAGGCCAGGACTGGGACATAATGGCAGAGTGGGAGCTACAAGTGTTCACAAGCTGTGTTGAGCTCAGAACTCTCCCTGCCAGAATCACAAAATCCTTAAGGTTGGAAAAGAGCTCCAAGATCAAATCCAACCCTTACCCAACGCTGCCGTGTTCACCCCAGTCCCTGTCCCCAGTTCCACATCCACACGTTGAGTGCTCCCAGGGATGGTGATTCCACCACTGCTCTGGGCAGCCTCTTCCAATGCCTGGCCACCCTTTGCATGAAGAAATTTTTCCTGATATCAAATCCAAACCTCCCCTGGATCCGTTTGAAGCTCTTCCCTCTCCTCCTGTCCCTGTTCCTGGTGGAACTGGCTGTCCCCTCCTGTCAGGAGCTGTGCAGAGCCACAAGGTCCCCCCTGAGCCTCCTTTTCTCCAGGCTGAGCCCCTTCCCAGCTCCCTCAGCCTCTCCTGGTGCTCCAGCCCCTTTCCCAGCTCTGTTTCCTTCCCTGGACATGCCCCAGCCCCTCAATGCTTCTTGTGCTTTGGGGTCCAACACTACACACAAAATTCCAGGTGCAAAGTCAGAGAATCCCTGGGATAAGGACATCACTTTTCCTGGGCTGCACCCCATTCTTGAAAGGACAGATACACAGCAGAAATATCAATTAATACCAAATTAATGCAAATCCCTATGTGCATCTACCATGCCCAAATTTATGACCTCCATTAAAAACCCTCCCCAAAGCTGCCACAGCCCCTCTGATTTCACTCATGCAATCCCACCCACTTCCCAGGGATTACATGGATATGATGAAATTCAGGCCTGGGTCCCTTTAATTGCTCAGATGATTTGTAAGCAGTTTTAAAGTACCAGGTGGAAAATCATTCCTGTTTCACCACCACCTAAAAAAGAATTATTTACAGGGATGTGAAGCAGGGGTGGGACACACAGAGTTTTTCTCCTCCTGATTTAAATCCCAGGCAGTGTTGTGTTTGGGAATGACACCAGATGGGATTGCAGGGTGCAGCCCAAGGTCATCCAAGCACGGTGCTCTGCTCTGAACTGTGAGTGGGATCATCAGGAACCACACAAAGCCTGAAGAGAAATTTAATCCACTGCCACAGGCCCAGGGATCCTTGGGAAGAGCACTGGGAATGCTCCTTCCCTCGAGTTCAAGGACAAATAGCCCTTGTTTGGAAGTGAGAGTGGGAAGGGAATCTCTTGGCACAGAGATAAAGCAGGGAAAGTGTTTATGCTGTGGCTTTGTAAATCTGTGATTTATAAGTAGTTGTTGGAGAGGCAGATGGTTCATTTGATAGTATTTGAGACAAGGCACTCACCTGCAACTGGAGACAGAGCCACTCCACAATATCCTGTGGATAACCCAAAATGAGCCCAGGCCTGCCCTCCAAACCTTGCTCAGAACTGTTTTTTTTTTTTCTTTTTGATGGAATCACTCCTAATTGAGCACTGATGTCACTTCATTGCAGGATTTCAGACCTGTTTCAATCCTGAGCAGTCCATGCCTGGGTGTCACCACTCTATTTTTACCCAGCCCTGCCTCCAGAGCCAGCTCAAGGTGAGTGTGACCTCCAGAGCAGCAGCACCTGAGAGCAGCCCTGGGATCCCCAGGATTGACTCCTGCAGGGAACACAGCTCTGGAAGCATCAAAAACACTGTGTTCTTGAAAGAAAGGTTGGTGACTACTTCTAACACCCAGTTAGGGTGGGGATTGTGCTCCTTCAGCCCACCCTGCTGTGCTGTGTCCATCTCTGCAGTCCAGAGGAGGCCATGGGGATGTTCCAAGGGCTGGAGCCAGGCTGGGAAAGCTGGAAATGTTCACCTGGAAAAGACAAAGCTCCAGGGAGAGCTCAGAGTCCCTTCCAGGGCCTAAAGGGGCTCCAGGAGAGCTGGAAAGGACAAAGGATGGAGGGACAGGACACAGGGAGTGGCTTCAAAGTGGAAGAGGAGTGGGTTAGATGAGATAATGGGAAGAAATTCCCAATTTTCTCTGCAATGGCACAGGGTGCCCAGAGAAGCTGTGGCTGCCCCTGGATCCCTGGCAGTGCCCAAGGCCAGGCTGGATGGGCTTGGATAACCCTGGGACAGTGGAAGCTGTCCCTGCCATGGCAAGGGTGGCACTGGATGGGCTTTAAGGTCCCTTTTAAGCTCCCTCCCAACCAAGTCATTCCATCACAAGCTGGTTTATGGTGCCCAGTGACACAAGAGCTTGTCCAACACTGTTTTATCTGCTCTGTGGTGGTGCCACTCCCCCTCCATGGTCAGGCAGTGCCAGGTTATCCAGATCACACTGGAGCCCTTAGCAAGCACCAAGGAACCACCTCCCCTCATCCTCTTTCCCTCGTGCCAAAGCCAATATTTCCACTGAAATCCACTGGCTGTGGAACAGGAGGTCTCAAAGATTGCAAACCACCAGATCTGCTGCCATGGGCTAAGAGCACATTTCCAATCTGCTGAGGAAATGATCTGGGACTGTGTATTTGGGAAAGGTTTAACAGACTGGATAAGCTCAGCCCATTCTCAGATTTCCATGGAGAGCTGTTGTTTCTTTTCACCAAGGAGAGGAACCTTTTATAGATCTTGAGGAAATGGTGAGACCTCAGATCAACTTGGAAATTTCAAAATATTTGTTCCTCCAATGACTATTATGTAAACCCAGAGTCCTGCTGAGGAATCATTCCCCTATGTAGGTCAAGAAAAGGAAAAGCAACTTTGTGTCTGAGTCTTGCAAGGAACAAAAGTGGATTCTGAAAGTGTATTTTTAATTTTCCTGCCTGTTTCCTTCAAGCAGCACCAGGGATTTTTCCAGATGTAGAGAAAACAGCATTTGCAGATATGTACAAAAGTTTATTTTACAAACAGCAACTACTTTGGAATAACAAAATTGCAAAAACATAGAGCAGCGTTAGAAAACCAGCTCAGGGGGACATTTTCCAACTGAAGCACAATTTAACAGATTTCACTAAGTAAAAATACCCCCAACCTTTCCCTCAACCCCTCCCCAACCATTCTCTACCTGATGAAATTTCTTTATAAACCTTTGACTAAAGATATGAAAGACTTTAGTGACAGTGCAGTAATTTTTGGTAACTACAGTTAACTGTTTGACCATATTTCTATTTCCTTTTCCTGGCCTCAAAAAGTCAAATCAGATCTGAAATATGATAAAAATCTGATCCTGGAGCAGTATTTTCACTAATAGGTATTGAATAGTAATGGTTATATTTATATATTTTGTAACACCATGAACCCCTCTAGCTCTATTTTCTTAGTAAGGGAAAAAAACAAGTTACAGCTGTACTGAAAATGATGAAGCTACAACAAATATCACTGAAATATTTGTTCAGGATTCTGAGATGGCTGCTGTTGTTAGAAACATGTTTGTAAATGTATCCTGAGTTGGGTACTAAATGTATCTAATGCTAAAAAGCATAAGAAGTTTACCAAAGGGTGGAAAGGTTCTGTGCACACACTTTGTCACTAAATTCTTAAGTGCAGGAAAGGGTAAGAGCAGAGTTTTGGGTACTTCTAGAAAAGTGAAAAACCTCCATGGCCAATTCAATTTCAGGAATGTGCTGTGGGTGGACAGAAATGGAGGGAATCATCACCATGTGCCTTTGAACTTCCTTTTCATAAGTGTACCAAAAAAAAAAAATCATCAAATTTGGGGGAGCTTAATTCAATCAAAGAGAGAAGGAATTGATGCCTCAGTGAGAAATTACTGCTTTTAATTTTCAAAGCTACTGGGTCCTGATGAGATTAAGAAAAAGTCATTTCCAATTTTTGAAAATGAGCAAATGAAAGCATCTCCAGATATTACAGAAAGTCAGTAATGGAAACTGTTATGGTACAACAGTGCTCCTTAGCTCTAATCAAACTATGTTTGTTTTGTCACTACAGACCCCAATTTTCAGGTTACATTATGCCATTAAAAAATCTGGTTCTCTGTACACAACTTTATCTAAACTCCCCAAAAAACTTCACAGATTATTTTATATCAACTCAATCAGAATATTGCAAGAATTACTCAATAGCCTTCAGCTTGAATCTATTTATTTTTTGTAAGCTATTTACCTGTAACCTAAGAGTAATTTTTGGTACTAAACTTTACTTTGAAAGTATTGTCCATGCTTTTTATGAGGCATCCCAGTATTTTTGTAGTCCTGCTTTAGCAAGATATAGTTCAATATCTGTAATATCAGTATCTGATATTCCCTATGGTGAATGGGATACAGAGCTTTTATAAAGGAACCTTTATGGCTGGTTTTCTCAAAAAATTATCATCATGTCAATGTTTGAAAGAATGCTTTGGACAAACTCATGATGCACTCATGGTTTACAACATTCAAAATGTGTTGAAGGATGCCAAGCACTGTAACAGAACTGAAATCAAAGTCAGGAAGTGTTTGGAAACACATTTTTAGTCTCTGAAGGACACTGCTGTTTATCACAAAATTCCTCTTTTAAGCATAAAAAGTTTGGACAAGTTGGATATTAAGCTCCAAACTCATTCATCACACTTTTGCTCACTGCTTGTCAGTTTGACAATTCCCACTGGGCATGAGCTCACCTCTTCCAGCAGAATTCCAGAACATCACAGTTCAGGAGGGATTAAGACAGAGTGGCAGGCTTTGTTTTCCTCACCTATATCCTGGATAGAAAGCAATAATCAACAAGACAGAATGGAAACAGCTTCCAGCAATAAAAAAGCATTTTCATCAACTAGAAATGGCAGCCTTTTTAAGAAATTGACTTCACAGTTTAATAGTTGCTAGCACATCTTTCCTAAGGTGTTTATAAACAGACTTGAAGACAGTCCTGACTGCTGCACCCAAAAAGTGGCAGCAGCAATTCACCTAAGTGTAATTCATGGCTTGGAAAAGCTGATTCAAGGAAACCAAACTGGTGTTTTTTATTATTATTTTGTAAAAGTTGCATTTGACATAAAAAAAATAAAAAATAACATCAGCTGTCGAGCTCAGTCCTTCTCTCTGTAAGCAGAGAGTTGAGTTCACTGTTAAACGGGAAAGTTTCAGCTAATTCAGCAAACAACCTTCACTTGTGACACTGTCAGAAGAGTTTTTTTGAATGTAAGACTGAAAAAATTCTGGAATAGAGTTTCCATCCTCAAAGGAACATTCTCAGCTGTATCTGCTGCTCTCACTGGGGCTCCTGTTGTTGGAGTAGCTGCGATCGCTGTCGCTGTCGGAGCCGTAGGACCTGCAAGGAGAAAAAAAAAAGATTTAAATGCCTCAAAGCTGCAGTTTGAGCTTCAAATTTAGAATTGCATCATGTCAAAAAATTGTCACAGATAAGAAAATACACCAGTCTGTTACAGGATTGTATTTCTTGTAAGTGAAGGATTTATTAAAGGATACTCAAAATGGAAATAATCATTAAATTCATATGATGAAAAGTCTGTGTAACCCAAGTCAAACTCTTTGTAACTTCTTGTTTTCTCTGTTACAGCTAAAAACCATTCAAAATTAATGTTTTCATAAAAGCTAATTGAGCTGAGTGAGAAGTGTATTCTAACAAGTGGAATTTTACACTGCAAGCATTTCTCAACTAGGATAATTTCACAAATCCTTGATTTATATATTTTATTTTCTTGTTCGAAGAAGGGTCTTAAAAATTAGGCCCCATAACCACAACAGAGGTGTGTTTGTGTGTCTGCAGTGTGGAAATTGTATTTAAAATGTTTTGGCTCCTCCAGACAAATTCCAAGCTCAGCACCTGGCCAAATGTCAACACAGAGCCCAGATGGTTTCAGACAAGCCACAGGACACGTTCAAATTACACAGAACAAGCTTTCAGAGATTTTCCAGCCTCCTGCCTGTAAGGGAAGCTTTCTAAGTGAAAGGTGAGCATTTCCTAATCCCACACTGAAGCTCCTCAACATAATAAAGCAATGGTTTTTAAGTTTATTTTCACATTCCTCATTAAATCTCATTAATTTTCCCTCTAACACAAGATGAAAGTTGTCTTGTGCAAATGGGTGAGAGCAAAATCCATTAAGAGTTGATATAAAGCTGGGAAAAAATTCATGTGAGGATGAAAATGTACAGTAGTCTTAGAAACCTGATTTATTTCTAATAGGGGGCATATTAAAAGGTATAAAACAAATCATCAGTGATATTATATGAATCTACAACTCTCCATATCTCTGATCTCTGTGAAATGTGCTAACTTAAGCTTATATAAATCCCCTGGACTGAGGAGAATAAAACTTATTCTAAACTCAGCAGATTTACAGGTAAAAATATTCTTTCAAAATACATTCTACAAAGTTAAAAATTAAATCTGGATTGCAGCACAACTTTTAATTTCCCTTCCAGATTCTTTTAGATCCACTTCTGCAGAGTAACCAAAAAGAATTTACCATAAAGTGGAATTCTTTGCATACCAGGAAGCTTTTAATCCATAATAGAGCACTTGAGTTAAATCTTGAGAGTTATGTGGGTTTTAAGAAACATTTGATATTATTAAAAAAAATATAATAAATAAAATCATAGAATCATTAAGGTTGGCAAAGACCTTTGAGATCACCAAGTTAACCCAGCCCCACTGTCTTCACTGTTAAAACATGTCCTTAATGCCATTTCCACAAGTTTTTAACACTTCCAGTGATGGGGACTTCATCATTTCCCTGGGAAATGGTGCTAATTTTGAATGCATGGATACAATGAACTGGAAATCAACTTTTTCTCCTCCTGGTTGCTTCCCCATCCTCATATTTGGAATGTCAAACTTCCGACTTCCTCGCTCACGCGCGGGCTGATTTCAATTAGAATTTGTTTTGAATTATTACTTTTGCTGAGCTTATTTCTTATCCTTATGGGGAAAAAGCAGCATTCTGGCCTTGTTAAACATCCTCTGTTTGTGTTCAGCAAATCCTGGTGCACCCAAGCAGGGTCAGACCCACCTGGATCTGCGGTCGTAGCTCCGAGATCTCCGGTAGCTGTCGCTCCTCTTGCTCCTGCTCCGACTCCTGCTGTAGTAACTGTCATAGGTGTAGGACCTGCTTTAAAGGGGGGAAAAAAGTTATTGTGAATTCACAATTTCTGGTCTAAAATGCTGGTTTAAAGGATATTTATATAGAGACATGAGGGGCTGTATGGAAATTGCTGTCAAGGATGTGGCAAACAATTCTACGCTTTATAAAGGTTTCAACACAACAATCTTCAAAATAACAGTAAAAATCTCAAATTTTATTAGGAAGGACATACTAAGCATTTATAAAGTTTTGTGCTGTCTCTTTTTTTTCGAGTAAAAGTCTTGTTGGCTGATACTTCTGAAAGCAAGCCAAGCGATTCCATTTATCAATCAATTTTATTTAAAAAAAACAAAAGCAAATGTGTTCACTACTACTTATAGCATTACCTGCAACTGTAATGCCAGGATGGTTTGGTTATTTTCAGCTTCTGAAAGTGTCTTGTGCTCATTTTGCTTTGACTGAAGTTGCCATCATGATATTATAATAATAGTTTCAAGTACTACAGAAACCTGGAAGTGCCCAAGGCCAGGCTGGATGGGGCTTAGGGCATCCTGGTCTAGGGGAGGGTGCCCCTGCACATGGTTGGATCATCTTAAAGGTCCTGTCTAACCCAAACCATTCTGGGATTCTATGAGATAAAAGTAATCTTAGAAAGTATTTTTGTAAATAAATATGCATTTAGATAGGCATTTGTATTGCAGTATGTATAACAAAATAGGTTGTATGTACAATATATAATAGTATCGTATACAATAATTATATAATAAAGTCCATTTAAAAGAAATTAAATAAAAGAAATTAAATAAATCATCTTATACTAAGATGAATTGATAGGCAGCACTTTTCTTGCAGAGTTTATATAAAAGAACAACCTGATGCCACAGGTCTAGCTTTTATATTTTCAGATTCTGGGCTGCTTTAGTGGGTCTGAGCTCCATATCAGGGGGTGGTGAGCTCTCTGCACAGAGCAGGGAGACAAAACAATTCCTTCTCCAGCTGGGCACCAAGGACAAATGATCCAAATCTCAGGCCCAAGAGCACAAACAACGTGGGCTGAAGAGAGAAAAACAAGAAGGATGGGACTGCATGGGCTAAAGCTGGAATTGGACAATGAACTGCAAGATGCAAATGGAGCAGAACTGATCAAAATGAGAGACCCCCGTGACTGGTCGTCCTTTTTTGTGACCATTTTGGGTTGTGCTGCCCAAGGTGGATCTATTGAGGCCTCTTAATAAATCCCTGCTTTATTCTTTAACTCAGTCTAGTCTCTGTTCTAGGTCAGCCATCACAAGACATCAAATCCATACCTGGATCGACTGTGGTGACCATAGGAACTGCTCCTGGACCGGCTCCTGCTGTAGCTCCGACTGACAAAATCAAAACCACAGAGGGGTTTTTAGGCAACAGAAACCAAAAGTGCTGAAGAGGGCAGGGGGAGAGGGGGAATAAGAGGAGGAGAACATGTTACCACCATCTCCAGCTGGATGAACTCACCTACGGCTCTTGTAACTGTGGTAGGAACTACTCCTGCTCCTGGAGCGATCCCGGCTGTACCAGCCCCGGCTCCGGCTCCTCGAGTAGCTCCTGGACCTACAACCAAGGACACCAAGAGAGAACACAGCTGAGGAGAAGAGCAGCAGGAAATGGGAACCAGAAGTTATGAATCTTCAGCTTTCTAGCTAAATATTTATTCCATACTTGCTAGGTGATACAGCCACTGAGTTAATCCAAGGGCTGGAGCCCCTCTGCTCTGGAACCAGGCTGGGGGAGCTGGGGGTGTTTACCTGGAGAGGAGAAGGCTCCAGGGAGAGCTCAGAGTCCCTTCCAGGGCCTAAAGGGCATCCAGGAGAGCTGGAGATGGACTTGGAACAAGGGATGAAGGGACAGGACAAGGAGGACACTTCACACTGACACAGGTTGCCCAGAGGAGCTGTGCTGCCCCTGGATTCCTGGAAATATTCAAAACCAGGTTGGATGGGACTTGGAGCAGCCTGGGATAGTAGAAAGTGTCCCTGCCCATGGCAGGGGGTGGAATTGGATGGTCTTTAAGGTCCCTTCCAAACCAAACAACTCTGTAGTTCTACAACTCAGAGATGTTAAAAAACAAAAAACACAACCTGAAAAACATTCCTTGAAAATTTAAGAGCATTCAATTTACCAGGGCTGGCTGTGGGAGCAGCACATGCTTCTCACCTATATGAATATGTAGAACTTCGGGATCGACTTCTCGAGTGACTGTAGGATATGGACCTTGTTCTGTGTCTGGATTTAGACTCAGATTTACTTCGTGACCTGCTGAGACTCCTGGAAGGGCTGTTGTCATCTCTGCTTGGAGATTCCTCCTCACTGGAACTTTCTTGGTTCCTTGGCCGACGATTTAGCCGGGCTGTTTTCCTCACTTCATCAAAGAGAGACCCAGGCCTTACTTTATTTTTTGCTTTTATTTCAATTCTTAAACCTGCTGGTTTAGGCTCTGGTGCTGATGCTACATTTTTAACCTCTGTGGTCGTACTGATTGTTGCTGGTTTTAAGTTACCAACACCTTGCAAAGGCTTCCATTTATTGTCTATCATATTGCTTGGTGTATTTTCAGAAATTTCACTTTTTGAACTACAGTCTTTAGCACCAGACACAGGGGCAGAGTTATTTTCTTGCCTTCCCGTTTTTTTTTCTTCTTTAATATTAATGAAGTCTCTTATGTTGCTTCCCAGTTTGACAGCATCTTGCTCAGGGGTCTCAACCTGTAGCTCTTTTTTTACAACAGCACTTAAAGGTTTAGCAGTGAGAATGACAGGAGACAAAACATCCACATCCACCTTCCCTGGCGAGTTACGATCCGGAGTACAAATCTCCATGTTGTCATCTGTCTGAATAACATCTTCCAGCCCATTCTGGTTATTTTCTTCAGCTTGTTTAATCTCACTCTTGCAGACAGCCACGTTTATTCCTGAGTTTAAAATACCAGTTGAGGTGCTTGTTTCAATGGGCTCTTTACTAAGGTTACCGCGATCTGGCGAGGCCGCACACGTGGTGTTTTTATCTAAAAGGTTTTCATTCACACACGACTTTTCACCATTTCCCATTTTATCTGTGACTATTTCATCCTTTTCATAAACTTGTTTTTTATCCTTTATGTCCCTGCTAAGCTGCTTTTCTTTTTTATCATCCTTGGTAACCGGCTTTTCATTTATCTCATCATCCTCTTCTTCCCCGAACTCAAGGGGGGGCTGCCAATGAAACATTTCTTTTCTTTTCTGGACTTTGTGTTTTTTCTCCTTTTTGCTTTTCGATTTTTCTTTTGCTTTTTTGGAATGTGACTTTTTAGGAGTCTTTTTCAACCCATGTTTGTGTTTTTTCAACTTGCTTCGAGTGTCTGCTGAGCTGGAACAAGAACTCTCAGACTCAGAAGATGACAACTGTTTGCTTGTCTTCCACGCGCAGTCAGAACCCAAAAAGCCCTCTGAGGAATTGGATTGTTTTTTTATCCTTTTGGTAACACTAAGCTCCGTGTCAGACCCTGAGGTGGCCTCTCCTTCTTCTTTCCCAGAGGAGGGTCTGGAATCCCCCCTGTTATGCTTTGCCTCTCCTCTTTCAGAGTTTGACTCCGAGTCCCATTTGCTACCTGAGTAGGATTTGCGCTTCGTTTTTGCACCACCTCTGGGCTGCTCCAAACATTTCTCCTTAGCTGCTTTCTTTTTAGAGTGATCAGAATCCCGCTCACCCTTGGCTTTCTCTTCCCCTCTCTCAGAACTTAAGCTATTTTTATCCTGTTTCTCAGCATCCACTTCTAATGGGAAGCGGCCTTCTTTTTCTTGGACTGCTTTGGCTTTGGCAGAGCGCTCGCTGTCGGAGGAGAAGTCAGAGGATGACAAACTGTCACTCTCCTTCAACCCTTGGGAAGACTCGTCGTAGTCCTTTGGATGCTTGTAAGGCAAAGTGCTTTCAGAGCTCGTTTCCTGCCTCAGTTTGAGGCCCCGAGCTTTGGGATTGCTGGGTGAGGATTTCCTTTTGTTCCTGTGCCTGTCCTCATCGCTGAGGGAATAGTCGGATGTGGACTCGCTGTACCCTGACCTGTCGCTGCGGTATTTACTCGGGGACGGTGACCTGCCAGAGGAAGGAGATTTTGTCCTTGAACTTGATGGGCTTCTAGACCTTGAGTAAGATCTTGAGTACGAGCGGCTTCGAGAGGACCTGCTCCTCGACCTCGGCCAGCTCTCTGAGCTCCTGTCGCTGTGGCCTTTGGAATAACCGCTCCGATCGCTCTCCGAGCTCCTCTCCTGCTTTTGATAGGAGGAAGAAGTGTTGGCCTCCTTAACAACCACTAAATTGTAATTAGTTTGGGTGGGAATTAAGTGGGTTGTTTTAGCTTTCATCTCCTGAATTCGCTCATACGATGGCTTCCAAGGTTTCTGCCCAGGTTTCCACCTTGAAGGTGGGGGACTGTCACTTAAGGGTATGACAGGGAGGTTTTCTGGGACAACTGGTGGCACGATAACCTTGTCACTAGGCAGTATCACTGCTCGGACAGGCTCAGCAGTCTTGGTCAGCTTAGTGTCATTTAACCGTGCTGAAATATTTCGTGGAGAACTGGGAACAGTCTTTTGCTGCCTCGGGTTAGAACTCGACCGTGACCTACTTCGAGATCGCGATGATTTAGAGGCTGATCTAGATCTAGAACTTCTTCTGGAGTAAGACCTTGATTTAGATCTAGACCTGGATCTGGACCTGTAGTACGATCGAGACCCTCTGCTTGATAAAGACGACAGGCTCTGGTCTTCCTTATCAGATTTAGACCAGTCTCTCCTGGATGAACGTCTGGAAGACAGTGAGGAAGAGCGAGACTTCCCCTCACGACCACAAGACGATTTTGTCCTCCTGCGGAAGGAATGAGAGGATTCTACATCTGATGAGGCTGATGCTTTCTTTTTCTTTGTTTGCTTGTGCTTCTTGAAATGCTTCTGCTTTTTAGATTTCTTTTTATGCTTCACCTTCTTCTTCTCCTTCCTGTGCTTCTTGTGATGGCTGGAGTATCTCACAGTGCTTAGATCAGCATAACCGTTATGGGACCAAGACCTGGATCTCCGGGATGCACTTCTCTCATCCCATCTGCTGGTACAGGGGTCACTCAACCTGGAAAACAAACAAAGAAGCCCCAGACTAAGTGCAAAAGCTTTAAAAACCTTTGTATAAATTAAGTATTTTTAAACTTAATTTTAAGTTTATATAAACCCTAGCACACACACTTCATTATCAGAGAATTGCTTTGAGTTCCTTACACTCATTTTAAGACATAGAATTGCATCACTATCAAGAGCTACTCCTCCCTAAGAAATAAACCAGCCAACACCAGCAAATTTTGCATATTTAGGACCCGTGTAAAGAGATTTAGGTTTTAATTACCTCAGTCTGCAGGACTCTGACCTCTACAAAACAGGATCCTCAAACCACATTTAAATGTAAGTTTTAAAACATCTTAGTACATAAAAAAGAATAATCAGACACATTTGCAATTATTCACTAATAGTTACATATAATATTTTTAAGTTTTCTTTTTAAGATTTATCTTTCGTAATTTGATAGAAGCTCCTATTTAGTATCAAGCCATCAGGAATTATGGAGAGCTGACTTCCATCCATCACACAGTATGCAACTGCTGAAAGAACATACAACTAAAACAGTAAAGGCTTAGTGGATTTGATTGTTTTACTCCAAAGGAACCATGTAATCCACTCTGAGGATAAGGAATCACTGAATTCTTAAGGTTGGAAAAGACCTTTAAGATCACCAAGTCCAACCACCAGCATCACCACCTTGTTCAGCACTAAACCATGTCCTCAGGTGCCATATCCACATGTTTTCTGAACACTTCCAGGGATGGTGACTCCACACTTCCCTGGGCAGCCTGCTCCAGAGTTTTCTGTGAAAAAAAAATAATTTCCTAATCCAATCTAAACCTCCCCTGGCACAACTTGAAGCCGTTTCCTCTCATCCTGATACTGCAGCGGTACATCTACAGAACCAATCAGGGCTTGCCAAAGGCCAGGACATCTCAAAGCTGTGGTGAGGCTCTTACTTGTCTCCTTTGCTCCACTTCTCCCCGCTGGGTGCTCGGTACGTCCGCAGCCTCTGCATCTCCTCCTTCCAGTGGGGAGGGGTCTCGCTGCTCTCCTCATCGTCCGACTCGGAGCAGGAGCGCGACCGCGGCGGGGTGTGATAGCGCTGCGACAGCAAACACACACAGCTGCAGGAAGGGTTCCTCACACAGCTACTGCATCTTTGATACTTCTTACAGAGCATTCTGCAAAGCCTCACAGAGGCCAGCGGCTCACCCGTGTTTTTGAAAGATGAAAGGAAGAATCAAGGAAGAGGCCATGGATTTCCTTTTGAATAACATAATTACTGCAGATAACCACCCTCGTTTTTAAAGCACAGATGTTTCACTTTAGTCAGACACTTCACAGTTTGAGGGAGCAAAGACAAACCCCATTTCAAAAGTTACTGGTGTTCAACTCTTCAAAAATGGGAATCCAGATTAAGTCACTTTAAAGCAATTAAAAAACAGAAAACTGAACACAAAAAAATCACAACAAAAACCCCAACTCTTTCACAAAAAAGAGCAATGAAGCTTCACATTTAAAAAATTATGCTTAGGCAGAGCATTTAAGTAGTCAACAAGAGCTACTTGTGCAGCAGAGAAAGAACTCTGCTATTGCTAACTTCTTATTTTCCATTACCCAGTGGGATACACACTTAGGTAAATTCTGTGAGGAAATCAGATCCTCCTTGAAGATTCAATAAAAGAACATCTGGATTTGTCTCAATTGTATTGAGCCACTTATGAAAGCAATAAAATGGGGGGGAAAAAATGTTGTCCCCAGAATAAAATCAAAAAGATGCATGTGTTTATTTATCCAGGTAATTACAGAAGGCTTTAAGACATCCTTTTGATGTAAAAAAAAACAAGATCAAGAAAACCTGAGCTTCCCTATTGTTTCAGCTGAAGCAATGACTACCTAAAAAACAACTTTTACAGAAGAATGGCCTAAAAGATTGCAGGGTATCACAGACCTCCCTAATTCTCACATTTTATACTCTGCAGTCTCGTGGAATCTACAAATATGTATTCTGAAAAACATCAATGAACTTCACCTGGACAGAAACTGTGTTAATAAAGACTGTAAGAGATGGAAGAAAATTGTGTTTCTCAACTGCCAGCCCTAAATGATGTCTTTTTTCATTAATTTTGCTGAGAGGGTGCCAAAATGATGAAAAAAAAGACAGAAACTCCAATATCTGGCAAAAGCCAATTCTACTCCGCTTATTTTTCTCCAACTCTTTATTTACATAAGTATTTCCAAACATTCCATTTAGGCATTTTCTTTTCCAAACAATCTTTAAGTTAAGACAGCAACAGGAAGGATGGAAAAGAAGTGTTATAAAATCAACTACCTGACAGGATTTCAATGCTTTCTAAACTGGATCCTACAACATGTAAATAAAGTGTCATGCAAAGCCCTCCAGGGAAATTCAAAGCTCAAAGATACTATGGGTGAGAGGAAATAAAGAAATAAATAAAATTGTCACATACTATTGTGCCTCTTCCTTTAATTTTTCGTCCAGATTTAGAGACTGATGGTTTCTGGTCAGTCAGAACTGGCGCAGCATCAAGAAGCTTCCTACAAAAAATTAATAAAGTATGAAGTTACACAGCAAAAAAAGCAATTAACTTACAATTAGTTTAAGTTAAAAATGAGAAATATTCATCATCTTATTCATTTTCAGACAGAATTCAGTGTTTTTTTCAAGAAACAAAGCAAGGGAGTTCTGCAACAAAAGGCAAATCAACATGTATTTGTTTTCAACCAAATGTGCAGCCTGATCTCTTGACACAGAAATTAATGTTAACAATGAACTTGCAAAACACTGTCACAAGAGGTTAACTTGTGTTTGGGACACAAATCCTGAAGACAACATGGGCAGAAGAGTTTCAGGATCTCAGTTCAGGATAGTTCACAGGTTCTAAAGCTTCGCTTCTTTCAGCCTTTGTAATATCCCCAAAAATAGTTAGTAAATCTTTGGGAACATGAGTGATGTTCCAAGAAATACTTACAGGAGACTGCACCATTAAGGGAAAATAATAACCCAACATCAAACAAACCCAACACTGATTTTAAGCTAATCCACTGTAATGGATTAGCTCAGCTACAAAAGCAATGAAATGTGACAGTGGAGGTACAAAAGACATTGAAAGTATCTCATGAACATGTGACTTCCTTTGTAGCAAAAGAAGAGCATTTTCTCTTATTCTCAAACACTGCTAAGTCACAAAATTCCAGGTGATTGATTCTGCACCAAAGTTTCTTCATCCGTCTAAGAAAGACAAAAAATCACCTCTCCCAATCCCAAGTTTCCCGTGCAATCAAGTATTTCCTGTGGTTTGCATTGCATGATTATTTCTGAAATTACTCATTAATTGTTTTTAATTCAGTTTAACACCATAAAGACCAACGAAATCATCTCAAGATCTCACTGAAAACCCCTGGCACAGGTGACAAGGAAAAGAAACTGTAAAAAGGACAATGAAATGACCACATGCAGCAATTCTGACACTGCAGTCTGCAGCACCAGGAAGAGAATGTTAACAGGAATATTTCATGCATAGTTTTCAGCAAGTCAGAATAAAAAGTTGGGAGTTCCTTACGGTTCAGGCTCTACATTGACAACAGGCACATCTCTTCTGAGCAAAAATCTATTTTCAGGCACTGGGGGGATTTCTTCAGGACGTACCACGGGCTTGTCCCGCTTTGTGCTAAGGTCGACTTTGTCTGCGACATCGCTCTTGTCAGAAAGGCTGCTAAGGGCAAGAGCAGGGTGAGAAAGCACAGTTAGCTGGAAAAATCCCTTCTCCAACTGGATTCCAAGACAAGATGCATCAAACTTGAAGTTGGCTTAACAACCAAAATGTGCTCCCATTTTAGGCTAAAGGGAAGATGGGCCACTATTACTGGAGAGAAAGTTCAGTTCTTGCTCTACAGCAAGTAATTCTGCTTTTCATTTATGACTTGCTTGTGAAATATTTTTAAAATATAATCAAATATATGTACAAAGTTCTGCAATTTGCCTAAAGTCTCACTTTCCCTCAGGTGTGCTGAGCCCTGAATAGTTTCACATGCTGGGACTAAGTCATTTCAACATCACTCTTGCTTCTACCTACAAAGATCTTCAATTTAATGGAAAATTCAACAAGCTCAGCTCTAGGGTTTTTTGTTTGTTTATAAAATCATGCACCAAACCCCAAACTTAAAAGCATTTTCATATTTACTGCTTGAGCACTTCATGAAAACAAAGCAGAATTCCCCAGGCTTTACTGCAATTGTTAAATTTAAGAGACCAGTCACCGTCTTTGGCTTGAGGTTCGCTTGCACCTTGGATCCTCCTTCTTTCTCTCCTCCTTCCTTCGTTTCCTGGACTGTTTGGTTTTAGCTCTTCTTTTCCTCTTTTTCCTCCTGCTCCTTTCATTCTCAGCCTCACTCTCAGATGAGGATTCTGAAGAGCTAGATGCACTGGAAGAGGACTCTGAGGCTTCTGAGTCAGAGCAAACTTTCTTCTTCTTCTCCAAAGCTTGAACAGATATTTTCAATTGACACTGTGCACACGTGTGTGCATGTAAAAGCACAAAGCAAACAATTTTGTAGATGTATAAATTTTGTAAATGGGCCATTTCAGAGAAGTTCTGTGAACTTTTTCATAATATTAAAGAATCATAATAAAAGTTCATCTGATTGTGCCCAGTCTAAATCCATGTTGGCATTACACAAATATTTTCCAGCAAAGACAGAATACACAGATAAGCAAAGACTACTTATAGTAAAAAATTAGGTGCTTTTGGAAACAATGCAAATCAAAGATTAAGAACAAATTAGCTGCTGGCCCAGTTGTGTTATTTTTTATTTTTAAAACTTGGTTATTTCCCCTTTTTTGCATCCTCATGACTTTCTCTAAAGCACATAAATAACCACCTTATCCATAAGGAAAATCAGAAATTAGGTAGAAAATTCAAACTTATATCACCCCACTAACTCACAGAGACTGTCCAAACATATATTTAAGATTGTTTATTCTCTATGAATCTTCATGAAAAGGAAAATAAGCTTGACAACATATACTGCATATATTAACTTAACAAAATCTTAAAATAAACCTTTGGAAAGTGAACAAAATCCAACTTTAAGAAAAGTGCTTTTGTGTCTCCCTCTTTCAAACACAGAAAAGTAACCTTTCCTTCCTTTTTCAGTTTGTCATGTCAACCTCTAGCATGAACAGGGGACAAATCTTGAGAGCAGAAAATATTTTTTTTTGCTGTACCTTCCTCTCCTACACCCAGATTTACATTTTACAGGCTCACAAGAATTAAGATTCTACATTTACCATAATGATTTTTAGCTGTTGGTGGAATTGTTGTACTCTCTTGAGAACATGAATGTCAGATTAAGCCCTTTTCTGACCCAGAGATGGGGCAGCTGAGAGGTGTCTTAAAAACTTTTATTCTATTTTCAGTCTCATGGGAAGGGTGAGACAATACAGGTGTTACAATTCACACCATCACAATCAGAAGCCAATTGTTTCCTAATTACAATACATTATAAGCATTTCTTGGCCTATCAGCTTTAGCCACATCATGCTATAAATGCCTTAAAGCCAATCATCTAAAATTACCCCTTGTGGGTCCTACTGTAATGCATCTTTCATAGTTCTATTTCTCTAAAATATCTGGTCTTATTTGTAAGGCCATCCTTTGAAACTTGTTTCCAGTTCCATTTCTCTCTCAGCAATGTCTGTCCTATTTTATGGCATTTCCAAGTCAGCATTTCTCATCTCAAAGTTTGCATACAGATGTACACACTGTGTGAGCCTTCTGCCAGGCTTTGAGAATTCTCTACAAATCCATTTCCCACACACGAACATCACTAATTTTGGGAATGTTGAATTAAAATTAATGAATAATTTTGGGAACTCACCATCTTTGGCTGATCTGGTGACCAGCACCCCGCAGTCAATGACTCGGACGTCTGCGTAGGGCCTGCTCGCGGTATCGGTTTTGAGATTTTCTATCTGTTCTATGACTTCAAACCCAGAAATAACCAGTCCAAAGACAACGTGCACACTGCAGAAAGGAAGTATTTACAAAGTACAAAACATCTGTGAACCGCTGTGATGATTTCCCAATTAACTTCACATTTAAAAAGTCAGTCTGAGATAGAAACATTGAGCTCTTAATACATTAAATAAGTTTTTAAAAATTATTTTAACATTGACAACAATGCTAAGATTTTATGCAATTTGAAACAAAGATCCACTCTGACATCAAGTATTTCCCTCAAACTGAAGCAGTCTCGTCTCCTCAACAAGGGCAGGGTAAACACATTAAAATTCCTAACCCACCCTTCTATTTTTGCAGTTTTGTGCAACAGAGATCAAGAGCCCATCTATAAACATGCCAGAATTCCTCCCCAGAGAAGCAGAATTTATAAATCTCTACAAACCCAGGATACAATTCCCCCCTGGCCTCGCAGGGACAGTTAAAATAAAGGAATCCTTCGTTTTGTTTTATGGTACCACATTTCTCTTACTGCCTTCCATTTGCCCCATAAATTTTAGGGATAAAAACATGCCCCAAAAGAGATGACTGCTCAACTATATAAAATTTGGCAATTCAACTCCCAGATTTATGGGCTGAGGGCAGCAAGCAGTTTTAAAGAAATAATCCTAGGATTTAAGACAATTCAAGTTTTTGTCCAGCTTTAGGAAATAAGTTGCGACTTGAAATTTTTATAGAACTGAAACTTTTGTTTTCCATCTTCATCCCATTGTATAATTTCCACAGAGTTAAGGATTTGTTTCCCCATTGTTGTCTACTTTCAATATAACCCTCAAAGTTCAGCAATCATTTGAGAAATTGGAAAGGATTCTTACCCATCAAGATGAGGAGCAGGTTTTGTTGTTCTGTTGGACAAACAGCAAGATGGGAAGATGGTAAAATAAAATAAAATCAGGGATTCAGATGAAGTAAAAGAGGAGAATGACACAGAAAAAAAAAAAAAAAGAGGTGAAGGTAAGACAAAAATAGTGAAAAAACGCAGTTAAATACACGGAATTAACAAATTAAAAATACAGATTATACACAGGCTTTCTTAAACTTTTACAAGATATTTGAAGTTTAGCTAAGTGTGCATACTGAAAGCTGTACCAAGTATCATTTCATGCATGCAGTAAACAATTTCCAAGTAGGTGTCTTTAAATATACATTTAATGTAACTTTATGATTTTTAATCACAGAGAAGACACAATTTGGTGATAAATATTAGGTGACCAGTGGGATTTAAATGTTTCTGAGCTTGTTAGCTTCTTAGATTGCAAGGTCACTTTAAAGACAGTTTATTTTAAAAAAAGAAGAGCTATGATACGTGAGAGATTCTCTGCTTCCCCTCACCTCCCATCACTTCTTTCTCACTCCTCTTTACCTGCTTGGCCTCCTGACTCAGAATACAAAGCAATATTTCTGTCTTAAATCATCAAACACTTCAGCTCAAAAACTCACAGGCTTCCCAAAATCAACAGCAGACATTCTGTGCCACCTACACTTCACTGATAAATGCAGATTTCCCCCCTATTTTTCAGCTTTTCACACTGAGCCTGAATGGAAAATGCAACTGCCTTTTGTATAAATCTTTTGGATTCTAATGCTGTGAATCCTTTTCCAAAAGCAAACTGAAGTTACTTCTCCAAGTGAGCCTGAATTCCTGCTGCACAGGGGATCCTGCTATGCAGGAATATTGAGTAAAGAACATCAGAACCTGTTCAAATATTGGGGGAGAAAGAAAATAGAAAAATCACTTTTGAAAACATTCTTCCTCTCTCTCCTCTCAAGCACTATTGTGCTTTTAAAGCCTTCTTCCAATGAACTCCCCTCTCTCACAATAAACAATCAATCACAGGTGATTTTTCTAAATTTACAGTAACAGATTTGGCATGAAGAAGTCATGTTAGAATGGCAAGAATAAAATATTACTTCTTAAACACTTCTATTCCCTTGAGTTTTGAACTATTAGGTCACAAAACCCTGCAGTGCTGAACACATCCCAAAAGGTGGAACTGTGAATCAGGAGTGTTTACACTCCTCATTTTTTTTTTAAGCTCCAAATGTCAACCAGCCCACCCACTTCTGTAATACTGAATAATACAGAAAGTTTCTTTGGGTTAACACAGGGGAATAAATGCTATTAACACAACATTAAATTTCTCAGTAGCAGTGGGTGTTCTTTGATTTTTCCTTGCTAACACAGCATATTGCTACAAAAAGAAAAATCCTCATGGCTTTTGAAGCTCTTGAAGCAAGAGTTAACTGCATTAACAACCTGCTGTTAAGTAAACAGTTTAAGTGGCTTTAATTATGAAGCTGATTTAAAGGGGTGAAAAAAATAGAAGTGGGTTACTTCAAGGAAACCAACAGTAGTGAAGACTTAGTGTTTAGAATTAGCTGGAAACAGCAATAGGCTCAAAACCAGGGCTGGGGAGGCTGCAGGTGCTCCTGCCATGCTGCAGCAGCACTGGAGACTAATTAAGCAAATTACCTAAGCAAGAGCTGCCTTTGGACTGGTGCTTACTGAGCAGAGGAAGGGGTGGTTGGTGCATTAAAACCCATGCAGAGGCTGCCCCACTCCCCTGGCAGCTTGAGAGGTAAAATGGACAGGGTTTTGTCCTTGTTCACCAGGAGCTTTGTCCCACAGGGAAACCTTTCAGATGCACCACAAGGACTTGGGTGACTGAACAACTTCCCATGAGAAGCAGAGCCCCAGATCCTTGTGGTGCCTCTGAAAGTTTTCTCACCTCAGTGATAGGGCTGTAATCTGACATTTATTCTGCAAAGGTGCACTTTAAAAAAGCATTTCAAGGTTTTCTGCACCAATCCTTGAATATTTGCTTTGGCAAAACTTCAGAAGTTAACCAGGAGCAAACCTACCTCCTGTCTTGGCACTGTGGAAACCTAAAGTCATGAGGAGTTCATCCCCCCAAAATAATATTCTATTACAACATTTCTATATAGAGCTCTCACCATTTAAACCATTCAAAATCTGCCTTTTAATAGACACTGTTATGCAGGTTATTTACAGAAGGACAAAACCTTTCTTCACTCAAGTTTAAATTGGTTTAAGATACTGCTTGAAGAGAAAATCATCTTTTTGATAAAAGCACGTTCTCACCCACCCCCCCAAAGAACCTCAGGCCTAAGAGAGGGTTCAATGCACATAACAATATGATCAGAAAAACAAGAAAGAGAAAGAAAGAAAAGGAAAGGACACAGCCTTAGAGGAATGAGACATTACCTTTGGAGCGCACGGTGTAACACTGTTTCTGTAAATTTTACACAAAAATGGCAGAAATAAATTGTAATACATTTTCAGACAAAACTGAGTCTATGTTTTATTAAATACAAGTTTAAAATTATTATTAATCAAGTTGTATGCAGAAAAAGGATGCCTAAAAGAGGGCTCTAAATTTTCTTTAGAATACACTTTGCAAACTAAAGTTCTCCTTAAAAACAAAAAGAAAACTCGAGACAAAACCTGCTTGCAAAACTACTGCAAAAACAAACAGTTAGAAAGAGAATGCCCCCACTCCCCTCTCAGTCTCAATCCAGCAAAAAATGCCCAACTTGAAGCAGATGAATAAGCAATTTCTGTGGGTTTATTCACATGCTTGCAGCTCCACAGGGGTTCAGAGGTTCTGCTGAATCCATTCCTAAGCAGAAACCTCCCAGGCTGGCACAAAAACGTTTGGATTCACAAAGGAAACGAGTACAGCCAGGAAGTTCAAAACTTCAGCCATTTCATAGTTAGCTAACATCCTCCTCCTACTATGAAACTTTTCTACAACTAAGAAAAATCAGTGTTTTCTCTAAAATACGTGCATTGATTGCTTCTGTTCAGAATTTTAGAACAAAAACCACATTGCAGGTGCAAAAAAGCCCAAACAGCTGCAGCAGCTGATACTGGATTTTACCCTGGGGTAATTCTGAGCAGCAGCAATGTTTGGAAACTGCATTATCAGCTGAGATAATCCACAGCCCTCCCCCACCCCCAACAAACAATCAATGATTAATTATCTCTGCATAGTCAAGTGCTAAAATCATCTTTTTATTATTGATTATTAATTAAAGTATCCTGGGAATGTTTTCATTTTTCCTTAAACTTTTGATCAAGCCAGTGGGACCTGCTTGTGTGAGAAGTGCACATGTACCAATAATGCTCAAAGATAATGCAGCATCAGCCCCTTCCATTTGACATTTTTTCATTTTTGTATTAGTCAACTGTTCAATAATTAGCTCAAAGGTATTTCATTCACAGCAAACAAAAAAAAAAAAGGGGGGGGAAATTATTAACTGTTGAACAAAAAAATACCTGGTTTGGGACACCAAAAATATATGAACTACTTTTAATGAGCTGGTAACATTCAGAAATGATTTGTAAAATCAAAACAAGAGTCCTTCCAAATTATTTTATCCTTCATTTAGCAGATCAAAGTGGTTCCTTTGTTTCAATTTATGAACTGGGTATGGCACTACATGTTAAGACACTTTTAAAACAAAAAATCCTATTTAGTTCTGAGCAAGAAAGCAGAGCTTGAGAGACACATTAACCAACAACACCCTAAATAAGGGAAAAAAAAAATCTGTCAGTAATAGGAAATGAGACTCAAGTTTTAAATAGCTGTGGAACACAGAGGCAAGAACTCCAAGCATTTGAACTGATAAGGAACTGAATCCAAGACTCCTCTTTAGGTTGCACTAAGGGCTTATTCCTCAGCAAACTCCACAGCTGACCTATAATAAAATAATTATGACACAAAACTTCCCTTTTTTCACAAAGAGGTTACTTTGTTTTGCTTCCTATTGTTGTTTTACTCTTCCTTCAGCAGGGGCACTTGTGCTTTGCTACAAATGTAGCTTGGCAGATTTGGTGTGAGAGGGGAAACAGAGCTGAGCCCGTGGGAGGATCAGGAGTCTCATTAATGTTACTTTATTCCCTCATTTTCAGCAGAGCTGCACTATTCTGTACCGTGAATTCCTCACTGGCAGGTGGGGGATGGCCACAGGAATGATGGAATGGCTCTGAAGAGACAAGATATTTACAGAGAAAGAGAAGGGAGCACATGGCTCCAGAATATCACCCAAAGGAACCCAGCCACTGAGCTGGAAAATCCAGAACAGCCCTGGGTATCAGCTCTGTTTGTGCTCCCCCAGGAACTGCTGCTGGTGTTGGCAGCAGCAATTCAAAGCAGCTACTGGAGACACAGAAAAAGAAAAGATGATTCTGGAGTGGTTCCTGCCAATCTCTGCCTCATCCTAGGGATTCCTAGCTCAGGACCCACATGGAAACAGGACAATTACAGATTTACACCCCCAGATGGGTTTAGAACACTTGAAAAATCACTGAGGGCTCTACAGGAAGTTACTAATAAAAAAAAAAAAATCAGAGTGGGGCTCCCTGAGAACACAAAGAGCCAATTTCCAACCTGGTGCCTTAACAACTCTCTCCAACACAAGGCTGCAATGAACTGCTACAAACCTCTGGGTAAAGAAAACTGAAATTGCAGTATTTTACAAATCTAGAGGGATTCTCTCTGCATCCTTTCTGCTGGACTGCAAAATGCTGTGTTCCTCCAGAGCAGGAAATGTTTCTCAGGCACATGAGAACAGACTTGGCCTATTTACAGCACATGTGCATGGAACTCCAAATCCTCCCTCAGCTACACATTCTCCTTCCCACCCAACTGTTGCTCCTACTCAATTAAAGAAAAAAAAAAAAAAGGGGAAATTAGTCTACAAGCATTAAACCCAGCACTTCTGATACTACACAGACACATTTCTGACTCCTTCCACCTGTGCCCCTCTCCAGCAGTGCTTGGATTTCAGTCCATGCTTTTCCCTGAAGCCTCCTAACATCACTTCACTGCCTCTTCCATGCCCAGCTCTCACTGCTGCCCATAAATCCTCCAAACTCTCTCATGCCAGAGAAATCCCTGACTACTCCAAGGAAGCTGATGATTTTTTAGGATGACTCAGATGCCTGCTTACATTAAGATGAGTCTGGAGATTCTGTTTCAAGTAAAACTGTCCACTTTAAATCAACTTTTAGGCATTGCTGAGTCTTGTTGTGCCTGGTTTGCTGGTGCAATATGCCAAAGAGATATTTGCTGATTACTTCCTGTAAAGACTCATTATTCCAAATAAAACTTTTCTCTGGAGAGCAGGGAATTCTGATGAATTAACAGAACTTTTATAGCCAAGATCCTTGCTATTACTTTAGCCCTACTTGGACAAACTGTTATAGAAAAGAAAATCACTTATTTGCACTCCTTATCTGCTACATTAGATCTTACAGAGTTCTCATCCCTGGAAACAAATGCACAGCTCTAAAGAAGCTCAGATGAATTATCTCCCTTTCTGTAAATTTAATAAATGAAATGAAATATATACAAATATTAAAAAAATATTGCCTTTCACACACTTTTCAGCTTAAACATTTGAAGAATATTTTTTCTAATGATAAACTACAGAGAAACTGAGCATTACTGGGAGTATAAAAAAAACACAATTTCAGCTTAAAGTGTAAGGGAAGAAAATATTTTATTAAAGAAAAGCTCAATAGATGCACTGTATATTCCCTAAAGTAATCAGACAAATGCCACCCAGCAAGACTAACTGCTTTAATAAACTGCATTTTAAAGTGAAGGCACAAACTGCCTGGATAAAACCTTTAGGAGCTGTTTCCCACTTGGAATCCTGATTCTCTTCCCTGGCTCCAGGGCAGGCTGGTGCCTTTTCAGACATTAGAGATAGCCCAGAAATCTGCATGGGCAGGCAAGAACTCCAGAGCATCCTCATCCTGAAGGCCACAGAGGATACCCCAGGAGCCTAAATCTAACCTAAGCCTAATCTAAGCCTAACCAGAGCTAAATCCAGCTCTGGATTCCTGCAGGCAGCTCACAGGGAAGCTTTTAGGTCTCTTACTCCACCTCAATTCCCACTGAACTCACACTTCTCCTTAAAGTGATTCTATTAAAAAAACCCCAGAATTTTTCAAGGAATCTGCATCTTTCAAAATACTTCTGTATTTGATGAAAGTGCTTTGAAATAATCTTCATTTATTGTCCTGTATTAATTATAATTTAGTATCCAACACAACCTTGGGCTGTTTTGGTGTGTGGGGAGAGACAAGGTGTTTAAATCTGATTGAACAAGCTGAGCCTACCAAGCATCAGGGAAAGAAGATGACTTTGGAATCAAATGCAGGAGAGAAAAGAAACTTTAGAGCCCTCAAATGACAGCTGCTTGACTGATGTGACATCATTAGGTTCTCATGTTTAATGTTCAGATAAGCTTAAAAATGGAAAATGAAGGCAAGAGAACCCAAAGGCAAGTCATCAAGTAAAAAATAATGAAGCAATGCCTTCAGAGAGCTTATTAAGCCATGGATTTGTATTTATATAAACTGTTTTCCATATTAATGTGCACACAAATCCTTTCAGATTTATTGTAATTAAGCACAACATGTAAAATTTCCTTTGAAGGGGAGAGAAAACAAGCTTTTGAAACAATTTTATCTCTATGTAATGTCTAAACAGTGGTAACTGAGACTTTCTTTTAGGTTCCTATGCATCTTCCATTTTCAGGACATTTTTTAGGAAAAGACCTAAAAATGTTTCTTATCTGAACTACATCATATCATACTGAAGATCTTTTTCAGGCAAAGGAAAAAAAAAACCAAGATTCTTGAGGACAATTTACTCCTTTACTGAAGACAGGGAAGCGCCATTCATTCTTATCCCCCAAGAAAGATGGCAAAGAAAAAAAGACTTTTTCTAGTTAAGTAGCTATGCTAAAATTTACTTCTCAAACCCCAGTGTTGTTTCACAAAGTATTTCTAGACTAAAGTTATCAACCTGCTCTTTCCAAATACAAACTGTTAGACATTAGCAGGAGGCAATTTGGAAAAGGGAGTTAACAAAAGGAATAATCACATCAAAGTTTGCAAGCTTAAAAAAACTGACACTCAACCTAAAATACACCTGCTTTGACCAGGAAACCCTCAGTTATCAGACCTGAGTGTTTTATTTATGAGTAAAGGTAAATGTGTTTTCTGTAACTTCTATAATTTAACAGAATGTGGTTACTAGAATGGCAATTTTTAAAGGTAATGAAGGATAAATCTGGTTATCAGCACATAGTTCTACACAGTGTTGGTATATGCACAAGTTAACAGAATTATGATGTATTAAAAAAGCATGTCAGCAACAAATACTCAAAAAAATTAGTAATAGTAATCACAATAATCAAAGAAAAAACCCAATAAACAAAATCCCACTCATTCTCCTCCTGAAAAAACAACAAACAAAACACCCCCCAAAAGTCAATCATAAATCATCATTTTTTAAAGAGCAAAACCATTCAAACCACCTCTAGATCTCACTCCCCCTTAGATACAATGCTCATCATTGTCACTTGCAGATAATCTGCTGAGATTTGTGCACCCACAAAGGCAAAGAATCTATTTCCTGGCCACTAACAACTGAACATAAATCATATTTTTAGGGAAAAAAAAACCACAAAGGAGGAACATCCATGGAGCACCAGCTTTCATCTAAATGAATGCCACAAGGAAATATTGACCTGTAACATTTCCTACTGCAGGTGCCACTGAGTCCTAGCCAGGATCAGATGGAGAACATGGATAATTTATGGATAATTTAGCAATACCATCTTTCTCATGAACAGCGCTTCTCTGTGTAAGAAAAGCTCCACTGTGGGATCACATCTACTCACATGAAAAATTGGGAACCATTGGTATGTTTCCCTCGGTTTGCCATTGACAAAAGGAACGCTCTGTCATGTTTGAGAATAAAGTTTTCATCTGTTTGAAGAAAAAATATGTTTGTCAGATTTTCCCTGGCAAGGGAGGCAGGTTGTTTTCTTAGTAACTTATGGATGCTCTAAGGAGAAATTCTGCTGCTGCTGGAGAAATGGGAACAGGTTGGAGGAAAAGCAATAATCAGGTTTAAACAAGTCTCTTCAAATTACGGTTGAGACAAAGCTTTGTTTCTTAAAATGGTGCAGATATAGTGCAAACATTTCTAATTAAAAATAATTTCAAGTCATTATGAGTGTCTTCAATAAACATAAGATTATGGATTTAAATCCTGGGTTATATGGGTAAGAACAAGGTTGGCAGAATTACTGACATTCTAAAACAAGAATTAACATACATGATGCTGTTATTTACACTCCAGGTGGAAAGATCAGGTGAAAAAGCTGATTATTTCCCAGGTATGGCACACTAAAAGATGCCACCTCTACACTCAAAACTGGAAGTCTCAAAGCATAGAAGGAAAAAAAGCTCTCTATATCTGAATCAAAGTATAAAAGCCATTAAGAGTAAACATGCATTTTATACTGCAGTGAATTAAAGAGGAGTTCTAGTTGTACAGCAAAATATAAACCCAGATCTTCTCCAGGTCATTTCCAAAGATAAAAATACTAATTTGAATGTACAAAGCTATTAATTTTTAGATCATATATCAAAACACAATCCTGCATATTTAGCACTCAACATAAGAAACAAACCCGGAATAACTTCTTAGTAAATGGATCTGTTCAAGCCTTTCCTTGCCTAAAAACTTCAATAGTCCCACATCAAACTATGTCTCTTTTTTAACAGAAACTTAGTTTCATGCATCTAACCAGAGCTACTTGCAACACACACAAAACCAGAGGCTGTAAATAAATATATTCACTGTCTTCACACTTGACTAACACAGTAACCACCTGTTTTTTTTTCAAGAAATTATTGTATGTCTTTAAACAAATAGTTTAAAAACTCACCATTTTCCTTCCATCAGATTTTTACAAGAGGTAATTGTACATTTATTGACAAATTTGCAAGGAAAATTACTTGTGTAGCATATAAATAAAGTCAGAAATGAACCCTAAGCATACAAACCTTGAGTAGGGAAAGGGAGGAAAAGGGACATTAACAAAAGAAGAAATCACTGTTTAGAGCTGGAATTATGTGGATTTTCTCTCAGAATAAGTCATTAACCCTCAGAAAGGTTAGACACAGAACTCTTCATTTCTCCAAGCAACACAGATATCCATCTACAAAGGGACTTAGCAGTTGTCTATATATTTACTAGGGAGGGGACAAGGGAACAGAGTTTGAATTTGTGTTACTGAGCTTTTGTCTCTTACCTTTTCATTTTGCAAAAGACCACATTCTCTATAAACAAAAGAATATGTTGACAGTTTTAGGCAGGAAGATAGGAGTTTATTCATGAATAAAGTTGCCTAGCCTCCATGCTGAAAGTCACGTTTAACCAATTATGTTAGCCTTAATTAATTGGCAATTTAAGTTAAATATTAACAAAAATTATCCGAAAGTCATGCATATAAAAGGAATTCTCATGCAACATTAGTTTCATGCAAAAGGTGATCTATGAGTGAACCTGTTTTCATTAAGTAGTTTGGGAATCAAGACTTGCTTATCTCAGAACTGAACAGAGAATCTGCAAAGACATATTTGCTCTTACCTTTAAAATAGCCACCATAAATAGATTCACCTCCTTTTCCATTACCTACACATCAAAAAGCAGCAATTAAAACTTTTTGTTTCATTTATACAAAAGCTGTGCATAACATTCCACCAGCACTTGACTCTCACAATAAGCTATTCCCTCCTCAGGCTCATTTGGTCAGGCCCAGGATTTAAGGACACAGTGAAAACAGGCATTTTGATAAGGACAGGTACTTCAGGAAAGGAACAAAAAAACCCTGGAAAACTCCTTCTGGAGACTTTGTAATTCTAGCTCATGCAATGCTTTATTATTAATTTTAAACTTATTCAAACAGTTACATTCCTGTAGCAACAGAACATCACCAGTGTTGCCTCTACTGCAGATCCAGAAGTGAAAAGCAGTTCAGACTAGAGTCTGCATTTGAATTGTTTTAATAAGATGGAATATCATAAAACCCTCCAGTGAGGAGTTTTTAACACACTTTTCTAAACAAATATTACATCAGTTGAAACTCTTTAGAACTTCAAAAATTAACAATTAAATGGGTGATCTATGCTACACTTCACAGCAACTGAAGTGTTTTTATGGCATTGTAATACTTTCATGGTATTTTCTGAAGTTATATATTATGAACACATAAATGATAACATTTCTTTTCCATTTTAAACTCTGCAGTTTTAAAAGCCCATTTTACCTTCACTGAAGTCCCCACCCTGAATCATGAAGTTTTTAACCACACGATGGAATGTGGTGCCTTTGTAGCACAGCTTCTTCCCAGTTGTTTTGCCAATTCCTTTTTCACCTGCAAGAAGGTGAAACAAAAACAATCTACAGATTGTCACTGAAAAAATTCCAAGGGTTTTCCCTCCCTAGTTCTAATGGACATGGGAGCCATAACTAAAAGATAACACAGTCCTACCTGATGGTTTTTCACCATCCAGAAGGGGGATCTTTACAAGAGGACTCTGAGGTGAAAATAAGGTTGTTTCTTAAAAAAATTTCCCTTCCCCCTCAAGGAGTGTGTAAATCTACTCAGGATAATTTATAAAAAAAACAAGAGCTCAGGATAATGGTGGGTTACCTATTTTCTGTGGGTACAGCTACACTCCTGTGCAGGTCACAGTATCCTTTTCAAACCACTCACACATCTGGATGTGCCAGATGATTCCCAGGAGAAAAGCCAGGAAAACAGGTTTGAACTCAGTTTCAATGTGATCCACACTTTGAAAAGTGGGACTGAGCTACTCCAAGCTTCCACACCCTCACCAATCCATGCCAGGCCAGGCCACCCCTTTACATCAGCAGCAGATCAGGTGGACTGGTGATTTCTGAGTTAGTGGTCCCACAACCTCAGGTTTCATTAGCACTTCTTCCAAAATTCAGGAGAGAAGCTGCCCTGGGCTTGTGGATGAGGTCACAATGAGTGGCAGGGCTGAGGTTCTAGGCACCAGGTCCATGAGGGATTTATACTGGGCAAGAGACACTGACTTGAGCTTCCCAGAGAAGGGAGCTAGCAGAATTTAACAATTAACAGTAGAAGGTTATAATAATAATATTATACACTGTGCAACAGTTAAACCACATTATCCACAGGTACAGGAGATGCTGGGTACTGGAACACAAATCAACAAGATAAATAACAGGACAAATAAGCCAATGTTCATTTTCATCCCATCACTGGTTATGGAATAGGTATTTAACACTGGGTTAGAGGACATTTCACCAAATATTCTGCACTCTCAGAAATGCAGGTACACTCATTACCCAGAGCCAACACTCCCCTGCTGCAATCTATTACTGTGCCAACCCAAATTAACTGACAGCTCAATCATCCCAAAATTTGCCATTCCAAGCCCATCACTGCCAGGATAGGGCAAAGGGCAGTTTGTGGCACAGACCCCACTCAGGGCATTGCTGTTTATCCTCCTTCATTCATGGAATACAAGTTATTTACCTGGCTCTCCACACCCATAATCCCAACCCATTCCTCCTCCTATCCCATTTTTCTTTTTCTTTTGTGTTATGCAAGCAAAGCTGTTTATTACAGGGGTAGACACACTCCTCCCCAAAACATGCCCCTCTTTTTACAGCACTGAAAATCTTCATCAAACAACACCATGGAATATCTGCCTGCAAGTTTGGTCATGTTTCAGGATGTCCCTCAGGGCTACAGAAAATCCCCTCAGAGAATGGGATCCTGCATGGCACTTGAGCTGGCACAGTTACATTCCTGTAGCAACAGAACATCACCAGTGTTGCCTCTACTGCAGACCCAGTAGTGAAAAGCAGTTCAGACTAGAGTCTGCATTTGAATTATTTTAATAAGATGGAATATCATAAAACCCTCCAGTGAGGAGTTTTTAACACACTTTTCTAAACAAATATTACATCAGTTGAAACATTTTAGAACTTTAAAGATTAACAATGAAATTGGTGATCTATGCTACACTTCACAGCAAATGAAGCATTTTTATGGCACTGTAATAATTTCATGGTATTTTCTGAAGTAATATATTATGAACACATAAATGACAACACTTCTGTTCCATTTAAAACTTAAAATTAAAGCTCTTAAACAGAGGGGGTACACTGAGATGGGAGCTTTGGCTGTGGCCAGAAGTCACAGTCCCTTTTCTTCCTCACCTTTAGAGTACTGCCAGTGCTTTCCCAGTCAGGTAAAAGACACAGCAGTTGTTCCATGGCAAGAGCTGCAGCACCTCCCCAAGCTCAGACACTTTGCCACTAAAACCAATACACTGCCCTTGAGCCCAGCTTCTCTTCTGTTTCAGCCCAAATAGCAGCCTTGTTCTTTTTGCTCTAGACATGCATGAATTTTGTCAGGAAAAGAAAAATCCTTGTCTTTGAGCCCCATCTACTTACTTACACCCTTCTTGCCTAAGCAGCTCTTTCCATGCCCTGCAAATCCTTGGAACTGGGATGCCACAGGAGAATTGGCTGCCCTGTTAGCAGCTGGACTGGCAGCTCAGTGTGACCCACTGTGAATCAGGTGCCAAGTGGTGCCCATTTGAGATCAGAAGGGAATCAGCTCCTGACAAAGCACCACAGCAGATGGGCTCAGGTTTTTTCCACAAATGGGCAGCGTCTTCAAGGCCAGCTGCTGGAATTTGAAAGCCTCTCTCTGTCTGGGCAGAAAGGACCTTTCCAGGGGCCAAATCTACTTCTGACAGCAATGCCAGAATCACCCCATCCTCCTCCACCTGCCTAAAATACCCTGGCTTGATGCCTTTATGCAGATGATATGGTCCAGAATGGGACAGGATCCCCTCTCCACTGTAATTTACCTCCTCAGGTGGGCACAGGCCTTGCATATGGCAGTAGTTTGTACTTGTATAAACAAATAATTATTATCAATAAAAAATATTAACAATAAAAATATTATTAACAATAAAAATGTTATTTATTAACAATAAAAATTTGAAATATCAGCTACATACCCGAGCACAAGCAAAGGAAGTTTTTACAAGTCTTTGGACAAATGTCTGAGAAGAGCTGAAACATAATTCGACCAACTAGAAAATAATTAAAAAAACAATTAGAGTCTTAGAACTGTTTGGAAGAAGAAAATCTGCATATAAATCAATCTGTATGCTCTAAAAATTTAATTTTTGAGAAAAGGTTATTTTATCAAGCAGAGTAAGAAAACATCTTAAGTATGCATATATTAAAACACACAGCAAGAAAGAAGAATAACATAACTATAAAAAAAAAAAAAAAGGCATTAAGTAATATCATTCCAGCCAATTTATCAGTAGTCCTAGAGATTCCATTGTGATTTGAACCTGGAAAGCCAAGCTGATTTACTAAAATAGTTTAATCATGTCAGATCTTTTCCATTTTGAAAATGATTTCCCATAAATACAGGTCCTCAGAGAGCTGGAGCAATTCCCTCCCCAATTACTGTGTTTATACAAATACATTAATAATCACATTTCCACAGTTTTCCCTGTGATCATTACCTACAAAGTCCAACTGGCTTAGCTCCATATTGTGCTGAGGATTACAGCTGCATTGGCAGTCTTGGCCTAAAATCCTTCAGTTTAAAAAAAACCCAGATGAATCAAACAGGGAAGATGAAAGGCAGGCAGGACTAATGCTCCACTTGCCAGCTATTATGAACCAAATATTTTCTCTTTGCTACTGGTAGTTGTTGTGCTATGCACCCTCCAAATCTATTAAAACATTGCTGAAAAGCAGTTGAATATAAAGAAAATTGTTTTAAAACTTATTTACATTTTCTATTTTATTTTTCGAGATACTGGGATGTATAGTACTAAAAAACCCATGACAAATTGCTCCCAAATGTATGAAATATTAAAAAATATATAATTAATAAAGAAAAAATTGGTATCTCTGCAGGTTGTAAAATAATCCATAGAAGCCTCACTGTTGGGCAGAATTATAAGGAGACCAGTAATAATCTGTCAATGAGCACTACACTCTAGTGGTGCATACTGGTAAAACGTCATCATTTTGAAAAGTAACTACTCCAGGAATAACATCTCTTTTCTTTCCTTTAAAGAAAAAAAAATTAGTCCAATTGTATTTCATTCAATTCTTAGTCACCAAAAAAAAATTTGAGAGGCTCCTAAGAAACTGCATTCAATTTTAAAGGTCTGTCCAAATATATACAATTATAAGATGCTGAACTGTTGGTTCAGAAAGGAAGAAATAAAATGACAGCACCAGTACTTGATAATCTTAGATAAAAATTCAAGATGCCTTGAGCTGTTGAAAGGTCTGAATCTCATTAAATGCAGTAAGAATGTTCTCTAAGCATTCATCACTACAGCAGGAAAATCCAAAGGAAATGGGTAGGGAGAATGCCCAGAGAATGAAGAAATAGGGAATATTCAAAGATCCCCCATCAAACAGCAGTTCTGTAACTACCACTATGACAGGAAAGCTATCTGCAAGTGAAGAAACCATTCTAAGCTGTGAGAATTGAAGATTCCTACAAGGAACACAAAAGACAAGACAGTTTAGTGGAAGAGTTATCAACTTTCATTATAGCCCAGGAATTCAGGAGAACACAAATCCCATTTCCATTCCTTTGCTGCACAAGCACCGAACTCAGCAGTGACCGAGTGCTTCAGAGAGCCACGTCCAGATTTTACAGAATCATGGAAGAGAACCCCAGAATGGTTTGGGTTGGGAGATGTGGGAAACCAGGAAATCCCTCTTGCTGCTTTGGATGGGCTGAGCCCTGGGCAGGGGGCTCAGAGGGTTTGGCACAAAGCCCAAGACCCCTCTGCCCTAGATCTGGAGCCATGGAAACAGTGACCAACTGTATGTGAGGAGTTACAAACCAGGGAAAGTAGAATAGAATGAGTAGCTTATCACTGAGTAGAGAAATAGAATGTTGAGATTCATATGAGAAGTGTACAGGGGGGTCAAGATGGAGGAATCTGGGTGTGCACTGTCCTTCTTCTTCATGGTTTCCATCTTCTTGGTGATGGTGGCACTTTGGGATTGGTTTAAGGTAGAAACTGTCTAACATAGGTGATGGGTATTGGGGAATAACTGTAAATAATGTCTGTGTAGTTTATAGTATAAAAAGACAACACAGCCCTGAGGGTGGGCAGTGTGACTTGAGCTGAGCTGCTGAGAGCATCTGGGCTGGGCAGGGAGAACATGTTATAGATAAGAGAAAATAACCTTCAGAACCAAAGCCAAGGAGCTCTGACTCTTTCTTGGACCATCTGGCTGTGAAAAAGGACTCTGGGGAACATCCCAGGCCAGGGGAAAACCAAGAGGAAGAGACTTTAAAATTCATCCAGTTCCAGCTCTACTGCCATGGGCAGGGACACCTTCCACTATCCCAGGCTGCTCAAAGCCCTGTTCAACCTGGCCTTGGACAATTCCAGGGGCAGCCACAGCTTCTCTGGGTACCCTGTGCCAGGGCCTCTCCACCCTCACAGGGAGGAATTTCTACCTAATATCTCATGTAAAGCCATCCTCCTCCAGCTTAACACCTTGTCCCATTGCTCCATACCCATGTGAGTCCCTCTCCAGCTCTTTTGGGCCCCTGTAGGTCCTGGAAGAGGCTCTAAGGTCTCCCTGGAGCCTTTTCTTCTCCAGGCTGAATAGCCCCAACTCTGTCTCTGCAGGAGATTCCTCCTGCATTCACTGTATGAAATAACACACGACACTTTCCAGGGAAAAAGCTGTCACTACCCCCATTCTGCTCTCCAGCCCAGCTGCTGCTTCACCAAGGTGCCAGCTGCCAAGTAACTGAGGACTGTTAGTCCCTGCAGGCTCCAGAAGGGACTTTTACTTAGAGGCATAAATTGTAGAAGGATTTTGCTGCAAACCCTACTTACAAACCCACCACATTTAGCACCTGAAGCAGCAGACACCACCACTGCGGTGTTCCACTGCAAGAACTCTCTTATGTTCCTGCAGATGACAAGGCAGAAGATGGAAAGAGACTTTCATAACTAAGGTATCAGTTTCAGCAGTATTTTTCACTAGTGCTTTGTCAATAACAAAGTCTGCCAGGTGCTCATAAAATCACAGAATGATTCCTGCTGGAAGGGACCTTAAATCATCCAGTTCCCTGTGTGGAGGCACCTTCCACTAGATCAGGTTACTCCATGCCCATTCAGCCTGATCTTTTTATGCCCTTTAATCCTACAAATTGTAATGCACATATATCTAAGATCCAAAGATGACAGATCCAGTTTATAAGATCAGGGCTGTCTCCTCCATAAAACCTGGAGCACTGCTCACCCAGCTCCATGCAGCCACACGAACGCTGCCGTCTGCTCCTGAGACACAAACCACACACTGTGAATCCATCTGCTGGGTTACTGGCTGCATTTTACTGCAACTGCATGAATACCATTAGCACTGAAAGCTTGTATTTTCCACTGACAAACAGGCAATGAAATGTGCCAGAGAAAGATCAAACCCATTTTCACACCTTGGTCAAAGATGCAAGAAAGAAGAGCTGCTAATAAAAAAATTAACAGAAGTACGTATGATTAGCACCTACAAATCTCTCTCTTGCTTCATCCCTCTCAAAAAAAGAAAAATCTCATTTTAAACTTGGAGCTGAGGTACATGCTGATATAACACAGATAAAAAAAGCATTTGAGATGCTACTTATTTCCCCAGATTTAGACACCTCTTCTCTGAAACAATCCACCTTCACTGCAGAGAATTTCCAATGCTTCCTTCAGCTTCATTTCCCCGATGCAAAGGTTAAGTGATCTGATCAGGGAACAAGCTCTCTGTGACTAACCATAATATTTGAACAATAAATTAAAATAAACAAACAATAATCACTAAAAAGAGCCAGTCAAGTAGGCAAAAGCTGCTCACAAGCCTACCCAGAGTCCTTAGCTGGCTTTAACCAAGAAATGAGCCTGCACAGACACCTCAACTCCAGGCTAAAGTAAAAACTGCTGGGATTGCATTTGCCTATTATTTATGAAACAATAATTTGATAAAGTATTATTTGTAAACAAGCTTTGAACTTGTTTTTTAAAGACTCAAGAGTAAGTGGTGAAAGAAATATGTACACTACACACAGCAAGTGATGCCTATATAAAAAACAAGCTGTTTGGAAATTTGATGACGTGCACTCTTCAGCTAATGAGCTGTACCAATTACAGAAACCAGAAGGCAAAATGACCAAAAATAATCCAATTTCAGAACTCTGTCTTAAAAGATGATTTTTTTTCTTTTGTTTTTAAACTCCTTAGCAATTTTCCAGCTGAGGAAGAGCTAGTACTTGATTCAAATTAAGTGGTAGAAACTCAGGGTAGGAATGTCCATGCTATACTGAAACAAGGGCTCCTGCTAGCAAAGTTTATTAAAATAATCATTGATTTCAAATTGTTTCAAAGGTAAATCCTCTAATTTAGCTGCTTAACCTTTTGAAAAAAAAAACAAAAACCCAAAAAACAACCACCTTGGGAGCCAAACACACATTGTTTCAAGTTATTTTCCAAGTAATGTGAACTGTTTTGCCAGATTTTATTATGTTTGGGCCACACAAGTATCAAGTTCAGCTACACACTCCCAAAACAAACCTGGTTTTTCAAAACTCTATCTACTGGATTTTATCCTTTCTCAATTTCTTAAGGGTAAACCAAACAAGAGGTATTTTTCTCAGCCTATCAGCAGGAATATCCTGCTGAAGGAGAAAGCAGGGATTACAACCAGTGAGACAATGATGCACAGCCCAGGCTGGCTGCCAAGGGCCCAAAGGCTCAGACAGATTTGCATACAAGTTTAAATAACAGCTCACTAAAAGGACTCGATTTGGATTTTATTAATTTGTTTATCCCTAAATCTGTCAATGCTAAGGCATATGAATTAAAAAAAAAAACTGCTTCAAAGTAGAAATGTGGCTACAGTTTTCAAGGAAATAAAACCTCAGTGTGGAACAGGAATAGATTTTATTTAAAATATGAGTTTCAAGAATGGATGCTCCAGTTGCCCTGAGCAGGGATCTGCAGCCCTGACACATTAACACTTTGTTAACACCTCCGTGCCTCACCTGCACTCTTTGCAAGGAAAACCTCCATAAACTTCTCTCCCCGGCTCTCTAAACCCATTCTCCCACAAACACCACCTGAAGTTCCCTCCATTCTCCACAAAACCAAACTTATTTCAGTCCTGCACACACCAAACACTCCCTGGGCTCAATTTCCCAGGGATGTGGAAGTGAGAGGCAGCACTTGGCCTTCTCCTGGCAGAAGAGGCTGATCAGTTTTTTTTTATTTACTGATCCAACTTGTTCCAGACCTCAAGGTGAGACTTCAGGGTATTTCATCCTGCACTGACAACACTTGCACATGATTATTCTGAATAAAATTTTTATTGAATCAATTCCTTCCAAATCTCCATCTTACCACCCCTGAGAAGGGTTTTCTCCACATGAGATCCCCCAAGGCTCCTGCTGTCCCACACACAGTGGTTGCCTGTGGGTTCATGGACAGCCAAAGTTCTGGGTTCTATTTTCTGCCAATATACAACTTTTTCCCCTTCTAAAAGTTAACGTGGAGCCAGTTGAGAACACTTTCTGTCTGTAGGAAAGGTAACAAAAACCTCACAAAGCATCACTAGGCCTATTACTGGAGGCACAATAAAATGATTATTGCAAGGGAGCTCATTTCACATAAATTCATTGCAGCTGAAATCCCAAAATACAGCAAACTTCAGGCTAAAGTGACCAGAAAGAGAGAATTAAGGAGAGACCAGACTGGCTGTTATGGGAAGGGACATATCCACAAAATACTGCAAACTTAAGGCTAAAGTGACCAGAAAGAGAGAAGTAAGGAAACACCAGAGTGGCTGCTATGGGAAGGGACATCCCAGGAATGAAAGAAACTGAAGTGGAACAAATCAATGAGCCAGAGGTCAAACAGTAACAGAAAACAGGAGGGAAAAAAAAAAGATAAATTATTCTATGAATAAGAATAAAACAAAGCAAAACTGAGGAAATTTACCAAAATTCGGGATGGATGAAACCGGTCAGGGGGTGGGGTGAGATGTGGGAAAAAGATCTTGGATGGCCACAGGAGCTGCTACAGCAGCAGACTGCATCTGTGACATCCTAGTGGGACATCTGTTCCAATTATCATGGTACCTGAAAGGCTGCAGCTTCACACAGATTTTGCCTCACAGAGTAAAGACAGAATTATTTAAATAGGCATCTGCTGCCACCCTGAAATTCTTGGAATACTGTAAGCAGTTTAATCCTGTGTGCACACTCAGTGTGCCCAAATCCACTGGTGGAGGGCCCAAAAGAAAGGAGAAGCACTGTTTGTGCTAGTATCAAAATGAATGCTTCTTCCTGATTTGTTTTCCATTTGCCCTTTAAAAATTATGAGCCACAACCTGCATTCATTAAAAAAATGCTTAACAGGCAACTTATTTAAAAGCAGACTAAATTTAGCTTTAACAAACACCAAGCCAACAAAGTTTGCCCCACTGCAAGAGACAAGTACAAGCTGGCAGTGAGTTTTATTCCAAGATTCTGTAGCTGTAATAAAATATGGACACAAAAGCTGTAATAAAGCTTCTGGAAGCACAGCCAAAGCAGAGATACTCATTCCTGCATTTTTCAAGGGATCTTATTAGAGTAAAACTGACCTGACTTTTAATTGCTACAGGTATCCTGGCACACCCTGGGCAAGCAAAGCCTGGAAGGGCAGAGCCAAGGTTTGGCAGCTGCGTGGGGGGAATGTTTTTGGACTCACAGCAATCTACAGTGTAAAAAAGGAGACAGTTTTGTGTTCTGCAGGCAAAGAGATACTGCAAGAGGCACGTCCCCTTCTCTCTGCATCTTGTGGAGATGTTGGTTCAGCTTTTCCCTGCACACAAGGTGGGGGCAAGGTCTTTTTTCTTGGCTAGCAATAAAATGCAGGGCTGTTCTGCTCCCCACTTCTCCTAAAATGCAATAAGCATATCAGCTTATTTACTGAAGTCAAAATAAGCAAAATGTACCTCTGGAAATCTGCTGGCAGCTTGAAAGTTAAAATGAATACCTCACTAGTGCCAGCAGGAGAGCACATCTCTCAGAGTTAGTGCTTGGTGTCATCTGGAAGCACTGATTTACCACTTGATTCAGCTTTTGAAGGTCATCTTAGAGCTAAGAGAGCAACGTTTAAGCTTTTTAAATATATCCTTAAATCCCAAGACAGAGTTGCATGGTGAATTAATAAACAAGCACCAGAATAAAAGCAGCATGACCAGACAGCAAGTCCCAACACCAATTTTACAAACTGGCATTTTTCCTGCAAAAATCCAAGCCATGAGTCAGGTGTAATGAAACCAGCAGGGCTCCAAGTTTGATGTGCAGCTGGGAGATTCCTGTTACTTCCAAGAGAAAATAAATGCAGACAGACACAAACAGAGCCAAAGCCCTGGGTCTGCTCCAGGTAACCCAAGCTCTGCACCACCAAAACCAGCAACGCTGCAATTCCTCCCTGACAGCTCTATCAGTCACCAAACCCAAACAGGTCTGGGGGAAAACAAAGTAATCCACGTTCACTCCAGATGAACAGCTCAAGGCTGAGGAGGGGACGAGGCAGGAGGAGAGATTATGAAATGGGAGCAGCAACCTGTGCAGGGAGAGCAGAGAAAACAGCGCAGGGAGAGAGCCTTCAGATGGAGAACAAAAAAAAAAAACCACACTAAACTAAAAAGATTAAACGCAAACGAGATTGAGAATGAATTGTCTTCGCTCTAAATCAAGCCCATCAAACCACCGTTCCTAACTGGAAACCACCCAACCTGAAACAGTTTTAGTTGTCTCATTCCATAGTCAATTTCACCTGAAATTAAAGCAACGGAACACGCTAAAACTCCATTTACATCACCACTTATCTCCTCACTGGAAGTATTCAGAAACCACAGTGTCAATCAAAATAACTCAGAGAGGAGTTACAGCAGCAACAGATTTATAGATACGCCCTATCAGGTCTCTGAAGTTAGAACAGAGCCTCTCTTCTGAAACTGTGGTGAAAATAAAACCCTAAAAGGGTTTCAATTGCATCTGAATGAGGCTGAAATTTGGAATCTCTGAGATATAAGCTCTTAAATCAAAGGCTTTCAGAGAAACATTGAAGCAGAAAATGAAAGTGAAAGCCTAATGAAGCCATCACATACATTAATTTTTCTAGAGACAAGTGGTAGCAAGATAAAGCACAGAGTATGTGTGAGACAACTAATATGCGTTGATAAATGCGTGTTCAAAGAGATGGGTGAGGAAAATCTCCACTCCCATCTTTACAGAGAGGGGGAAAACACAAGAGGGAACCAAGCTGCTGTTCAGCATTAAAACTCACAGCCTACTGCTTCTGGCATTACACTTGTATAGGGAAAATATGAGTTAAAAGATGGATTTATTTTCATTATTGGGGTTTTTTTAACAGGCCAGCTGGTGAGGTGTTCTGTGCTTCTATGATTGAATGCCCAGGTCTTCCTTTACATTCAGAAGACGCATTTTGAGCAGGACAAGGAAAGATTTAGCCCAGATGACCTCCTAAGTTCCTTCCCAGTTCTAATTACTGTATCATTAAAAATACTTATAGGAGTAAATATCCAGTCTCCTCACAGCCTGCCCCGATTTTCCATAGTTTAAAGAAGTGGCATAACAAAGATATAATAGAAAAGGTACAATACATCACCAGACGGCTTTTTACCTTTCGAACAGCGTTTACCAGCCCTGCCGAACCTTTATATTCACGTGTGCAAATAAAAATCGATCTCAAGGGAGAAAGAGGAGCATCCAGCACCCCAGAAAACATCCGAAGTTATTAAAAAGTAACTCAACGCATCAATGGCCAAACTCGCTGCCAGCGGCTTGGGCCCATTATGCAGGCAAAAACGTGATTTAAAAGCCCCGAACACAAGCCTTACCTGGCTCCCTGTTGATCTCAATCTCGAAGAAGCACTGGGGCCGGTCCTGCACCCCCATGGCCGCCCCTCGGCCTCGCCACCTGGACACAAAGCAGAGAAGGAGCCCCCGCGGTCCCTCCCTCCGTCCGTCCCTCCCTCCTCACCCAGGGGTTCGATTACAGCGGGGCGGCTCCGCCTCAGCCCCGACCCCGGCGGCGGGGGAAACTCGCTCGGAGGGGAAGCGGTTCCTGCCGCGAACACGCAGCCGGGCTCGGCGCCGTCAGCGCGGCCCATCCCCTCCTCACAACCACTTCCCACCCCGCCCCATCGCTCCCTTCCCCCGGGGTTTTACCTGGCGGCTCCAGCGCTTTGTCCCCTCACGGCGCGGCCCCCTCAGCCCCCGCTGCCCCC
>WBNO01008843.1:98247-119437 GCA_013400575.1 Peucedramus taeniatus
ACCCGCCCGGCCTCAATGGCCGCGCCAGGCCACGCCCCCTGCCCGCCCTGCCCGCCGCGCTTTCCCGCCCTCTGCGTGAGGGGCCGGGGGGGTGGCGCCGTGAGGGAACGCGTGACCGACCTCCCCCGTACCGCGTTTGAAGTGATGAATGTTTAAATAATAATAATAGTGTGAAAAATAAATCCGGCTCTTAACTCATGCTTTGCTGGGATGGGAGGGGGGAAAGGGAGTGGCGCCATGAGGGGAAGGGGGCTCCGTTCCCTGCTAGACATGGCGTGACCGAGCTTCGCCGTTGCCGCGTCCAAAACAACGAATGTTAAAAAAAAGATTAAAAAATCCAACTCTTAACTCGTGCTTTCCGCCTGTGGGAAGTGTAATTGCCTGTAAGCGGTGGGCTGGGAGTTTGAATCCTGGAAATAGCGGCTCGATTCCCTTTGGTGGTTTCCTCTCTCTGTACAAATGGGAGTGGGAATTTGCTTGCCCACCTCTCTGAACGCGGCTCGGGGAGGAGGAAGGGGCTTTACAGAATACATAACGAGAGTAAATAGCGTCGTAAATAACCTTTGCAGAATAAATATAGTGAGTAGGTAACAGAATAAATAACCTTTACAGAATAAATAACCCCCATAGTGGGGGTATCTCACTGCCCTGACCTCTCACTCTTACGGCCGGGCTGAGGGACCCTCCCAGTTCCTTCACCCCTTTTATTTGACGTGTCTAAGACAACTCTCCATGAAAGAAAAATATTTTTGCGAGTATAAATAAGCCCTCAGAAGATTATGGATGGAAAATGTGCGCTGCAATGAATTCCTGGTTCCCCCTCATGATGGTGGCTGCTACCAGCCCGGGGTCGTCCTGCCTCTTGCTCAGCCTCAGTCTTAAAAACTCCAAGAAATTTAAACCAAATACATTTTAATGATTGCAGCAGGCCATAGGTTATTTATTCTGAGTTGTGGATGTTGGACCGTGCTGGAGTGTGGAAGTGGTGATGAGAAATTGAAGCGTCAAACTGTTTAGGAAGGAGAATTAAATCTGTAAATCCTCAGCCTAACACATCCTTCAGGCAAAATTACTTCACACCAAGGATATCCAGAAGCTTAAAACACTTTGGTTTATTAATTTAATTTATTTGAATACTCTTGTAACAGTACCTGTAGTCATTCCAGAAAGAAGTTTTGTTTCTTTCGAAGCAGGAGGGATGCTTAGTCCTCAGCACTCAAAAAGCAAATTATTTCCAATGTTTCCCAAAAGTTGTACAAACCAGAACTCTGCAGTAATTTTACCTGGCAGCAGTATCTGCAATTATGTCCTTGTCTGAGGAGAAATTCAGAGGTTTTAGAGGAAAAAAAAAACCAACCCTGCTGAGAATAAAGAAGCAATGCTGAAATCACAGGATGTTTTAGCAGTTGGGAATGAAGCAAAGTGGGATTGTTTTAGATGTAATTTATCTATAGTTTAATGGTTGCTGTCACGATAGTGTTTGAGGATCTCTTGAAGTTTTAACAGCCAGATTCTGTCATTCTTTATTAGGTCTAATAATGGATGATTGTGCAAGTGGTCCCTCAGGAATCCTGTCACTGCAGTTGTCACGCTGGTTTGCTGGTCCTTGGGGGGACACTTACAGGGTAAGCTGTCAAAAAATGTGAAAGAAAAAAGTAGCAAGTCTGGTCCTCAATTATTTGGCTGTGAAATGCTTTTATAAAGTAGAAGGGTGTTATTTGCCTCACTTTTCCATGGTAGCTGAGAAACAAAGCTACTGAGAGGCTGAGTTGCAGGAGGTCTACAGGAGTTCCTTGCCAGAATTAAAATTAGAAAACACATCTTGATTTCCTTAATCTTCAAATAGATTATTAATTCCCTTTCACCTGCAGTTTCTTGCTTTTCTGTCCTTATGAATGAACTTGCTAGAGGCAGATGAGCAAATAAATAAGCAGAAAGTCTCAAAAAAGACATGGAAATGTGCTGCTTGCTCATGATAAATAGCAAAGATTGTGCGCAATAAAAAAAAAAAGTTGATTTCAAGCCTTGATTTTTTTAATAAAGAAGCAAATTGGAAAGAAGTTCTGATCACTTGGGAGATAAGCTCTTAAGATCATGTCTAGGATAGAGCTGATAAATATGCAGCTTGGTGGAAGAAAGAGACACCCAAAAGAAGAGTTTCCGAAGCACATCTGAAGCTGATCTTTTGAAAGATGAAAAGCTGAGTTACAAATGAAGATTTTTTCCCTCGTGTTCCTCTCTGGGAGCTGCTGCAGATGCTGCTCTGGTCACATCCTGTGTCCATTGAAAGCAGTGACAAAGTCCCCTTTGATGGCAGAGGCTCTGGGTGTAGGCTGTGTGAGGGGGATCACACTCAGCACGGTTATGAATAATTCCATTCTAATTTTTGATAAGCCATCAGTTTGTGAAACACCCTCCTTTTATAGGCTAAAATTTTCCTGGTTATTTTCTAGTCCAAGACATAACTTCTGAGCACGCTGAGACCCGAAGATCCAACTTTATCCTACCTCAAATCGACTTTAGAGATTTCTTGGTGGTACAATTCATTCCTAAGAATGCACGTTGACAAATCTTGGCTGGAAGCTGCATTCTTTCCTGACACAGAGACCTCTTGGTCTGCGAGGCTGAAAAGTAGGAGGCTGCAAATCTACAGAGCCTGCAGGGCACTTTGGGGTAAAACTGCTTGAACTGGGGCACAGACTTTAATTTCCAAAGAGTCTTTGATTGCCTTAATAACTATTAGTCCCCATGTGGCCATGAAAGCTTGAACTAAGCAGCTTTTGTTTAGATATTTGTAGGGGCTTTTCCTTATCTTTTTTGCAAATTCCATGCGTGGATCCTGAGACTGCAATGGGAAATGAGTTTTTTCTGAGCAACAAGTTGTTGGTAGTGCCTGAAAAACCTCTGCTCTACTCCTTGGTGCTGAGTATTTTCCTACCTAGTTTGTTACTCAAGGAGGAGAAGGAATTTCCAACAAAGCTTTTCATTATCTGGGTCATTTGGGTTTGGGGGCTGGTGCTCAGAATACTTTGGTGAGACAAATTCTTGTTCAAAATCTCACTCTTCACTGCTCCATGCAGATTCTGCTCCAGGAGGGATGCAAAGTGTTGACACCAGGAAAAGAACTGACTCAGAGCTGTTCACGGGGGTCACTGAGGTTTTTGAACATTGAAAGATAAAAAAAGAGATGGAAAATTCTACATTTAAATTAAAAAAAACTTGTTACTGAAGAACAGACAAGCACCTGGAGTGTTTCCTTCAGTCAGTCATGCAAAGCCATTTCGTTGGTATTTGTTACTAAAAGTATTGCAGTCCAGAATAACTGAAAAGGAGCTTTAATTATGCCAAGCCTCAGTGCTGAGCACACATGAAATTAAAAGGGAAAGGCTGATAGGCCTTTGAACAAATGAGAACAGCAAAAAGGGGCTTCATTAAAAAATCCCCAGGTCAGCATTTGAGTTTAGGGAGCTAAAGGGGAGGAAATAGCACATCTCAAGCAAAGCTTTTATCCCAGGACATCTTCTGGGAAGGAGCACTGATGTGGGGACACACTTGGACAGGGTACAGGGGTTCTGGAACCTCAGACATCCCAAGGCTGCCTGTGGTTCTCTTCACTCAGGATTCCCTTTCCCCTGGGATTTCCTGTGAACCCACTTAATACCTGAACCACTAACACACTTCCTGAAGGATTACTGAGCATCCCCCCATACTGCCCTGAAGCTTTAGGAGTGTTTCCATCCCTGGCATGAGTAGGTGGCCCCATCTGCTATCCAGGCAGTAAACAGAATTTGTTAATGACTGCCCCAGCGTGATAGAAATATCAGCAACTCATTAATCCACTATGTGTGAATTGCTTAATGGGGCAGGGAATATTCCTGTGCTTGTGGCTTCTTCAGGCCCTGAAACCCACATTTCATCCCAGCTGCTGCAGGATGACCCCTACCTCCACAACCTTCCTGCCTACCTACATGCTTATTTGCTCCCCTGCCTGCATGAGTTCTTCCCAAATAATTTTACAAAAATATCTCAACTTTTAAACTATTCTCCTGTGTGTAGATAAAGGGGTTGATGATTTTACATTTCCTTAACTAATAAATGCCTGATGTATGGGTCGGTGTCTTGGGAATGTCTCAAGATCACACTTGGCCTGATCCCAACCCCGAAGTGATTAATTATTTTTTTCATTTACTTCAGGCTGTTATAATTCAGAATGATGAAAAAAACTCCTACTCTGATGTCTTGCTAGCCCTCAAAACTATTCTTTATGCAAAGGCAGAAGTGTGTTACCTCATATCAAGCATGATTTACCCACTCAGTAACACTCAAAGTAGGTCAAAAACAAGAGTTTCGTTTCTACAGCGTATAATTACCCAGTGAACTTGAGAGATTGTGGAGGTTAATGATACCATGTCTGGTTCTGCATGTGGAGCCTTACGTGGAAAGCCAGTAAGTGGGACACGCTGCAGAACAGCAGCACAAGGGAGTTTTTACCCTTTCCAATAAAATTAGACTGTTAGTGTTACTGTGTTCCTGCCACCTCCCATCTGTCTCCCTGCGCCTCTTGTCTCTCGTATTAAATCCTGAGCTCTCGGAGTGGGTGACAACAGAGAGCTTTTAGTAGGGACTCTGACAACCTCTATCGGTCTGCTGTTGGGAAAAGGGATAAGACAATTTTGCCTAAAAGCCTGCTCTTGTTCAGAAGTGACACCAAGGCAGAGATTAGAAATAAAAAATGGTACTGAGCAAGTAGAAAAAGAAAATTCATGTGTATTGCTGCAGGCAACCACACAACCCTGTAAGAGGCTGTAATATCCCCAGGATCACTCTGGTTGGAACTAATATTTAATTAATACCTTTTTGAGGGGAACATGGCACGATAATTCCTCTCCCCTAGATTTTTCCCTTTCTTTTTTTTCCCCTGAAGTTTAATTTACCTTTTTGCCTTTGCATTATTAAAGACTTGTAAATCCAGCTTGATATTCTCACCCAGCACCATCTGAGAACACTCTGTTATGCAGCTTGAAACGCTTGAATCTGAGTCAGCTCAGGTGCTTCAGAGCTTGTTAGCTTTAGCTCAGACAGCTTCTGCAGCTCGCAGGAGGGATTGTTAATTAGCTGAGATGCAAATATAGGCAGAGATTCGGGGCCCTGCCTGTGCTGGGGACCATCAGAGCAGCAGAGATTCATCACTTTGCTGTGCTGAGCCAGAAATGACTTCACGTAGTGCTGGTGGGACACCTTGTCACCGCTGTCCCAAACTTCCTGCTCCAGGCGTGTGACATGTGGCACAGAGAGGCTGGAGCTGGCTCCAAGCAGAACCAGCTGAGCTCTGCATCGCTCCCAAACCCAAATTGGCCCCGGAACAAGTGCAGCTCCATTTGTATGCACTGCTGATCCTGAACCATTAAATCGTATGGAAACCACGCTGACTCCACACAAAGCCATGTCGGGGGCGGATAAATCCACACAGCTGCCAGTGCTTTAAAAATAAAGAATTCGAGGCACAGCTCGAAGGGAATTGGGTGAAATGTAGTGGCCCCTGTGAGCTGGGAGGTCAAACTAATTGATACAGTGCTTTGTTCTGGTGTTAAAGCGGTGAATCTGCAGCTGAGGCTCCAGAGCAGAGTGATAATAACAGCAAGAGCAGTGGCAGTAAGGAAAAGCTGAGCAGTTGGCAGAGCCACGGCTGCAGCGAGCTGGGGAATTCACAGAGGATCTGAGTAGGCAAAAGGGGGCAGCTCCCTGCTCTTGATCCTGAAGAATGAACAGAGAATCCTGGAACAAATGAGGGCATGGAAATATTCAGGTCAGCAGGTCAAGGGAGGTGATTCTGCCCCTCTACTCTGTCTTCATGGGACCCCACCTGGGAGTGCCCTGTCCAGCTCTGGAGTCCTCAGTGCAAGAAAGACATGGATCTATTGAAGCTGGTCCAGAGGAGGTTATGGAGATGCTCCAAGGGCTGAACACCTCTTCTCTGGAGCCAGGCTGGGAGAGCTGGGAGTGCTCACCTGGAGAAGAAAAAGGTCTGAGGAGACCTCAGAGCCCCTTTCAGTCCCTAAAGGGGCTCCAGGAGAGCTGGAGAGCGAATTTGGAGAAGGGCCTGGAGTGACAGCAGTAGGGGGAAGGGCTTCAAACTGAAAGAGGGCAGGGTTAGGTGGGATATTGGGATGAAATTCCTCCCTGTGAGGGTGGGGAGGTCCTGGCACAGGGTGCCCAGAGAAGCTGTGGCTTCCCCTGGATCCCTGGAAGTGTCCAAGGCCAGACTGGATGGGACATGGAGCAACCTGGGATAGTGGAATGTGTCCCTGTCCATGGCAGGGGGGTTGGAAGATGATGATCTTTAATGTCCCTTCCTTCCCAAATAATTCTGTGATTCTATGACCCTGTGAAATTCTGGCTTGTGAGTTCAGGCAGGATGGATTCCTGCAGGGAGTTCTGGCAAAGAAGTGGGCGGTTTCTCTTGGGGGAATGAAGGATTGCCAGAAGTCCTGGACTGGCACAGTGCCTTCAGAGAACAGCAGTAATAAAACACTCAGTGCCTCCTGGTAGCAGTGCTGGTAAAACCCATCCAGATGAATATTGATGCTGATATAAATAAAGCTCTATGCAATTACAATCAGCTAAGGTTAGGAAGATATTATTTTTCCGGATTGAACAATTAAGTGCAGTGTGTGCACTTACAGATAGAGCAGGATGGAAGAAGGGAAGGATTTATATTGTCTTCTGAAACATTCAGCACTGGCCACTGTCAGAGACAGGAAACTGCATCGATCTGTTTGGGAATGACAATTTCTCTTTCCTGCAGCAGCAGCAAAATATCTGTGCTGGGAGTTCAGTGCCTCACTTAATTTGATATTAAAAGATATCTTGGTGGACAGAGATATATGAAACACTGGCATGATGTAGTGAAAATCTTATTTATGCCTCTGCATAGGAAGGGTTTGCCTTATGATAAGACAGGAGCTTACAGTAAAACCTGAATTTAAACATGTAAATGAAATGTGAACCAGAAAGGAGTCAAACTCCAGCCTGCTTACTTCCAGTGCATACCAAAACTTCCCTCATAGCATGAGAAATTAGGATTGGCCATGTGAGAAAACACGGAGATTTCGAAAATCGTAGAATAGTTTGAGTTGGAACAGACCTTTTAAAGATCATCTTGTGTCATGTAGGTGAGGTATCCTGTACCTGCAGCTTTGATGTCTTGATCAGATCATGTGCTGTCAGTCAAAGACAGATAAATGTTGCTTTTCTGATGGGAGATTAAGGATCAGCTGGGAAATCATTTCTGTTACATTCTGCATCACCCTATTAGATTTAGTCCTGGTGCTCAAATCTGCCAAGTGTTTGTCCAGGGGATCTGCCTGGCCTTTGGGACAGTAATAATGAATAACTAAGCCTTTTACCATCACAATATTAATAAACTTTTAATGGTGAATTAAGGAACAGAATGAGGGAAAATCCAGCCATGAAGCTGTTGCTGCCAGTTGGTGTCCAACTGGACAGTCAGATGTGGAAGTGTTAATGGATGTGGGTAAATGAAGGAGTGATAAAATCACATGATGTCTATAAACAGAAATCAGGATCAATATAAAAGTAGCTGCACAGATTCAGCCTCAGATTCTGAGGCAAGAAACAGCTGTAAACATAAAGATTTATATAAACCCCGTGGAACTGGGGCTGTTTAGCCCAGAGAAAAGGAGGCTCAGAGGGGACTTTTGATCTCTACAATTCCCTGATGGGAGGGTACAGCCAGCTTGGGGTTGGTCCCTTCTCCCAGGAACAGTGACAGAATGAAATGGCCTCAAGTTGCACCAGGGGAAGTTTAGATTGGATGTCAGGGAAGATTTCTTCATGGAAAGGATGGTGAGGCATTGGAACAGGATGCCCAGGGAAGTGGGAGAGTCACCATTCCTGGAGGGATTTAAAAGATGTGTGGATGTAGCACTTAGAGACATGGTTTAGTGGTGGCCTTGGCAGTGTTAATGGTTAGTTTTGATTTTAGAAGACCTTAGCAACCTAAACAGTTCTGTGATTCCATTCTATGACTCTTTCTGCCTAGGTTTTTAGATCCTGGCTACTCTAGAAAATGTTTGAAGTGCTGGCTACTTCAGTGCTACTGACCAACTTCTGCAGAGCTGACCAAACTGAAACCTGCAGGACAGAAACAGGTTTTGAGTATTATTTCTGACCCAAACACTGGATGCACCTGGGTCTAGTTAGAACATATGAGCCAAGCAAAATAATTGGAAAACTTTAATCACATCTCCATAGGCATGTTTTCTCCTGCATCTCTGCTGGCACTGACAAGTAAGGTGTGGCTGAATCAAATTCTCCTGGTGCTATAAATGGGAATAATGTGTCCTTTAATTCTGAGGTGAAAACAATTCATTTCTTGAAGTAAAACTGTGTCTCTGCCTTATTTTTCTTCCTGTTTTCCTGCTAGAGCACCACATAAATAATTTTCCTTCTCTAAAGTCAACCTCAGGCATTGACTTGTCTCGAACAATTGTAGGATGAACCTGCTGTCAGAACCACCTTCTGCTGCCTGGCCTGACTGAGCTGCCACTGACCCCTGGCAGGAACTCGCTCACACCCTCTCTACACCTTTTATTTGCTGTTCTACTTACAGGGAAATGAAGGGGAAAACCATAAAAATAATGAGCATGTAAACAACTCAACCGGGGAGCAAACAGCTCCGAGGAAGAGCCGTGAAAAATCACACAGAGCAGAGAAAGTCTCCCGAGATAAATGGGACTATTTAGGGCAGCCAGGCAGTAATTGCAGCGTTTGCAAAAGTCAGTGTGAATATGCCACATTATTCCCAGCAAACATCGTGTTTGAGGGACACAGCTCATTTTCTGTTCCCGAGGCCGGTGATTTTCTTTTGGTTTGTTCTCTCCCTAATGGAGCAGACTTTCTGAATAATTTTCCCAGTGCTTTGGTGTCTCCCTTGCAGTTTTATGAGCTGTTACCAGCACTGGTGGTATCTGATGTGTGAAAACTGAGACAAGTTAATTTGGATTAAATGTAACTGGAATGCTGTAGTGCCACGGTTGGATGAGCTTTGTCCTAGAAGGGAGGTTTCTGGGAGAAACAATATTTGTGAGCAGAGGCATCATTTGCTGAGAGCAGTGAAATGTGGGCTCTTGGGAGGAAAATTGAGAAAACAACATTGAAACCACCTGTAAGGCTGAGCCTGCCTCCGTGACTTGTAGGATTTGTGCAAATGTGAGCACATTGTCATTTTCTACATCCTTCCCTGCTTAATACCCACCAAATATTTGTTCTGCAGGCTGCAAGGGATGTGTGGGCATTGCTCAGGAAGCAGCTCTGGATCAGGCTGCAATGAGGTCTTAAAGGATGTGGCAGCAAGATGGGGAAGTTTCTGGCCTTGGCACAGGTTGTCCATGGAAGCTGTGGCTGCTCCATCCCTGGAGGTGCCCAAGGCCAGGTTGGAAGGGCTTGGAGCAGCCTGGGATGGTGGAGATGTCCCTGCCATGCACAGTTTCTACGGTATCTGGGTACATCACCTCCAGATGCTCATCCCCCGAGTCCAACCCCAAAGGATCATAAACCCAAATTAAAGCCTCTAAGGTTTTGAAAACAAAGTCAGCTGGGGTGCTTTTTAAAAAATGCTTGCAGGGATTCATATTTTTGCTCTGCTCCCCTGTTATGATATCTACAAAGTACCTTTGCTCTGGAAAGGATTTTCCTTGGTTTCCCATTATCCCAGAATTTTGAACCTTAAAACCTCGTATTTTACTCATTGTAGTAAAACACTACCCTGAAAGTGCTCAGAAGATGGGTGGATGTGGCACTTGGGGACATGGTTTGGTGGTGTGCTACTCTGGGGCAACACAAGTACAACACGGAGCAGCTTTGGTCAAAGCAAACTAAAAAACTCTTTATTAATAAACATCTGACTCCATATATTTATCTTTTTGAAATGCTGTTGTCATTGGAGGCTTACAGTGCCACTTCCTCAATGTCACTGGGCAACCTAACAGTCTATCAGGTTGCCCGTCCCCATAAAGGAATGAAAAACAATAAGTTATTTACATAAAGTTTGTGGGAAAGTTCTGTGCAAATATGCAAATATCAGAAGGCTTGGTAAAACTTGAAAAAATCAGGGCGACAGTGGTGAACGTGGCAGTGCTGGGTTAATGGTAGGACTTTGTTGTATTGCACTAAATAGTTTATTTAGTTATGGTCNTTGCCACGTGGGGAAGAGCGCTTCTCGTCTTTTACCTTCAGTCCATGCAGGTCCGTGTGGGCTTGGGCTCCAGCCAGACCAGACCCATACAGAGCCCAGAGAACCATGGATTTCTGCAGGACTTGATGATCTTAGAGATCTTTTCCAATCAAAATGATTCAGTGAATCCATGAGACATCTCAAAGTTTGCACCCCTGAGGAGAGGGACGTGAAGCAGGGCTGGAGGGAGCAGTAACTCCACAGTTCCTCTGTCTTTGGATGGGCAGGGTGTGCTACACCAGTGGTGTCACTCACTGCTGGTGCCTCAGTTTCTCCTGTGTTAATCCTGTTGCCAGGATTCATTAAAAAGCAGCATTTTAGAGATCTGGTGCTCCTGGCTGCTGCTGCCAGAACCTCAATTCCCCCTTTAATTATCCCTGGCCACTTTTGATAAGCTTTTTAAAAAATTTGCAGCTCTCCATTGCTGTGCATTCAGCATGAAGGTGCTCCAGCAGGGTGTGTTTGTGTGGTGGATGATGTTGTTACTCTAAATCACTAATTCTAAGAATCCCCAGGGGGAAAAAAGGTTCTTTGAACATTATAAAACTGCATATTTGCCTACTGCTAATTAGTCAAACATAATCTGCAGTCTGAATCTTCTTGGAGACTGGGAAGAATAAAAATACCCTGAGAGCAGGTGGGGAAGGGTTAACAAGGGAAACTTGGGCTGTGAAATTGAAATATTCCTTCTGGCTGGGAGAAAGCAAGAGCACTCATCAAGCACAGAGGCTCCTTTATCTGGTGTGTGACAGTGCCACAGGGGACAGGAGATGCTGCAAACCAAGGTCGTTCCTCCTCTTTGAAGTGATGCATTCCTACATGCTGGCACTGAAGGAAAAGCTGGAGCTCCAGATCAGCCAGACTGGTCAGTGACACGGGTCAGGCAAAAAAAAACAAAGCTGGAAAAGGTAGAAGGATCAGCACCCAAATTCTCAGATACTGAGAGCTAAAATGGATGAGGAAATTGTCCCATCTGACCTCATCTGGGAGGGGATTTTCCCCCAAGTATTTCTCCCTATAGTCTGTAACTTGTCGTGTCAGAGAGGGAAGTAAAAGTCAGCAGCTTATGGATGGCAGGTGCATTGAAATTCTCCCTTTCTGAGTTGGGAATCAGAGGAGAAAATGAGGCAGTTTTTAGGATCAAATCTTACAAAGAATTAAGTACATATCCACCTCAAGGACTGCATGGACACCTCCAAACCAGTGAAGATAGTCAGACACCGGTATGGACACTTGTCTGTGGCTGTACTGTGCACGTGCTGGCATTGCTTTGGGATGCTCTTGGCATCTCCTGACTGACTCAGGCTCTGAGAGAACCATGGAGCAGCAGAAGGAAGGAGCCAGCCTGTCCTGGAGGAGAACAGGAGCACAGTTCAGCTGCATCAACCTGAGCCCTGCTCTCAGGTCAGAGGATGAACCTGACCTTTATTTACAGGTAGAGATACAGTCAATTTGCTTATTTTTGGGGCAGGAATTTGTGGGGCATTGTTCCTGAGCTTTTAAACCATGTCCTGTCAGTGCTTTCAGCTGCCACAGCACTCCCTGAGGAGGAGGAGGAGCAGCAATGATGGAAGAACTGTCATAATATTTATTCTGAGTGACCTGTTAGTTCCCAAGGAACACCAAAGCTCTCCAGTATGAAGCAGTTGACAAATTTTAAAGCCTGAAGGTGATGTGAATTACAGGTGGAAAGGGAACAGAGAGAGGGAGGCTCTGTTTTAAGGAGCACAAAGCTGCAAACAGCTCCCAGTCAGCTGGAGAGGCTCCTGGCCTGTGTCTGGTCTTAAATGTTAATGCAGCCTGACAAGAGGATGTACAGGGAGAGAGGAGACTTCATGGGGGCCTTGCATGCACCACTGAGCTCCACAGCCTCCTCTCTTCCCTGGGATTGTGGCTGCCTGTGCTGGGGGGAGCTCTGACAAGGTTCAGCCATGGCCCTGGGTCCTTCTGCTGAGCTGTGAGTGTGTGGGAGGACCTGTCTGGGGTCTCTTTCCTGTATTTCAGGAGCTGCACTGAAGCTCATTCCCTTGCCTGAGGGATGCTGAGGTCTCTCTGTGCCCTGTTTTGTGCCTTGCTGATCCTGACCTGCTCTCCACTTCCTGGACCTGCCCCCATGCTTTGGATTTGTCTGCTGGACTCTTGGCCACTGTCACTGGGCCTTGCCCAGGTGCTGTGGGACCAAGGCCACGCTGGGTGGCTCTCAGGGGTTGTCACCTGCATTTCCATTCCCCTCCAGCTCACTGCCCCATCTGAGTGTCCAGCTCTGTCCTGCCCTGTCCTGCACTCTCAGGATTAGGTCTCTGCCTTGCACACTGGCACAATGTGGACACTGGATTGTCCCCCTCATTCTCAGCCACAGTCCCAAATGAATGAAGTGACTTCCAACATCTTTCATAGAATCAGAGAGTGACCTTGCTGGAAGGGATCATCCAGTGCCACCCCTGCCATGGCAGGGACACCTTCCACTGTCCCAGGGTGCCCCAAGCTGCATCCAGCCTGGCCTTGGGCACTGCCAGGGATCCAGGGCAGGCACAGCTTCTCTGGACCCCCTGTGCCAAGACCTCAGCACCCTCAGAGCCAAGAATTTCATCCCAATATCCCATCTCACCCTGCCCTCTGGCAGTGGGAAGCCCCCTTGTCCTGTCACTCTTGTCCCAAGTCCCTCTCCAGCTCTCTTGGAGCCCCTTTAGCTACTGGAAATTGCTCTAAGACCTCCCTGGAGCCTTCTGTTCTCCAAGTCCCTCAGCCTGGCTCCAGAGCAGAAGTGCTGCAGCCCTCAGAACATCTTTGTGGCCCTTTGAGAGGGGACAGCAGGTGACAGAAGCCCTGCCACTTCAGTGGAGGGGACAGAAGCCCTTCCATGTCAGTGCAGGGGACAGAAGCCCTGTGTTGGGGGTTGGATCTGTTTCTTTTGTGTTTGTGGAATTTTTTCCTGGTGGTTTGCTAGGTAACTGATGGCTGGGTACTTTATGGATACTTGACTTAAACAAAGGAGGCAGCAGGTTCTCCGGGTGGAACAGCAGTGAAGGGGAGTTTTTGGTCTGAGGACACCGCTCCGAAAGGACTGGAGTACCAGGGGACCCTGCTTGTTTTCTCTCTCTCTGCTGGATTTCTCTCCAGAGGAAGACTGAACACATTTTTCTTCACCATTGGACTCTCATACAGGACTATTTCACTTCACAGAACTGCATTTACTGCTCAAGGAGGATTTCATCTGGACTGCTTTCACCACCCTGATACCCAGGGTGTCAGGTCACATCCCTGACTCTGTCAGGGCATTTTCTGAGGTTTTGTTGCTTCTTTGTTTTTGCTTGTCTCTTAGTGCTATTACATTTGTATTTGTCTTTGCTTTGTCTAATATTCCTAGTAAAGAACTGTTATTCCCACTCCCAAATCTTTGCCTGAGAGCCTCCAATTGCAAAATTATAATAATCTGAGGGAGGGGGTTTACATTCTCTATTCAAGGGGGATTCCAGCTTTTGCTGGCAGGTACCTGTCTTTCAAACCAAGACACCCTGCCACATCACTGCCCTGCTGGCTGCCCTGTTGGTGTGATCCCAGCACAGGCAGACCCTGTTGGGAGCATCTACAGAGATTTGCAGCCCAAACTGGTGGTCCCTGTTCACCTTGGGGTGAATCTGGCCTCTGAGGGACAATATCTGTGCACCAAGCATTTCACAGCTGCTTCTCCAAAGCGGGACCTTTGTACCGTGTGGGGACAAACAGCGGTGGGAAAGGAGGTGACTGTCACAGCCCTGAGTGCACCAACAGGTTCTGCAGCCTCTTCCCTGCCCCTCCCAGGCCTTCAGCTGCAGGTGCTCAGGGTCAGCCCTGCTGCAGGGAGGCTGAAAGGTTGGATCGGGCTGCTGTGGAAACCTGAGAATTCCTGTTTGGAGTTTTTGCCCGTGAACCTGCAGCCTGGGAGCTCTGTTTCAGCACCACGCCTTGCCCCAGTCCTGGGCTGGGGTGCAGATCTGGCTCTGCCTGCCCTGCCCTGCCAAGCAGCTCTTCCTGCCAGAGGGAATTGGGAAGTAATATCATAAAATCAAAGCTTATTCTCATTCTGTTCACTTTAGTATTACAATGGTGGGATTCTTTGCCAGCATAAATGTGTAATTGATTATTAATTCCCTTTCCAGAGGCATCGTGCCCTCTAGTCCCCGTTTCACATGGACTGCAGATGGACACGGAATGAAAGCTCGGTGACGGGGCTGCTTTTAGCAGACAGAAAGCACATCTGGCTTATTGCTTATGCTGTTCAGCCTTTTAAAAGTCAAAATACTCAGGGCTCCCTGCTGATAAAAATATTCCGAGCTGCTGCTTGACTCCAGGGTGAACGTAACGTGAAACCTCCTCAAAGCTTAAACCACTCTCACCTCCTCCTGAACCGCTCCTTTGGTTCCCCCGCCTGCCCCGGGCTCCGTGACAGAGCTCGCACGGAGGAGTGGATGCATCTCCTCTTCTTTCTGCCTTCATTCTCTGATCTGCCCTCACCGAAACCATCGTGGCAGAGCGGGACAGGGATGAGCAGCAGGGTGTCAGAAGACTTCAAGCCCGTGTTGTCAGTGGTAGCGCCTGTAAAAGCTGGGCAGAGAGTGAAAAGCTGCTCGAGGATGCGGCTGCTTTCTTTGTCCTTGGAGCGTGAGCCGGGGGGTGGAAGAGGAAACCCAGAGGCTCCGGGATCGCTCAGCGTTCATGGGACAGGGACAGCAGGAGCAATGGAAATTATCTGTATGTAAGCCATAATAACATGGCAAAGACAGGAGAATTCGGGGTAAATTCATAATTAAAAAAAAATAACCAAACAACAAACAGAAATAAGGTCAGTGTGGATTTGCATATTTCAATATTAATACAGGGGAAAATGAGATGTTTCTTCATGCTGTGGGCAGCTGAACCTTAGAACTCCTTGCCAGAGGTCGTGGATGGGGAAAGCTTTCCTGGCTCAAAAAGGAAATTAAGGCAGGACTTTAGGGAGTCCTGCTGGGAATTACCAAGCAGAAAAACCACATAAGGTTCACAGAATTCTCTGGGATGAAAGTAGTTGGAAGCTCTAGTTCATGTGGGAAATATTACTTATCCTTTCTTTGACATGTGCTTCTAGATACTTTTAAAAACTACTTACACATTCCATCTGAATCAGTATCCCTGTCCTTTTTTATTTATTAAAAAGAAACCATTAACACGAATATTTGAAAGCAGAATAATTATTCAGTGATTCTTCCCATATTAAGTTTAAAACAAACCCTGTATCTTGAGCACATTTACCAAGCCAGAATTACATTTCTTAAAGGCATGGATGCATTCAGTTCAGGGAGAGCAGTCAGACAAATAAACCTCCCACGTGCTCATCAAATGCTCACAAGATTGAGGATTTGGGTTACAAATTATGACATGTTCTTCTCCAGTAATGTACAGCAAATAAAAGGATTTACCTCCTGCTACAGTATTAAATCAGTTGTTCTAGAGGTTAACAAATCAGGTTCCCAAATTCTTAGGAAATGGAAATTTAAGGCTTTATTTCCTAAGTTATTCCTTCATGGATGTTTTGGGAAGAAATGAAATGAGCATTATGATGTGATTTGGAGTCTGTCATTACTGTGTGAATGTAGAGCTCATCCAGAGTCTTACACCGATGTGCTGGTGACACAGAATGTTTAATGACATCTCTCGTGACATCCTGTCACCCTCCTGACAGTGTGAGACAGAAATGTGGCTGCTACAGAAGGTGCTGAGCTACCTGGTCTTGCCAGCCACTGTCAGAGGAGTGTCATGATCCACCCTTGTGGGTAAGACATCAAACCTCCACCTAGAAGGTGACTGGTATCTCCCCCTTTTCACAGAGGCTCTGGTTCCTGGACAGGTGTAAAATTGAGTATGCTGAGGTTTTAATCTTGCACTCCTCCCCCACTTTGCAATGTTTTGGATTCACTGTTTGCATATCTAAGATCACGGAATCCCAGGATGGTTTGGGTTGGAAGGGACACTAAAGCTCATCCAGTGCCACCCCTGCCATGGACAGGGACACCTCCCACTGTCCCAGGGGGCTCCAAGCCCATCCAGCCTGGCCTTGGACACTTCCAGGGATCCAGGGGCAGCCACAGCTGCTCTGGGCACCTGTGCCAGGACCTCCCCACCCTCACAGGGAAGAATTCCTTCCCAATATCCCATCTAAACCTTCAGATACACAGCAGTGGTTTCACTACTGTTAGGGGTCGGATCTGTTTCTTTTGTGTTTGTGGAATTTTTTCCTGGTGGTTTGCTAGGTAACTGATGGCTGGGTACTTTATGGATACTTGACTTAAACAAAGGAGGCAGCAGGTTTCTCCGGGTGGAACAGCAGTGAAGGGCAGTTTTGGTCCGAGGACACCGCCCAGAAAGGACTGGAGTACCAGGGGACCCTGCTTGTTTTCTCTCTCTCTACTGGATTTCTCTCCAGAGGAAGACTGAACACATTTTTCTTCACCATTGGACTCTCATACAGGACTATCTCACTTCATAGAACTGCATTTACTGCTCAAGGAGGATTTCATCTGGACTGCTTTCACCGCCCTGATACCCAGGGTGTCAGGTCACATCCCTGACTCTGTCAGGGCATTTTCTGAGGTTTTGTTGTTTCTTTGTTTTTGCTTGTCTCCTAGTGCTATTACATTTGTATTTGTTTTTGCTTTGTCTAATATTCCTAGTAAAGAACTGTTATTCCCACTCCCAAATCTTTGCCTGAGAGCCTCCAATTGCAAAATTATAATAATCTGAGGGAGGGGGTTTACATTCTCTATTCAAAGGGAGATTCCAGCTTTTGCTGGCAGGTACCTGTCTTTCAAACCAAGACAACTACTCGCACACCCACAAGGTGCATCCACATAACCATAAATAAGCATTTGTGAAAGGCAATAAATAAAGCCTGTCAGAGCATTGTCTGTCAGACCAGGGTGTACCTTTCCTTTCAGGCAGAGCTCTGTGCTATCACTTGAGTAATTCACAATTATTTACCTTGGAACCAGCACTGTGGCCTTTTAAACCGAGGATTAGTGTCCAGCCCTCCTGCTCACTCAGGAAGTAGTGGTGAAGACATTTGAGCTCTAACAAGCCATTATTTCTATTTTAACACAACCACCAAATGCCAACTTGGATTCGTCCACAGAGCTGTCAAGGGTTTTGCATGTCAGTGTGTTCTCTTCTAGTTTAATTTAAAATTTTAGGGAAAGTTCCAGTATTTGGCATACTCTGTTCTTCCCCAGTCATGGCTAGGATCATTAAATCCTTAAAAAAACCCAAAGGCAAGCAATCTAATAAAGCAGTTTTTTGTTCTGAGGCTGGCAGGATAATTCAAACAGGAGGTCAGTCAAAAAATCACATTCTCCTGAGTGCCCTGGGGAGCTGAGCAGATGAGTGCTCTGGCTCTTTCTAACCCCCATGCCATGGCAAGAAGTGAATTTGCATTTAATACAGCCTAAAAACCCGTTCAGTGAAATAACTGCAAGGTATTTTCACAGCAAGGCCCTGCTCATGTTGGCTGGCACTTCCCCAGCTCCCTGGGGATTTAGGGAATAATGCCTGAGTTTGTGTGATCCCCTTGGCTGGGCTGCCTGACCCTGCATGTGCCATTTCCAAAGTGTGTGACCCCACTCCATAGCACCCTGAGGAAGGAAACCTTCAAATATATTCATATTTTATAATGCTGCCATTTCAGAATGTGCCCTGGGTTTGGTTGTTTTGTGGATTTTTTGTTTGTTTGCTTGTAGTGCTTAACACAGAAAGTTTCTCTCTACACTCCAGTATTCAGTGGTGCAGGTTTATTTTTATGCCTTTTGCCCCAAATACTCAATCCATGCTTTTCTCTCCAGTTTTTTTCTTTGACATAAGGATTTTCTGCTTAAAAATGGAAGCAAGGATTGGCTTCAAATTCCCTGGCAAAGCTTCTCATATGGGATACAGATTGTGTCAGCTTATCTGGCTCAAGCCTGTCTGCATGTAAACTTGTTTTCTTTGGAACTTCAGTGGTGCTCTGTGCCTCATTGTTCACATTCTTACAGCTGGGGTTGTGGCAAGGGAAAAATCAGCTTTTTGTTTCTCTCCTGTGCCGTTGGGCAGATCATTGCTGATGTGTAGATGGAAATATATATTTTTTTTTTCCTTATAAATGTTTGGACTCCGCAATCAAACTGGAAGTGTTCAAAGCCAGTTTGGACAGGGCTTGGAGCAACCTGGGCTAGTGGAATGTGTTCAAAGCAGCAAGCCTCAGCAGGGATGGTCAGACTGTGAAGCTGCAGCTGTGGGATGTGTTCATGGGGAGTGGAAGCTGTCAGAGGAACAGCAGATCCCAGTGGTTATTCACTGCATGTGGTGCTGAGCAGGGCTGCTATTGCTCACAGACACCAACTCAGATAACAGCTCCACGTCATGGTTTTTGAGTTCAGAGCTCCCTTGTTTGGGAATGATTTATTGGTTACTCTTTTTATTCTGCTGGTTTTTCAGATGAATGCCCTGTGAGAGCAGTTTGTGTTGTGTTACTGCTGCAACACCTGCAATGCGAAACTCAGAATGATGTCACAGATGGTTTGGGTTTGGGAAGATGATTAAAGATCATCCAGTCCCACCCCTGTTGGAACCCTGGTTACTGAGAATTTCAGACTTTCTGTGCTGCCAGGCACTGACTCCCAGGAGAACACTGCATTTGACCTAAAGCTGAAGAAGACTTCCAAAACTGAATGATAAAACTGAGTTTATAAATGTGTCATTTGAATAGAAATGTGTAATATCACATAGTAGAAAACTTAAAGTTTAAGGTTTTAGAACATAGTAATATAAAAAGTGAGATTAAAGTTTTGGGACAGAGACTAATCCTTCTTCTTCTTCTTCTTCTTGATAGGTTTAGGTGGTATAGGGTAATTAGATAAAAAAGTCCACATTACAAGCCACGGGTAGTTGTTAGGTTAAAAGTAAAAATAATTTAGGTGTCCTTTCTTAATTAGAGAGTTTATCCTTAAAAAAACCTTGTAGAGAAAGAGGTAATACTCCATTTTTAGTTTGTTAGAGTGAAGTGCTGTAAAACTCAAAGTCTATGAGATTGTAATATAGATAAAAACTAAAAAACATGTAAGTCCAAACAAAAAATACTCACACATTTAATCCCAACCCTAACAAAAAGAAACAGAAACTCAACACACCCCCTGCAGGGACACCTTCCACTATCCCAGGCTGCTCCAAGCCCTGTCCTACCTGAACTTGGACAGAGGCAACCTGCACAAGGGCCTTACCCCCCTCACAAGGAAGAATTCCTTCCAAATATATAATTTAAGTCCCTCCTCTTTTAATTTCAAACCATTCCTTCTTTTCCTATCACTAGTTGACCAAGTAAAAAGTTATTCTCATGCTTTTTTATAAGCCCCTTTTAAGTTCTGAAAGGCTTCAGTGAGGTCTCCCATGAGCTGCCTCTTTTCTAGGCTGAACAACTCCAGGAACATGAAAAACCACAAGGTTTCATGTCAGGCTAGAGCCTCCTGACTTGTTCCTATGCCCAGCACCCCTAGAAGGAAAGAAGATAGGAATCTGCTTTGTATCCCAGCCCATCTTCTGCAGCAGCTCTTAATTAAAGAGAAAAATCCATCAGGGATGTTCAGTGGTACTGAGTTTGTCCAGAAGCACCAGCACAAGGAGTGAGCGACAGAGCTCGGTTTGATTTCAACCACAGGCGCCAGGAGAGCTGGGAGAGCCCGCTGTGGTGTCCGAGCTGTTTCACTGGACAAACCCCACTGCTTCCTTGGCTGCTGCTGCTGTTCCAGCACAGCACCCACTGCTCAGCTGGACAAGTGCTTCCACCCAAAGGCCTCCAGCCTTATCCCCATCCCCTGCCTCATCTCTGCACCCCATCCCCATCCTCATGCTCATCTGCGTCCCCACACGTTCTTCACCCTCACATCCCAATCCCCGCTGATCCTCATCCTCATCCCGCACCTTGCACCCATCCCTATTCCCACACACCATCCCCATCTCTATCCCCATCCCTATCTCTATCCCCATCCCCATCTCTGTCCCTCATCTCTACACCTTGTCCCCATTCCTATTCTCATCCCCATCCTCATTCCTGGTAAGGCAGATGTGTGCTGATGTCTTTACAAACCATTCCATGGGTGAGGGGATGGGTGTGAATGGCTTTCAAATGGGGTTCAATGTCTCTACCAACTTCAAGTCATGGGTTTGTTCCAGAGCCCGGACAGTTTTGACTCCTGAAACAGCCAAATGGAGCCACACAACCCTGAGTTTCTGAACTCTGGGGTACAATGACAGGTTCAAGGGGGATTGAGGCGGGCGGTTCGGGAAGGCTGCACCTCCCTGGTACCTCGGGCAGCGGGGGAAGGAAGAGGGCAGCGAGCGGCCGGAGTTTGGGATAAAAGGAGGCTGCGCCCTCCGAAACCCCGAGAGAGAAAAGGCCGCGGGGATGTGCCCCAGGGGCCTCTCTGCCTTCACCCGAACAGAGCTGCAGGGCTCCTCTGTCTCCTCTATGGACACCGGCTTTTCCCAGCGGGATTTCCCGTACAATCCCCCCACGCCATCGCCATCCCGAGGCACCCCCAGCCGCGTTCCCAGCCCCGGTAAGAGCCCGCTGCTCCCCCCTGTCCCACCCCGGTCCCCAGTCCCGTTCTCAGACCAGTTCCAGTCCCGTTCCCAGCCCGGTCCCCAGCCCCATTCCCAGCCCGCTCTCCTCAGTCCCATCCCCGTTCCCAGCCCTGTTCACGGTCCGCTCCCCTCAGTCCCATTCCCGTTCCCGTCCGGCTCCCCTCAGTCCCATTCCTGTTCCCAGCCCGCTCCCCCCAGTCCCATCCCCGTTCCCGGCCCGCTCCCCTCAGTCCCATCCCCGTTCCCGGCCCCGTTCCCGGCCCCGCTCCCCGGTCCTCCCGGCGCTGTCCCGGCGCTCCCCGCGCGGCCGCTCCC
>WBNO01008843.1:119958-149860 GCA_013400575.1 Peucedramus taeniatus
GGGGCCGCCGGGGGAAGGGAGGTGAGCGACGGAGGGTCCCGGGTGGACAGGGGGACATTGACCCTGCTCCGGAGGGTCCTGGCTGGGCAGGGGGACACTGACCCTGCTCCTCATCCTCTGCCCCCGAAGCGGGGCGATCCGGGATGTGTGGGGGGAGTGAGCTGCGAGGGGACCGGGCTGAACTTGGGGTGTGGGGGTGTCTGGGGGGGTTGGAGTGCTTGGGAAGGCCTTGAGGGGAGTTTGGGATGCGGTGGGGAGCAAGGGGATGTGTGTGTTGGGATATGGGATATAGGATTTGGGGGTTCCTTGGGGTGCTTGAGGAGGAGGCGTGGTTTGGGTTGGGAATGGTTTGGGGTGAGCAGGGATTACTGTGTGAGGGTTTGGAGCTGCGGGATGGGGGTAAGGCTTTGGGGTGTCTGCGTGCTTCAGGGATGTGTGGAAGGCCTTGTCAGCACAAAGCAGAGCCCCGGGTGGGGACATGGGTGTGTTTGCTTTCGAGGTGTCCGGGTTTGTTGGAGAGTGTGGGAAGGGGGTTCTTTTGGGGATTTTAGGATGCTTCATGTGAGGGAGGAGAGGTGTGAGTGGGGTGTAGTTCTGTATGATGTGAGTGGAACAGGATGGAGGTGGGATGGGCCCTTAGGTGGGTTTGTGAAGGGACAGGGATGAACTGCTGGGCTTGGGGAGGCGTCAGGATTTAGATGGATGGGGTGGGTGAATGTCTGGGAACGGGTGAATTTGGTGTTTTTGAGATATGAAGGTGGGGCAGAGCCTCAGAGCATCACAGAGTTGTTGCAGTGTGGTTTGGAGAATTGTCTCTTGGAATAGTGGGATGGATGTGGGAGCTGATGCTGGGTTGGAGGTTTGTGTGTGCTTTATTTCTGGTAATCCACAGGAGTGTGTGCAGACAGATTTGTGATGGTAAGGGTTTTTTTCCACATGCTTCCCCTTGGGGATAAGAGTAAGCCTGTAGGATTTATAGGAGCCTAAAAGCTCTGGATGTGCACAAATCCTGTGTTAAATTTTGAGACAGCAGTGTGCTTTCAAATTGCTTTTATTCACTGCTCGGTCTGGAGGGTGGGTCTGGGGTGCCTGGGGGCTTGGAGGGAGGTCAGCTGGGAAGGATCAGATGGATGCTGGTGCAGTCTTAAAAAATGAGAAATTTAACAGTGGTCTGGATTTGGGTTTTTTGTATATCTGAGAAGAAGATAAACTCCAATTTGTGATCCCTCAGGGATGTGATAAATCTCCCTCATGAGCCACGTCCTTGTTGGGTGAGACCCAAAGCAGCACTGGAGCTGCAGCACAGGTTTTGTGTTTGATGAGTCAACCTGAATCTCTTTCATGTTCATCCCACCTGGAGATCACCTGCCTGAGGAAGGATGCTTTAGTGCAATAGTTGTGGTCATATATCAAGCTGTCATGAGTCTAAAAAACTTCACATTCTGCTTCAGGACCACTAAAGCTTTTGGCTCTTGCTTCAGCAGGAAGGTCAGGACTGGACAAAGCAGGTGGGGTTGGAGCTGGACACCTCTAGGAGCAGGGAAATGTATCTGAACAGGGAGACACAGCAAATATTTGAGAGAAATCCTGGTCACATATTTTGGGAGCAGTGTGCCATTCTTGGAAGGAAATCTGCTTTTGATGGTGAGATAATTTCTGCAAGAACCAGATTTTTGATGTAATCTCCCTTATGAACTCTGCACTGGTTTGCATTTGCTTTCACAGCCTTTTGAGCAGATTGTTCTCTAAGTCCAGGCAATAGAGCAGGAGTTTGTTGAGCATTTGGGAAGTGTGGCCTGGTGAGTTGGGTGTAATCTTCTTACCCAGAGGAGCTTGTGTAACAGGCAGTAAAATGCAGGAGGTCTGACTGAGGCTGCCTCGATAATCCCTACACAGCCAGGGGAGAGTTGGCTGCTCCCTGGGAAGTGAGGGAAGGGGGAATTGTGCTCCAGGTCACTTAGATACACTGAGGAGTTGTTTATTCTGGGATTGGTGCTGTTAATGTGAGTCTTGCACTAGGCAGTTTTACTCTGAAGCATTGTTGGATGTACAGGTGCTTCAAGAAATGAAAAAAACCAACTTTGTTTCCTTCAGTCCTAAATTATAACCTGTTCTTCTGAAATAATTGCTTAAATACTTCCCAAGGTTGTGCTTTGTGCCAGATGCTGCCATGATGTTATCACTTGTGAACTCTGCAAGATTTGAATGCAAAGCCTCCAGTTCATTGTCCAAGTTCAGAGCCAAGGTCAAAGAGCTGCCACGTCCTGGTGGTGGCAGATCTTTGGGCTGCTGATGGTGAGCAAACAGAGAGACTGCAGGAGGAGAGGGCAGCCAGGGTGACACAGTGACATCACTGAGCCACCTGCCTACGTGCACACCTTGATCAGCTGTGACACTTTGTGCTTGGTCACAGGTGACGTGGCAAAACTGGCTTGCAAGTAGTTAAAATTCCAAGGGCAGTGCCACTGGTGGCTGTCACTTGCCAAAACAACACAGCCACAGCCAAAGGGAAAGGAAAACCCAACACCTCTTTTTCTGAGGAAGGAGCTTGGATTCCTTTCTCCAGTGAAGTCTGGCATTTAATTTGGAAGTTTTCCTGGTGAACACCTGATCTTTCTTTCCCAGAGCAAAGGATCCCTCTGATGGGCAGCTGACAGCCTTAGGCACTGCAGCAGGAAGGTTTGTATGTCTTGGGAAGTTGGAAAACTCCCTCTTGGTTAACTGTAGGTGATGTTATCCTTGGTGATTAATAAAAAATGTAGATATTAAATTTAAACTCTTGCTGTTAGTGGCATAGGGAGCTGAATGATTTTAATGGGCTGGGTAGGTTTTAGGAAATGTCTTTGATTTCTCAGTTTCATGCTTTTTCATTGTGCTGATCATCTTCTGGCTGTTTTGGAGTTATTTTGGAGCTAAACTTCATCAGCATTACCAACCCTTCACTCTAAAACTGCAATTCTGAGCGACTCTGCTTAGAAATCGACTGTGTTAAAGTTAATATTTCTGTTAAAGTTCATATTTTTTGGGTTTATTTCACTTTCATGTAAAAGTTTCTGCACTGTTTTATTCATGGCTGCAAGCACATTGAACATTGATGAGATGTTTCAAACCAATTTATAACAATCATAATTATTATTGAAATTCTTTTTGATGTGTGTTGGAGATTGTGGGCTCAGTTTGCTTTTACAACTTAAATGACAGCTGGAAGAGAACTGTGAGAGGGATTGTGGAAAAAAATAACATTTAATTCTTTAATCTCCATTTGAAAAGTTCAAGATAACACTTCTCAAGAGATGTCTGATCTTCTGTAGTTTTAATCTGCTTTTCTAAGGAAACAAGTTTTGTGCCATTGTGCTTTCTGCTAATTCCTCTGTTAATTATCCTCTGATAATTGCAGTTACTTTAACGTGCTGGCACCTTGGACAGAGGGATGATTCCACAATTTCTGTGGGAATGGTTCCTTTGGGATAGAAATGAGACCCTCTTAGTGCTGCCTGTGGCAGGAACTCAGCCCTTATCAGACATCAGGAGAGTTTGTGGTGCCTGAATTAGGGAAGGTTTTGCTCTCTGGACTTCTCAGACAAGAAAAGCTCATCCTGATGAGCCACATTTCAAAGAGACTTTGAGCATCCTGATGAATTGTGTGATACAGGGCTGGTCAAAGCAGTTGTTCTCTCTATCAAAAGTTTGAGTTCACTAAGTGTTTTTTTTTATCCTTCTTTTTATTTCCCCAATGCTTTATTTAGGTAGTTTGCCTGAAGCCAAGTGAATGCCTTTGGTTTTCCTTTTTTCCCTTTTTTTAATACCTTGAGTTGTTTGTGATAGTCCCTTAAAACCTGCTGATTTAGAGCTGCTCTTTTACTGATATAACTTAAAAAAATTATGACTGGGGCATCATAAATATTTTGCATATCATTCCACAGCATATTTGAATGAGTCTAGAAATGAATATATTGGATAAGGAAATGAGTTGTTTGTTTTCCTTCAGGCAAAACACTTCCTAGAATATGTTTTTCCACTTCACAGTAGTGAAGTAAATATGGTAAATATGCATGTAAAATACAGGTAATTAATTAAGTTTTTAAGCTAATTTTTAATGAGTTCATTCTGATTCTCTTTCAGAGATGATATGAAGTGCTGTTAATCCTCTGACACCGTGCCCTGGATCCTCATGGTATGTCTGAAGGACACATCCCTGCATGTTCTGAATATACCAGGTGAAGCCCAAGAATAACTTTCCACAGGAGTTTGTGACCTCTTAAAGAGGAAGAAGTCAAGAGAGGGCAACTTTTATTCTATATTTAAGCCTAGGTGAGTCTGTAAAAAGAACCTGATGGGCTCTAGCCTAAAATTTATTTTTAGATTTGTGTGTTACACTAGAAAATAGAGAAGTGCCATGCTCAGGCAGCTTTTTGGAACTCCACTGGAAGTGCAGCACATCCAGTGGGGCTTAGCAGCTTTCACAAACACCTGTGAGAACTTTACCCAGCCTTTCTGATGCTTGGGGCGAAGCAGGAGGGAAAGCAGGAATATTTTTCAGGTAGATAATTGCCCTATCAAATCCCCTGCCTCACCTTTTAATTTGAGAGGCAGGAATTGAGTTTTGAGAACAGTTTGGTTGCCTTGCAGTGGCAGAGGTGTCACCAGAGGTGCTGTTCAGTTCCAGGGTGAATTCACTCTCATCCTGCCTGGAATTTCAGAATGAACTGACTTAAACCTTTCATTTCCAGGTTGTCCTCATGAATACTCCCGTGGAGAATGTCCATGATCTTCTTTGCCTGTGTGGTGAGGGTGAGGGATGGGCTTCCCCTCTCAGCCTCCACAGATTTCCATCTCAACCAGGACTTTCTGGAGTGCAGGAAGAGGCTGAAGGCGTTGTCCTCGATCCTGGCGCGGTATCCCAGTCGGGGCACGGCCAAAGGACGTAACCTCAGCATCCAGTGAGTCCCTGCTCTGCTTTGCTGGGGGTTTTTTGGCTTTAATTTTTGATATATTGTTCTTGGGGGTTGGTATTATATTGAAATAATACTGTGGGTGGGGTCTGCTCTGCCTGATTCCAGCCTGAAATCCCACACTGCTTGTCTAGGGTGTGAACTCCAATGATTTGAAGCCTTGTTCCTCAGTTCCTGCTCAGTGTAGTGAGCATGTGCTTAGTTATATATTTGTATATATTTATATCTTCATATATTGTATTTTGTATGTTAATTTATATAAATGCACTTACATAACTGTTATTTATTTTATACTGTATTATATTTGTACAGATTTCATTTTACACTTATATTTATATGTACACATTTATACATACAAATATTTACATATACATACACAAACACAATATTTATACATAGTTTTATATTTATAGATATATACACAATATTGATACATATTTAGTTATATATTTATATATATACACACAATATTTGTACATATTTAGTTATATATTTGTATGTATATATACACAATATTTATACATATTTAGTTATATGTTTATATATACACAATATACATATTTAGTTATATATTTATATTTCTTATTTTATTTATATGTATATTTTGCTCATGTTAAATTTTCATTTTGTGTAGCAAAAATGGGCAGTGCTTGTTACTCTTAGCAATTGGAGAATCATGGATTTCTACAAACCCTTTAAGAAGGCATCCAAGTGCCTTGGAATGATTCAGTTTAGGAGAAGAAATGTATTAAAGAAGTTACAGAGAAAGAAATTAAGAAATTTGTTTAAACATATTTAAGAAGTGAGTTTTAGCTTGTGATTGCATTTCTGGTGAGCAAATGGAAGAAAACCTTAAGTGACCCTAAGCTAAAACTAAGCATCCCTTTTTTGGGGGAGTTAAAAAAATACAGGAATTTACACTGAAACAGTCAGAAAAGCAGAGATTCTCATCTCAATTCCTTTTCACTCAAAGCCAACTTGTGCCCTTTGATGCCTACAAGTCCTGCTGCTTAGAATCTGCTGTGGTCTGTGCAGCAGCTCAGCCCTGGCTCTGGAATGGGAGCAGTGCAATTGGATCCGTGGCAAAAAGGCCATAAATTATGGACAACTTGGAAAAGGTGCTTTTAGGCAGGCATGGTGTTGATCCCAGCTGGGAGCTGGGAGCAGCAGGAATTTGGGGAAGCTCCCCAGTGGAACTGGGCTGGCAGAGCCAAGCAAAACTGTAAATCCCAAGTCCACAGCGCAGCAAATAAATAAAAATGCGGTGAAATAGAAACCCTGAGTGTGAAATGAAGTTGGGATAAAATATAGGAGCAAGAGGAAAGAGACAAATTGTTCTGTTTCAAAATTTGGGTGTTAAACTGGTTTCCTGCTGACAAATGGCTGGGCTGCAAGGGAAGATATCCCTGAGAAATCTCCTGGAAGGATTGGACCATCTGCAGGTGGAAACTTTTACATAAATACGGATTCAGTGTTAGAGGAGCCCCTTTTAGAGGAGAATTTTTATTGTGATGTAGCAGGAAGTGTTTGAAAATCTTGGGTTGTGCAAATTAGCAAATATTTCTTGCTGTTAATATGATGTTGCCATGTTCAAGGGAAGCAAGGAATCCCATCTGCTTCCTGGAAAAAAAAAACAGACTTTCCTGCTTTTATTTTTGTGTCTGCATTTTTTTTCAAAATTGGTTTTCTGACCACCTTGGTTTTTATTAAGGTGATTTAAAGCCAGCCTGGGAAAAGAATGTCCTCAATTTGTACTGATGTACCAATTTAATAAAGTCTTTGTTGTGCTCTTCACTGTGCTCAGGCATCCTGGATGAATTAAGAATAAATAATTGTGTAAGAAAAAATAGATCTACAAGGATTGCAGGACTTTGACAACAACAAAAATCCCATTTTTTTGCAGTCTGCTCTCCCAGCTCAGTCTGTACATTTTGTTCTGACAGAAAGCACAGCTTCATCCTCACATTCAGCAGGACTTCCACCTTTTTATGTTGATGTGTTTTTTTTAAATTTCTATTTCAGTTTCCTTTCTTCTGGGGATATTGCCTGCATGGCAATCTGTTCCAGCAGCTACTCAACCATCATGGCCTTCTGCTTCCTGGAAGAGCTTCGCTGGGAATTTGCTGCTTCCTACAACACAAGGAGCATCAATTCAGCTTCCAGACCATATGCTTTTATTGAATTTGGTTTGTAACTTTGTTCCCTAATAGTAAAAATCCTCTCTCTGCCAAATTGATGGTGTTAAACAACACCTCCTGCCTAAAGGCTGATGATAAAAGTGACTCTGGGTGTGCCTTTGCCTGCTTGTGGAGGAGTAGGGGGAGATCTTAATGTCCTGAACTATTGAAGTATTTAGTTTGGAGTTCCTGAGAGTTCATCTATTATGAACAAAAATGCTGTGGTGATTGATGAACAAGCAGAGAAGAAAAAAGAAATTTATATCTCAGACACTTTCTAACTTAATTAAAAGAATCTGACAAGTGGAGACAGATGAGTGCAGGAAAAAAGGGAGACAGGATAGATTATTATGGGCAGCTTTATTTCTGGCATGACTTGGAGTCAGAATACTTCAGAACCATGCCCAGTGTTCTTTTTTAACCTGAAATAATTGGTTTTCTTGCCAAGTAGCAGTTGCTCTACTGAACCTCACACCTTTGAAAGACACAGTGCCCTTGCAGTGAGAGAGTTTTCTGGGAAAGGATAATATCCTGCAGTGTGTTTTCACACTTCAGTCCAGATTTCAGTAACAGTGTTAAACTCAGGCTTAAAAACTTGAGAAATCCATTAGAAAAGCTCCTTCTAGAGCCATCTTGGATTTTGGGTGGATTCCCTGCAGGGCCCATTGCACCCAGGATGTAATTTTATACTGAGAATCACATTACTCTTTTTTTTTTTTTTTCAAAACTTGAGTATGAGTTGGGGAATTTCTAGCCTCTTTTAATTGCATAAAGCTTATTTTTAAAAGAAAAAAAAATTCTAAAATAAGTTTTATACTTTATTAAGTTACTGAGTGCCTAATATTGCTGTGTGGTTATTTATTTCTTACTTTAATCATCTTCTTTCCTGTGTTTGGATCTAAGATGCGCTTGATGCTCAAGATTTTAATATTTTGTTTGGTAGTTACAGATCATTTTTATTATTTTTTTAGAGTAGATACTGGGAAGAAATTCTTCCCTGTGAGGGTGGGGAGGCACAGGCTGCCCAGAGAAGCTGTGGCTGCCCCTGGATCCCTGTCAGTGTCCAAGGCCAGGCTGGATGGGGATTGGAGCAGCCTGGGACAGTGGAAGGTGTCCCTGCCATGGCAGGGGGTGGCACTGGATGATCCTTAAGGTCCCCTCCATCCCAAACCTTTTTGTGCTATAAAATACCTAAAAGAAGTATTTTTGTTCCCTAACCAGCAGTGGAATTTTATGCCTGAAATCAGTAAGAAATGAAAAAGAGAAATTAAAACAATCAAAGAGAACGCCATGATAAAATATCACCACAATTAAGGTTTTAACAACACTAAGGATTAATTAAGCAGTCTTTCAGAAGTGACCTGAGCAGCTTTTCCTGTTGTTTCAGATAACACCATCCAGAAAGTGAAACACCATTTCAACAGCACCCGTGGCTCCAGGGCCAAGGGCAGCTGGGAGAGGGTGGAGGAGGAGCTGAAGCTGCAGCCCCCAGTGCAGCTGCAGCTGGAGAACACAGAGCTGCTGAACGGGCTGAGCAATGGAGGGCATGCAGGAGGCCATGTGGAGGTTGGTAAGTTACTTCTACACCAGGTGACAGGAGATTTCCTCACCCTCACCCTGAACAGTGTTGCCAGGATGGTAGATGTGAAAAACACGTTCGCTCTCCTGTGAAAATTTAAGAAGTTTATTAAAGGACAGTAGGAGACAAGGAGCATAGAAGAAAGGTTATTACAGCCAGGTGCATCTTGGCACTCAGCCAAGAGCATCCTGTTATCTTTGGGATACCCCTTAAATACTTTTTAATTACATCAACCTGTTGCATATTCATAAACAATTATGCATAGTAAACTTTTTCCCAAACTAGTTTACATGTTCCAAGAATTGTTTAGCATGGCTCCTCCTTGGGTCCACCTTTTTAGAGCATGCAGATTCCTTGGCTGTGAGCCATTTTTGACACCTCCATTTTGAGCCATTCTTAACACCTCCAGTTTTGGAGCCTTGGCCCACACTGTCTTCAGACTGTGGGTGCTGATAGTTGGCAGATCTGTAGCAGGTGTCCTCATCCTGTATTCTGTGGATGTTATCCCTTCCAAGCAGGCATTTTAACAAAAGCACACTTCTATCAGCTATTTCACTACTATGTCTAAGCTTAATTAACACCAGAAATAAAAACTCTATCTTTACAGCAAAGTTACTTTAACATTACACATATAAAATCTATTTTAATATTTGTAAAAAGCAATATTATAATGTGTATCTGTAGCAGTAGAAATGCTGCAATCCTTCAGAAGTAGCTCAGAGTAAGGCCATGGGAGCAGCCATTTCAAGTCCATGCACACACACACACAACACAGACAGCTCAGGGGAAGAAGGACAGGAAGGGTCTTTGTGTAATGTTTGCCAGCAGAGGTTTATTGCATCCACCAGGCCAAAGGGATCAGGGACAAAGGCAAAACCATGTGCTGTGCACAGACCTTAGATGGGGTCAATGACTTGAGGCTACAGGGGCAGGGCAAAGGGCAGCAACCTGCAGGGGGGATGAGGGATGAACAATTGGGTTGGGCAGGGTCAACTGGCCAATGGGGGAATTTAAATAAAACTATAATAATTCAGAGGGAGGGGGTTTACATTTTCCATTTCAGGGGAGGCTTCTGCCTTCCTTAGCAGACACCTGTCTTTTCAAACCAAGACAGATTTCTAATGTAGATTGGCAATCTACATTGCAGAGCACCATGGGAGAAGTCCTCTTTTTCAGCCTAGGTGGGGAAAACTCCATGGTAGATCTTTCCAGGGCAAAGCCTGGTCTATTACATTCCCACAACTCCCTTGTTTTTCTTACTATGAAGACTTCCCCAATGGATTTCTGTAGACACTTAACTAAACAGGGAAACATAAGTAAAAACAATGATTACAACCTACAAAATCTGGTTGGCAAAAGGTGAAACCCATCTTGTCAACCCCATTGTCTGAAAAGTTCATTGAGATGTAATCTGAGTTCTTCTCAATTTTTAAGTCCTTTACTTGCTCCTTCAGCTTCTGGATGTTTGTGTGGATAGATGCTGAGTATGAAGTAAGGTTGAGGCAGCACATCCTTTCAAAGTCTTGGCAGTTATGTCCATGGGCAAGCAGTGAAAAATCCATTACTGCTCAGTTTTAAAATCTATTACTGCTCAGTTTTAAAGTGTTACATGTTTGGTGTTATTAGCATTTTTTAGCAGCTCACTCAGTGCCTAGGATGTAGCATTGGTTTGCTTACTTAGACTTTCAATTCTCTTAGCATTTTTAAAGTTTTTGCAGCAGCAACCCCAGGGGCCAATACTGAGGCTGCTGTTTTCTTTTTTCTACCTCAAAAGTCAGTTTTGTTTTTGCAGTCAGATATAAATTGATGGGCAGATCTGCTGTGCTTAATTTTTTGGTCATGAATTATGGCCCACAGCACATGGCAGAAAAACATGTGGGGTTTCCTTGTGTACTGGGAAATGTTTGTTTACATTGTGTGTGTGAAACCAAGAAAGGTTTTTTCCATCATAGTAAACAACATATGGGCTTTACATTGCAGCAGGTATGCAGCACAGCTTTGGAGACTGCTGTGGAGTCTTTTTCCAGCCTTACAGCTTCCTCTCTGTATGGAAAATATAGGCTGGGCTTGATATTTTCCATGTGAAATTCTCTTCAAATCCTTGTTTGTTCAGATTTCTAAAGAAGCTCCACTGATTCATTCATTGCTTGTTGCAAACTCGTAATGAAAGATCTGTAATTACAGTCTGAATGAATTTCTTTAGCCTTGAGGGAAAAGAAGATGAGAAAAATACGAGCTGAGGGTGATCTCTTGTTCCCACATTGTCTAGCTTGAGTTGTTCTCCTCTCTTTGCCTTTTCCTTTTACCTTAACTTTTTAAAAAATTTAATCAATTTGACTAAAATTCTGAAAGAGGCTTTGTGTATCTGTATAAATAACACAGAGGCTTGACAGGGGCCTTTTTAATAACAAAACCTGATGTTTTACCTGCTTTTGAAGTAGCAACCTCTACTTCTTTATTATAAAACTGATACATCTTACTTGTGATTCAGTTGCACAGTCAAGGTCCTGCCTACCTCCTCCACAAATGAAATCAGAGAATTATTTAGGTTGGAGAAAACCTTTCACATCATTGAGTCCTACCAGAAACCAAACCCTGCCAAGTCCACCACTAAACCATCTTTATTTTAATCCTATTAGCACAGTGGTTTAAATGCAGCTGGAGTGCCATGAGCTTGTATTTCCTTTTTTTTGTTGTTGTTGTTCTTGGCTTATGAAACACTAATAAAATTAAGTTCCAGTTGCTCAATCTTATTGTTTGTGATAGATGAGCTGGAATCTAATTTGACATAGGTATTTTAAATTAGAGTATGGAAGGGCACTGGCCAGGAGGAATTAAAAATAAAATGGAAACCACTTTGTTTGCCAGTCAGATTTGTGAGTGCTCCTCAGAACTGTGCTTGAAGGTTAAATCTTTTCATGTTTTGACAGGGCTTAGAAATTCTTTGCACTTTTTCTTTAAATTTTGAACAGCTTCAGTGCCAGTAAATATTTGTGATCTAGTCTGTGTCCACAGATCAGAAATACATTTTCACTTCCCTCTTATTCCTAATTGCTTTTCTTTACTTTCCATCTGGCTTTTTATTTCTGGCTGTTCTCTCTGATCTAACCCAAATACTCTCACAGATTGTTCTGCCTTTATTTTAAGGATCATGTTTATGATCATCTGTTTGCCTCCACTGGAGTCAGCTTTCCTGGCTTGTGTCTCTCTCCTCTCATCATCCCCTCCCAGCTGAATCCCACTTTGCTGCTCTAAGTTTAGCTGTGTGCACAGTGTTTGTTCCATATTAATGTTATTTATACCATGGCTCTGCTCTGCAAGAGGCTGTTTGAAATGCTGTGGCTGCAGGAGAGCAGGATTGAATAGTGACTGCACTCCCTGGTGCAGATTGATTGATCCAGGGATGAGCCAAACATCCCTCTCCTCACGGCTGGAGCTGCTCCTGGCCTCTTTGGAGCTGAGTGAGCTCATCCTCTGGCTCTTCAGTTTGCTATGAAAAGGGCCAGGAAAGTCAGGGCAGCTTTGTCCTTGTTAGTATTCATGAGAACAAGAGATTTTTCCCTTCTTACCTCCATTCTTTCTGCTGTTTGTTCTTTCCTTTTGTTCTTTCCCCAGCCCAAAAACCATTCCCTTGTACTCTTGATCAGCACCCCACAGCCCTGGCTGCTGCTCAGAGCCTCACTGGTGTCAGTGTGGGCACTGCTGGTGCTGCTCCAGAGGACAGGGGGCTGTGTGCAGGGCACAGGGGACTCTGAGGGACTCTCTGTGGACAGGGAGGGTTTGCACATCTCAGCTGCCTCTGGGAAGCAGCAGAACAACTTGTGCCACTGCTCTTGTGAGCCAGCTGGTGAATCCTGCAGCTCCCCTTGGTGAGTGTTCTTCATCTCCTACAGGCACACAGGGAGTCATTCAGAGGCCTTTTCAAGGGGTTGTTTTTGAAGCTGCCTCACTCTCTGCCTTTTGTGTGCTTGTATTTCAGTTGAGGCTGTTGGAGTGTGATTTCATTTCTCACTCCTGGAGCTCTTTCTGCAGAGCTCTGAGTGAGTGACTCAGTGTCCAGCCTTGTGCTGTGCCTGCAGGAGGCAGATCCAAGCTGCTGCACACTCTGCTGTCTCCTTCCAGGGAAGTAGCCACAGGCCTCTGCCAGAAAATCTTTCATGGGCAGAGGTTTCAATTTCTTCACTGTGTGAGGGTGTTTGCAGTTATTCTGTACGTGTCCAAACCTGCTGCTGCATCACCCACAGCTCCCAGAAGGTTTCTATGTGGATCTTGTGCTCTGAAGTGCACAACTTCTGTGCTTGAAGAGGCAAATCAATGTGAAGCCTAATTAGTGTTTATTTGTGCTTGTGCAGAGTTGGGCTGTCTTGGACTGAGTGTTTGTGCTCTTCTTTTCCCTTATTTAATGTAATAGGCCATTCCAGTCTGAAACTCTCTTTATAAAAATATGACTTACTTCATCCAAAGAAGTGAAATAATTTTCCCTTAGCAGGATCCATCTCACTTCTGTGCAATTTCAGTTTGTGAGTTAAACCTCAGAATTTAACAGAACAAATAAATCTCTGCAGCAAACCATTTCAAGACCAGTTTTCACAGAATCTGAACCCTGAGCAACTGGATGTTTTAATCTCCTCTGCATCTGTGACAGCAATTCTTTTTATCCTCCTGGACTAAAAAAAATGTAACTTTTACATAATATTTCATGCTGCAGAAGCAATATATTGAGACCTACATTGTTCTTCCCTAGGGACTGGGAACTCTTGGCACGTGTAGTCTGCAGGATCCTGCTCAATGAATGACACTTGTGCTTGATAATTATAATTTGTTTGAGAGACATTTTATGCCTCTGAAGTAAACCTTAGAATTTGATGGAGAGAAACAGTCTTTATTAGGAAATATCTGTGGGAGAGTTACACTTATATATAGCTGCAACATTGTTTAATTAATCAAAAGTAGGAAGTTGGAATAGCAAGAAAATATAGAAGAAAACTGAATTCTGGGGTCAGTCAGTGAATAAAGATACTGCTACAAGTTCTTTGTAAATGTCAGTGTGTAGCAAAAGAAAAGCCAAATTTCCTTTGAGTGACAGAGTTCTGTCTGTAATACCCAGTAATGCTCCCTAAAGTGACACACATCAAACTGAGTTGATCCAGTTCCTTTGGAGCTGAAATTATGGGTGTGTGAGTGGCTGCCAGACAAATTAATTACAGAGACACAGATGAAAGGTGCTTTACATCCCTATATTAATTTGGCAACAGAGCTTTTTACATCCATCTATCAAAATCTGGCTTGAAGGAGAAGGCAGGAGTGTTTTCCTCTCTGAAACTTCTTCTTTCCTTTTTCCATGTGGTGGCTGTTGTGGTGATGAATCTGTTGCTCTAAAGAAAGCCAGAGGTGCAGTTTATCTGTAACAGTCAGATAAATAGATAAATAGTCAGATAAATAGGATCTGGATACACCTGGACACAGGGAGAAGATGGTTTCCTTGAGGGCTCATTCATTCTCTCCTGTGTCTTGGGTGCAGGAGAAGATCTGGATTTGATATCTGAGCTGGAAATTATCATTTTTATGAAACTGGCAGTGTCCTACTTGTGGTGATCCAAGGGCAAGGATGAAATGTAGGTGAGGATCAAGGTGTGGAATCTGTTGTTGAACAAGCAAGGGAAAACTGGAGGTGTGCTCTTGGCCAAGCCTGAATTAAAGGCAGCAGATTCCAGAGCTAAACACACATTTATCATAATTACTTTGACCTTAATTAGGGATGTATCAATGAGATTATCCTCCAGAATTGCTGTTCAGCAGTGTGGGTGCTAAGTAGGAGCAGAGAAGGTGAGAAAGGAAGGAGGCAGATAATTCACTACCTGTGGAATGGGGGCAGCCTGAGCCCTCAAGCTGCCAGTGGGAAGAAATGTTTAATTATTGCTTAAGGAGGAGATGAATTGCTGCCTTGCTGTGGTGGGTGGCTGAAATCTAAGCCCTTCCCCAGACCTTTGGGTGGTGAAAGCCTCTAGCTTTTCTGCTGACCTGAGGAGTGCTGAGCATCCTCACCTGCTGGAGTAAACAAAGAATTATCTATGTGCACCATAGTAGAAGACATTGATGCCAAATAGGTCAAGAAAAATCTGTTGCTGACCTGTTTAAAAATATTCCAGAGCTCTTGATGATTTCAGGATGTGGGAAGAACTGAATACTGCAATACAACAGGAAAAAAAAAAAAAAAAAGGGGTTTCTGTACATAATCAGTCTTCCCTGGAGCAAGCATGAAAGGTTTTGAAAGTGTTTAAAACCCACACAAGGTAAATGTGGTATTTTTTACTAAAAGATTGAAAGTAATAGTGCAAACTTTCACTAATGTCTGCTTTTCATTTCATTTCAAGTCCCTACTTACAGAATGCAGCCTGTGACCCCCCTGGGGATTCTGTCCCTTGTTCTGAACATCATGTGTGGAGCTCTGAACCTCATCAGAGGAGTTCACCTGGCAGAATATTCCTTTCAGGTAACCCTGATTGCTCTCACACCTGAGAGTGAGTGAAAGGCAGAGAGTTTTGGGGTAACCAGTTCAAGGGTGGCTTTTCTGCCCTCAGCTGAGCACACATATTTCCACAAGAATTGTTTTGTTTCTCCAAGGACTATACACTTGGTCACTCACCTGCTGCACCTTGTGTATTTTTCTGTACATCACAATATTCTGCATTTTATCCTGCTCCAGAGAAGTTTAAATCTTGAGAAATATTATATTCTTACCAGACTGCCTGGATTTTTTTCCTCCATTCTTGCATTTTATTTTAGATCCTTTTCTGTAATTTTTTTAAAATAAACATGAGACTGTAAACAACTTTAAAAAAGGGGAAAAAAAGTGTCCTGATTGTATCCTGACACAGTTTTATTTAGCAGGAACTGTCACTTAAGCCTCAGTTCTTGGTGTCTTATCCAATGATATTGATCTTGGTGTTTAACACTGTTAGTGTCAATCAACATAAAGTGGGATAAGAGGTTCTTGACTATATTTATAATGTTCTCAAATATCAAGCAGCACTTGCTAAAAGCTGTGCCTGACGTAGTTGTCACTTCTTTTAATCCCAACAGGAGGACCATGAAGGAATTGGAAATGTGATAGCTTTTTTTCTACCTTTTCTAGCCTGTGTTTTTCAGGTATGTTAACTGCAAATAAAATTTCTTGCTGATTATTTTGCTGTTATAATTCACAAGACAGAGCCATTTTCAGCAGAGGTGTTTTAATATCCAACCTAGGTGATTCCACTGATTTATTCCAGTGAAGTGGCACAAAAGCAGTTCAAGGCACATTTTGACCCTTTGAAAATTGCATTTGCAGGCTTTTTCAGTGCTTCCATGTTGTGACAAGTCAGAGGGGGCTGGGTGTGATGGATAAATGCCATCCCAAAGATGGTTTCTTCCCAAAGGGATGGACACCAGATCTTCCTGTCAGTGTCAGACTGAGTGATGAGCTTTTGGAGCACAACCACCTTGAGGACTCAGCAAATACTGGACAGCAACATTATTGAAAACTGTGTAATTTACATGAAAAACCACATTGAGTCCTGGTGGTTCCTTAGATTTTTTCCATAATGGGGTTATTTTCCCTGACCTTACACAGAAGAGTTTGAATGAGGAAAATACAACATGTTCCAATTTGGTTTTTCTTGAAAGGCTCCTTGAATTCCTAAAAAATTGAGTTAAAGGTGAACCTTTAACTTGAGGGCAATATGTGCTGGAAAATCTTCAGCTTTTAGCCTGGCATTGCAGAAAGGTGCTGCAGTTTTGTTTCTAGGAACAACTGATGCCTGCAGTGTACTCATTGCCCTTGTTGCTTTTGGATCATGGTTTGGGCACCACTATCTGCAGACTTTGATGTATTTATGGGATTATTTGTTGTATTATGATCCAATTTAGTGTCCTTCAGCTTTCTTACACCTTTGCTCATGGCAGAGCTTTGGGGTGAACAGATTAATTTAGATCTAATAGATTAATTTAGATCTAATAGATTTATTTTGATCTAATAGACTAATTTAGCTCTAATAGATGAATGTAGATTTAAGTACTTGATGCAAGCTCTTTTTCACAAAGAAAAGCTCTGTGCTCCTTCTTTCCCTGTGAGTACCTGAAACCAGGGAAGCTGAATAAAGGAGAGTTCTCTCTTCTCCTTTTGATTTATAGCAGCTTCTCCTCAAAGTGCCTGTGCACAACCTGCACTGCTTTCCACTTGCTGACCTCTGCCTGTGGCATCAGCACAGTTAGAAATTGTGACCTGAGCTGACAAAGGCTGATCTGTCACTACCTGGGGGGAAAAAATGACTCCTCTGTCAGCACTGGGAGCTTTTCATGTTCTCCTGTGAGGGTTTTGCTCTTCCCATGCTCAGTGTTTGGGTCCCAGGCAGCAATTCCCAGCTGGATCCCTGGTTTTGTGCAGAGTTCAGTGCTAACTCTCCCTCTCTGCTCCTTTTGCAGTGTTATCTGTACCTCTTCTACAGCTCAGCCAGGAAGGTGAAGACATTTGTGCTCCTTTTCTGTGTCTGTTCATGCAACATCTACTTGTATGGATTAAGGAACCTCTGGCAAATCTCCTTCCACATAGGAGTGGCTTCTCTTTCCTCTTACCAGATCCTGACAAGGCAGCTCCTGGAGAAGCAACCTGACTGTGGTGTATGAAAAAAATCCAACAACTTGGGGTTTGCTACTTTGTTTTTACAGCTCTTTTTTGTATTCACCTGGCCAAAAATAGCTCAGAGTGTTTTTTAACCATCCATGGCAATGGTCATTGCAAGGAGAACAGTTCCAAGCAGCTTGGGATGAGTAGGATCCTGTAATCATGTCCAGCACACAGCAAGGGGTGCAGCTGTATTTCACATGGTGGAGCTTGTCAGGTGTCACCACAGATGGAAGTTTTACCATCAGCAGGCTTTTCCTCCTTGGCTGCCACCATCCAGACAGCATTTTGCCTTTTGTCTCACTGCCTCTGTGATATTTTGGCAGGTCAGTCTTGCCCTGCTGCTGCAAATATTCAAATTCTGTAGTAAAACAAAGGTAAAGTGATGGGTAATATTTTTGTCTCTAGAATTTGTTAAGATTCTTGGTAAATGTGAGAAAAGGGGTTTTTTGCTGTAATTAGGTGAGTGCAGTATCAGTGGGAAAAATGCTGAGGGTGAGCTTCAGGATCATTTTTCTATGTTTGGAAGGACAGGAAAAGACTGTGGCTCTTTTATAAACCATAAAGTCTATAAATATCTCCTTGGCTGAACAGCACATTGCAGTTAAGTGTGTGCTCATGGGTTAATTGCAAATATGCTTGGGGCAGCAGAAAATAATCCAAGTGGGTGTAAGTGATCTGTCAGCTCTTGTGGCCTTTGTTTCCTTGGCTAAGGTCACTTTTAGGATAAGGGCAATTCCATGTTTGCTTGGTCTGTATGGATAATAAATCTTCCAAGCTTATATTTATGACAGGCCACTGACTCCTTCACCTTTTTTTTTAAAAAAATGAGTAGTTGGTGAGTAGAAATCCATTTCCAGGAATGGAAAGCAAGAGCAGGTTCTCTTTGTTCTGTAGAACACCTGTGGGTAATGGAGGTGAATTCTTACACTCAGATGAGTTCCTGGGTGTGCACTTTGGAACTGGGGACTGGAATTCCCAACCTCTGCTGCACTGGGTGTTCTGCTCTGTCATGGATCCAGGTGCACAGGGGCATTTTAGGGCATAGATGAATAATTTAGGCTGGCTGTTAAAAAAAATGCATAGCAGTTTGATGCAGCTGTCCTTGAGGGGTTGTAGAGATTCAAACTGAGATGTAGAGAGCTGTAGGTGTGTTACTGTGGAATTACAGTCCTAAAATTTCCTTTTATTTTTTTTTTCTTTCTGGTCATCCTCATTTCTTTCACCAAAGATTTATTTTTTCCTCTCACATAGTCTCTACCTCTGGTTGCAAAGAGATTAACGTGCAGCAGAGTTGTCTTTTTGTGCAGGAACACTTGACAAAATTCCTTTCTTTTAGCTCAGTGAGTTTTCCTGGAATCTCAGGATGCAAACAAGAGGATCAGTCCAGAAATTTGTGTTGTATCTTGGAAGCACTTCTGGATGCAGCTGAGTGCAGCAACAGCATCCATGGGGAGCCCATTACAACCTGAACATTTCTAGGACATCAGGACACTTAGTGCCAGAGCTTTTCCCAGGAGGAAAATGTAGGGATTTCTTTTTCATTGCACTTACTCTAACAGCAGTGTGATAAAAACCTCCAAACTGTGAGGGATAGTCTGGTAGGAATGATGGAGGAATATTTTAGCCAGGCATTTAAGGACACAGCTCGAGCTGTGTGCCATAAGGGAAAGGTTTTCTCTTATAAGGGAATGGATTAAAGTTGTTTGTCTGTCATTATCCCAGTTTTCTGTCAGAGTGCAAGTGGAGAAATGAAGCCACAATTCAGCCACTGTCCCTGAGACACCAAGATGACCCCACAGATGTGAGGGGTTTTGTGCTGATCTTAATTTTCATACTGTTCACTCCCAGTTCTCCCTGGTAAATTACTTCTGGAGACTGCAGGGAACTCAGCCACGAGTTTGGATTACAATTTAAAAAAAAAAAAATCTGAAAAAAAGAGCCCCCCAAAAATGTGACACTAGAAACTTAACACTTTAGGGATAATGGATCTGATGATGGTGGTGTTTTTTCTGCTCCTGCATTGGGTATCAACCCACTGGATTCCTGTGGGGAGAGGATGAAGCATTTTATACTACAGACAGACAAATCTTCATGAAAAGGACTTCAGGACAGGAGCCAGCTCTCTGCTCCTGCCTTTTTATCCTCACTCTGGCTTCCCAGTCCAGAAGAACTTTTCCTGTTTCTCCTGGGCTTGGCTAAAGCCAGCTCACACAGAACATTTCCAGCTGGGCATTCCTCAGAGCTGGTTGGAAAAGTTGTGACATTGCTGATGCTTCCCCAGCACCCAACTGCTCTGTCCTGAAACAGATCCATCCCTGAGCCAGGGGATGGCAGCCACAGGGGTTAAATTAAGTTCCGGAACAGGGTGTCTGGATAATTGTGCAGTTAACAGAGTGGGGAAAGGTTAAATTCAGCTTTTTTTGAATTGGTTTTCCCAAAAACATTTCAGTTAAATCAAACCAAATCAATTGGTTCAGTTCTGCCTTTGCCTAAACTTGTATTTTTTTGCTTTGTGGATTTTTGGGGGATGTGGCTGAATTTTCAGGTGTTTTTTACCCAGTGACAAAGCTCTCCCTTGATGTTGGTCTTAATCCCTTTGCAACCTTTTATTTTCCTGTAATATGTGTAAGCCATATTAAGGAATCTTCATGGATTAGTCTGTGTGCACTTTGCAAATTTGGGTTGGGGTTCCAGGATGAGGCAGAGCACATGGAATTTGACCTATTATTATTTTTAATTTGGTATTTATCCCATGTCCACACAGTATTTATACATGAAATAAATAAAACAATAAATAAATAAATAAAGTTAAACATTTTCTCCTGGCAAACAGCAAGAGGAATAGAATAGTTTGCATTGATTTCAGTGCTTTAAGATTTGATAAAAAAGAATGACTTGCAGTTTGGGAACACAAAATCTGACTCATAATGGGGGATTTTTCCTGTATTGAATCAAATCCCCAAAGAGGAATCCATCCCTTTTTTCAGCTTTAAACTGGTTAGTGGGGTTTGAATTGCATCTTCTTCATTCTGTCACTTTGCAAGATAAATCTTTTGGAAACTTTTCCTCTCCCAGCAGCTCAGCACAAGCAAATTGGCAAAGGATAAACTTCAATAATTTCCAGATTTGCTTAGTCACTTTATGAAGCTGATAATTCTCTGTTTTGTTTTTTATTTCCCTTTCTCCCAAAGACCTGTTGAGTTTGTAGAAGGTGGGCTGGTACCTTTTTAGTAATTTTTGCACTGTATTAATAACTGAACCTGTGTAAATGTGTATAAAATCATTTTGCATGTATGTGTATATATGTACATAAATCTAATAAATGGCTTTTTTTGTAATGGCTGTCTTCATTCAGTGTTTGGAATTTATTGATTTTATGAGAAACAAGATCTGTAATTTTATTTGGGAGGTACCTTCAGTGATCCCTGTGGCCAGTTCATCAGCTGAACTGTATAAACATATTTATAAATATATATATATATAAATTTAGTTATCCAAGCAGGGGATTGCAGGAGGCTGGGATAGAATCTCTTTGTGGCTTTAACAACCTTGCTTTTTGTTTTCAGGGACTCTCAGAGGCTTTTCCTGCAAAACTTGTGTGTTGAAGTGGTGAAATGAGATGTGGCACATGCCAGAGGTGCCTTTCCAGCTGCCTGGCAGGGACAGTGGGGATGTGGCAGTTTGCAGGTGCATTTTTAGCCTTAATGAAAACAGGACTGTTAATTAGTCTGTCCCCACTAAAAGCTTGTGGGCTTTTTTTGGGGGAATTTCAGCCACCTTTGCTAATGGCTCTGCAGACACCAATCCATCAGCTTTAAAGCAATGAAGGGGTTAATGTGACAGAAAATTCAGCTTTCCCATCACTGGAATGGGATGAGAGAGATGCTTTCTCAGTGTGACAGGACTCAGAGGATTCTGCTGAATCAGGAACCAGAAAATAAAAAAATCAAAGAGCTGGAAGAAGTCAGGCTTGTGGAACTACTGCTTTCTTCACATTTTCCTGCTCCCTGCTTCTCCACAGGTTATCTAATGGCTTCAAACTGACAGAGGGCAGGGTTAAATTAAATATTAGGAAAATTCCTCACTCTGAGGGTGGGGAAGCCCTGGCACAGGTTCCCAGAGCAGCTGTGGCTGCCCCTGGATCCCTGGAAGTGTCCAAGGCCAGGTTTGGAGCAGCCTGGGACAGTGGAAGGTGTCCCTGCCATGACAGGGGTGGCACTGGATGGGCTTTAAGGTCCCTTCCAAGCCAAACCACTCTGGGATAGTGGGGCAAAAGCAAAACAATGCTCAGAGAGAGGGAAAAAAGCCCCTGGAGTGAGGAGAGAGGCAGAGCAGGGGGTGGGAATCAGGAGGAGAGAGCCTCATTCTTCTCAACTGCTCTGCCCTTTGAAATCCAGATGTTATTTTTGTTCTGTAAATAAATGATTGCTCAAAGCATGTTTCTTCTCAGGATGCCAGTGGAGGGGAACAGCAGCCTCTCCCTTTCTTCTGTGGTGAGGGGAGAAAGCAATTAGAACTCCCTTTCTCTTTTGAAGATGCTGATAAAAGGAGGTGGGAGGATCAGAGGGTCCCTGTGCCGAAACAGAAACAACTCCTGAGGTGATAGAAATACATGTTTTTATTTTAAACAAAGTAACTCCATTTCTGCTGACTTTCAAAGGTGACCCAGTTGCATGGAAAAACTGTTTGTGAGGGGGGGAAGGAAGCCATGGCCACAAAAGCAGGGCCAGGCAGGAGGTGGGGACAGGTGAAGTGTCCCTCTCAAGTGGTCATGGCTTTAGAAGCCCTGGGCCACTTGTTCCAAGCTCAGGACAGGGCTTGGAGCAGCCTGGGATAGTGGGAGGTGTCCCTGCCCATGGCAGGGGATGGAATGAGATGATCTTTAGGGTCCCTTCCATCCCAAACCATTCTGGGATTCTGTGATTCCTTGAGGCCACTTTTCTCCAGCCCTTGGAAGAATCCTTTAAAAGGCAACACCAAACAAAGAGCCCTAAAAAGTCTTTGCTTCCTGTTCCCACGTGAAGTACACAGTAATCAAAACACAAATGCATTTAAAATTTAGTGGAATAAATGTCTTTTGATGTAAGAATGGTAAGGAAAGCTTGAAATAATGACCATTAAAAGGTAAAGCACCAGTCAGTAGAGCATGGAAGGCTGAGATTAATCCTTTCATTATGCAGGGCAAGACATTAACTGTTGGAACCCTGGCTGCTGAGAATTTCAGACTTTCTGTGCTGCCAGGCACTGACCCCCAAGAGAACACTGCATTGACCTAAAGCTGAAGAAGACTTCCAGAACTGAATGATAAAACTGAGATTATAAATGTGTCATTTGAATAGAAATGTGTAATATCACATAGTAGAAAACTTAGAGTTTAAGGGTTTAGAATACAGTAATAGATATAAAGCAAGATGGAGGTTTTGGGGTGGAGGCTCCTTCTTCTTCTTCTTCTTCTTCTTCTTCTTCTTCTTCTTCTTCTTCTTCTTCTTCTTCTTCTTCTTCTTCTTCTTCTTCTTCTTCTTCTTCTTCTTCTTCACCTTCTTCTTCACCTTCTTCTTCACCTTCTTCTTCTTCTTCTTCTTCTTCACCTTCTTCTTCTTCTTCTTCTTCACCTTCTTCACCTTCTTCACCTTCTTCACCTTCTTCTTCACCTTCTTCTTCACCTTCTTCTCCATGGGTTTGGGTGGTTTTGTGTAATTGGATAAAAAAGTCCCCATTGTGGGCACGGGTGGTTGTTATTGGGTTAAAAGTGAAAATAATTGAGGTGTCATTTCTGAATTGGACAGTTTCTCCTTCAAAGGCCTTGCAGAAAGAGATGGGGCTCCATTTTTAGTTTGTTAGACTGAAGTGCTGCAGAACTCAGGGTTTGTGAGACTGTGACACAGATAAGAACTAATAAACATCTGAGTCCCAACAAGAAATTCCATCTCACACATTTAATCCTGACCTTGGCAAAAAAGGAGCAAAGACTCCACAATTAAAATCCCAAATCCCTTATTTCATATGCTCTTGTAGGGAAATAAATTAGGCAGAAAGTTCAGCCCTGAAATGCTTTAGTGCCCACCAGAGGGCAAAGCAAGCAGGAGGCTGTTTCCAGGGAGCTGCCACCTCCTCCTGCTGTGGTGGCCTTGGGTGGGAGCAAATGGCTCAGACCTGGCCTGGCTGGCCCCAAAATGTTCCTATTTACCTGCTAGATGAGGTCAAAAACCCAACCAAGCTGCAGTGAAGGTGCTGAACAAAGCTGTGCAGGTTCCAGCAGGCTTGCAGCAGCAGAGCCCCCTGTGTTTGGTGGGGTTCAATGTGCCCTGAGTGCTGCTCAGAGGATGTGACAGGACAGCCACAGCTGCTGAGGGGACAGGGACTGGGCCAGTGGCTGTCCCTCACCCTGGGATTTGCTGTTTCTGCATTAGGTGGGACCCAGGTTTGTGTACAAGTGGTTACCTTTGCCAGGTAAGGGACAGGACCACAGGAAATGGTCTCAGGTTGTGCCAGGTTCTCCCTCAGCCAGGGGAGGGTTAAGTTAGATTTTAGGAAAGATTTTTTTTACAGAAAGGGTGGGCAGGCACTGGGACTGGAACAGGGAAGTGGTGGTTGAGAAACACTCAGGTGATCCAGAGCAGGAACCTCTGGTGCTTGAGGCATCCCAGAGCTGGCAGCTGGGTTTTTGGTTTGGACTCAGAAGCCAAAATTCCCCTGATGAGCCACGATCACGGAATCAACGAGGCTGGAAAAGCTCTCCAAGGATTGAATCCAACATCTTCAACTCCACCACTAAATTGTGTCCCAAAGTGCCACACCCACAGGTTTCTGAACACATCCAAGGATGGTGTCCTGTGCTGGTGGTACTGAAGCTTGTGCTTTGTGTCTGGCCCATATTTATGTAATAAAATAATTTTTCTCCTCTTTGAAACATTTCCTGGTTTGTTCTGTGGCTGCTGGGGCTGGAGGGGGCAGGTGTGGAGCAGCAGCAATTTGTGATTAATACACTAAACCCAGCCTTGTCCCCCCATTCCCAGTGCTCCTTGGCTGTTACCTGAGCTCACACAGGATTTCCTGTTTGCCCCAAAATATGAACAGGTACAAAACATTCCCCTGTACAGGTACAAAACATTCCCCTGTACAGGTACAAAACATTCCCCTGTGCTCAGCACTGGTGGGGTCACACCTCGAGTGCTGTGTCCAGCTCTGGCCCCTCAGTTTGGGAAGGACCTTGAGACCCTCGAGAGCATCCAGAGGAGGCAACGAGGCTGGAGAGGGGCTGGGAACACAAGCCCAATGTGGAAGGGGCTTTCTGTGAGTCAGGAAGAGTTTGCTGAAGAGGAGAAGATGAGAAGAGTCACCTTTGCCCCTGAAAGGAGTTCTACCAAGGCCACTGGTGTGGAAACCAAGGAGAAGAAGAGATAAACGAGGGGCCTGCAGTTAGATTTTGGTGGAAAGCAGTGGTGGAGACCACCCTGCACCAATGAACATTGTGTTGATTTATTGGGGACAATGAATAGGTATAAACTTTGTGAGAAGGTATAAAAGACAATGTGCTGCTAAAATAAGAGAGAAGCCTTCTCAAATGCAGGGTGTTCTTCTGTTTGTTATGACCATCTCAACAACGACACCGGCCTGGATCAGGGATGGTGTGGCCAGCAGGAGCAGGGAGGTCACTCTGCCCCTGTGCTCAGCACTGGTGGGGTCACACCTCGAGTGCTGTGTCCAGCTCTGGCCCCTCAGTTTGGGAAGGACCTTGAGACCCTCGAGAGCATCCAGAGGAGGCAACGAGGCTGGAGAGGGGCTGGGAACACAAACCCTGAGAGGAACCACTGAGGGAGCTGGGGGTGCTCAGCCTGGAGAAAAGGAGACTCAGGGGTGACCTCATCACTCTCCACAGCTCCTGAAAGGTGCCTGTGCTCAGCTGGGTTTGGGCTCTTTCTCCAGGCAGCACTGACAGAACCAGAGGACACAGCCTCAAGCTGCACCAAGGCAAATATAGGTTGGATATCAGGGAAAAGTTTTTTACAGAAAGGGTGATAAAGTTCTGGAACTTATCACCACCTCCACGCCCGAGGAGGTGGTGGAGTCACCATCCCTGAGTGTGTTTAACAAAGCCTGGATGTGGCACTGGGTGCCAGGGTTGAGTTGAGGTGTTGGGGCTGGGTTGGACTCGATGATCTTGAAGGTCTCTTCCAACCTGGTCACTCTGGGAATTCTGGGAATAACTCTCCCCTGGAGATGCTTTAGGCCAGGTTGGATGGGCCTCCAAGCAGCCTGGTCTAGTGGAAGGTGTCCCTGCCTCAGAATTTGATGATCACAAAGGTTTTCCCCAAGCCAAACCATTCTCAGATTCTGTGATTATACGATAGCAAGGAATAATTTGATTTAAAATAAAAAATATTGAAGCAATCTTCAATTCTTCTGCTGGAGCTTTCTGCTTCTCCCTTTTCCAGGCACTGGGAGGCACCAGTGCACAAGGCTGGGAAGGAAGCTGAGGCGAACCTGCCAAATTTCCTACCCGCTCCTACAAATAATGCATTTTTCCCGGCAGATTTTGCTGTAGGATTCCTGAAACAGAGATCAAACACCCTGGAGACTGTAGGACGATCACTTCAGGGCTGAAAATCTGCTTAACTGGAAGGGCTGGAACCAGTTTGTCAGAAGCAAGAAGCCACTGCAGCTTTTATTTTTTGGTTTGGTGTCTTTAAGGAACAAACCCTCGCTCTTTGTGATGAACAGTGGCGCTCCAGGTCTGAGCCCTGGGGTTTTGTTCTCAGCCTGAGGGATTCAGGAAGGGACTGGAGGGTTCCTGAGGCACACATCCATACATTCCTGGCCCTTAATCCATCTGCAGAAACGGCCTGGAAAGTTGAGTTTTGGAAAGAGACTTGAGGCAAAGCCTTGGTTCCAGATCTGCTGATAAATGGGCGAGGGGTGATGCTGCCCTTGCAGCAAGAGGAGTTGGCACAGAGTGAGCAGCTGAACAGGATGGGTTTTCCCCAGCTTCACCCCACAACAAATTTGCTGCTGTTGAGGATTGAAGGGGAGGAGAGTCCTGTTTGCATCTACAAGAAGTTGCCTACTTCTGGTATCACCTGCGGTCGGGAAAAAAAATTCCCAGCCACAATTTTAGGAATTTCTTTCAGCAATTTCTTGCCCTGTAGGTTTATTTATTTTTATTTTTTTTTTTTTTAGGAGGGGGGGTTGTTTTTGTTGGTTTTTTTTTTTTTTTTTTGGCTTCCCTTCCTAATCATTGCATGAGAGTGCTGAGCTGTCAGGTACCACATCCTCACTGGCAACGAGTGAAGCACTGCTGAGGCACTTCCAGTCCTGAAAAAAGGACATTGAGGGCTTGGAGAGTGTCCAGGGAAGGGAATGGGGTTGGGAAAGGGGCTGGAGCAGCTGAGGGAGCTGGGAAGGGGCTCAGCCTGGAGAAAAGGGGTATCAGGGGGGGATCTTGTGGCTCTGCACAGCTCCTGACAGGAGGGGACAGCCAGGGGGGGTCGGGCTCTGCTCCAGGGAACAGGGACAGGAGGAGAGGGAACAGCCTCAAATAGTGTCAGGGGAAGTTTAGGTTGGATATTAGGGGAAATTTCTTCATGGAAAGGGTTTTCAGGCACTGGAACAGGCTGCCCAGGAAGGAGCTGGAATCACCCCCCCTGGAAGGGTCCAAAGCAGTGTGGAGGTGGCACCTGGGGACAGGGTTTGGTGTGAACACGGCCGTGCTGGGTTCAGGTTGGACCTTGGAAATCTTTTCCAGCCTTTCTGGTTCTGGAATTCTATGACTGCAATTGCCAGGTCCAGGCTGGGTGTTGGATATAAATTCCAGCAGGAGGGAAGTGGAGCTCTGGAGCAGCTCCCACAGGCTGGGCTTTCTCCATCCCAGCCTGACCCATCGTGGCTGGGCAGAGCTGATGTGCCCCAGAGCTGGTGTCAGTCCTGCCCCAAGCCCCAGCTGGCACTGGTGTCCCTTCCAGCCACATCTCCCTGATTCAATGACCCTTCCAACCACATCCCAGAGGTTTTACAAACCTGTGGCACCCTGTGATTTAATGTCCCTGCCCAACAACATCTCTGGCACTTCACCATCCTGTGGCTGAGGGTTCTGGATGCTGCTCAGCAGCTTCACAGCACTCGGGTCCTAAAATAAGCACAGCATTCAAAAAATACCCACCAACAACCCTAAATCAAATTTTTCTCCCTAAAGGCTCTGTTGATAGAAATTGAACATCAATAAAATTTAGAAAAAACTTTATTTCCCCCCCATTATCAGGAATATGGCTCAATAAACTTTCCATCTACAAGTTTATGAAAGGTTTATGGGAGAGTTACAATAACCTGACACCACCAGTGCCTTCCACAGTAGGAAGGAAGTGTGCTGGAGATAGAAATGTGGTGTTGTTCCCATATCTTAAGGTAATTAACCTTTCTGATGATTGAGACTCATCAGCCTCCAAAAAAGACCTAAAAATACTTTTTACTGCAGATTTGCATGACTGTATCTCCCCATTCTTGGAAATGTCCTAGGCCAGGTCAGGTAGGGCTTGGACTAACCTTGGATAGTGGAAGTTGTCCCTGCCCATGGCAGGGGGTTGGAATCAGATGATCACTAAGGTCCCATCCAACCCAAACCATTCTGAGAGTTCTGGTGTTTCAGTCACAAACAGAAAGATCCAAGTCTTTAAGGAAAGCAAACTTGAAATGCTGCAATTTTCAATCAAAGTGATACTTCCCTGTCAACCTCAATCTCAACAAAAGTCAGAAAGAGCATATCCTGAAAATGAAATATTTTGTTCAACTCAAGACAGTTTTTGTCCAGAAAAGCCAAGACACAGCAACAGTGGGCTCTGATCAAAGAGTTTAATCACATAAAGATTTTAAAGGCAGGGTATAACTGCTCTCAGCCCTTGTTCTGACAGTCTTGAGTCATTAAAATTCACTGCTCAGTTTTGTGGAGACCCCATTGCCTTTTAAGACGGACTTAAAAATTTAAGTGCTTAATAAATTAATGATTACAAATTAAGTCCTCCTTTGGTGCCTGGTCAGCTGTGTAGTCCCCAAATCCATTGATGTGCTGAGGAATTATGGGCTTCAGTTGGTTCATTATGGCACCTCCTGCTGCTTTAGGCACACTTGGGGATGTGGGCAAGAAAGGAAAAAGCCTTTGAGAATATTTTTGACCCTGGTTATTAAGCAGCTCTTCCCCCTGGATCAGATTTTTCCATCCATCACTGTCTGGGAGGAAAATCAATCCTTTTTATAGCAATGAGCATATTCAATAATGCAAAAGGTCACGGCATTAAACACGGCGTGGAGGTGTCTCCAGTGAGTGATGGGCTTTGCCTTTTCAAACCTGCACAGCCCCACTGCAGTCTGGCAGCTGGGGCACCTCCTGCACACCCACCTCCCTCAGGATGGTCAAAAACCCATCCCTCAGGAGATCAAAAAACCCATCCCTCAAGATGGTCAAAAAACTCCAGGATGGTCAAAAAACCCCATCCCTCAGAATGGTAAAAAAACCCTTATCCCTCAGAATGGACAAAAGAACCCCATCCCTCAAGATGGTTAAAAAAACCCATCTCTCAGAAGGGTCAAAAAACCCCATCGCTCAGGGTGGTAAAAAACCCTCATCCCTCAGGATGATAAAAAACCCTCATCCCTCAGGATGGTCAAAAAACCCTCATCCCTCAGGATGGTCAAAAAACCTCATCCCTCAAGATGGTCAAAAAACTCCAGGATGGTCAAAAAACCCCATCCCTCAGGATGGTCAAAAAACCTTATCCCTCAACATGGTCAAAAAACCCCATCCCTCAAGATGGTCAAAAAAATCCATTGCTCAGGAAGGTCAAAAAACCCCATCCCTCAGAACGGTAAAAAAAAACACCCATCCCTCAGGAGGTCAAAAAACCCCATCCCTCAGGATGGTCAAAAAACCTTATCCCTCAACATGGTCAAAAAACCCCATCCCTCAAGATGGTCAAAAAACCCCATCTCCCCGTCCCTGGAAGTGTCCAAGTCTCTCAGGATGGTCAAAAAAAAAGGTGTGAGGACTCCCTTCCCACAGGAATCCACTCCATTCACATGGAGAATTGGCCAGGAGGGACAGAATCCCCAGAGAAGCTGTGGCTGCCCCGTCCCTGGAAGTGTCCAAGGCCAGGTTGGAGCAACCTGGGACAGTGAAAAGTGCCCCTGCCCATGGCAGGGGGGTTGGAACAGGAGGATTTTTAAGATGCCTTCCAACTCAACCCATTCTGGGATTTTCCAGCTCCCAGTTGGGTGTTTGCAGTGGAACAGGTTGGGGTGTGATGGGTGCAGAGATTTATGCACAACTAAAAGACCAAAGAGTCCCTGAGAGCAATTTCTGAGGTGGCTGTGAAGGGCTCAGGATCTCATCTGTGACCTATGATGTTCCATGAGTTACAGACAGAGGGAAAAGGGCATGCTGGGCAAGAGCCAAAGGTTTTCTGTCAGTTCTTTGTCTTCCTTTCTGCCTGGGGCAGGGTTGGGATGGAAAGCACTCCAGACGGAATTTCTTGTTGGGACTCAG